>OY757546.1:23604403-23616903 GCA_963584105.1 Alviniconcha strummeri | reverse complement strand
CGCAGAGAGTAAAAACAAAATCCATACATTTAGCGCAAATGCGCCAGTGTTCAGTAACATTCGTATGTCAATAGAGCGTGCGTGCGTGCGTGCGTGCGTGCGTGCATGCGTGCGTGCGTGCATGCGTGCGTGCGTGCGTGCGTGCGTGCGTGTGTGTGTGTGCGTGCGTGCGTGCGCGCGCATACGAGTGCATGTAAGATTGTTTATTGTGCGAGTCAGAGTGAGTGAGTGAGTGAGTGTGTGTGTGTGTGTGTGTGTGTGTGTGTGTGTGTGTGTGTGTGTGTGTGTGTGTGTGTGTGTGTGTGTGTGTGTGTGAGCGCATATGCGTGCGTGCGTGCGTGTTTGTGTGTGTGCGTGTGTATGTGCGCGCGCGTGCGTGCGTGTCGGTGTGGGGGGGGGGGGGGGATTTTATCAATGTCTGTGGGTGTAAGCGCAGACCGAGACGGAGGGATTGTAACGTTATCTGTACTATTTCCTATTTAAATTAAGTGTGTGATATCCATGGTTACTGATTTTGAAGTCGTGGAACGTAAGGGAATTAAGATGTGGATACTGTCGTACTATTTAACCAAAGTGCTCTGAGGGCTGCCATCCTCCTGTGACGAAATGAACTCGGTGACAACGTGAATTACTATTGTCTCAAACCAAAACATCCTTCTGGTTATCATGAATTTTCCCGTCTCAAAGCAAAACATCGTTCTGGTTATCATGATTTCTCCTGTCTCAAAGCAAAACATCGTTCTGGTTATCATGAATTCTCCTGTCTCAAAACATCGTTCTGGTTATCATGAATTCTCCTGTCTCAAAGCAAAACATCGTTCTGGTTATCATGAATTCTCATGTTATCATGAATTTTCCCGTCTCAAAGCAAAACATCGTTCTGATTATCATGAATTCTCCTGTCACAAAGCAAAACATCGTTCTGGTTATCATGAATTATCCTGTCTCGATGCAAAACATCGTTCCGGTTATCATGAATTCTCCTGTCTCAAAACATCGTTCTGGTTGCGTTATCGGATGTTTTTCTTTAAATCATGGATTAAATCAGAAAACAAAGGATTCCTTGTCTTATTTCTGACTGCAATGCTCATTCAGCTCCATTTCTCCCGAACCAATTTCGACCAAAAATCGAATCCGACTTTGACTCGTGGCGTGACGATTTGTGTTTCGCACTGGCCATCGCCGTTGACAGGTGCTACACAGCAGTGACTACAGCTAGCTGACAAATGGTAGATGCCCACGCTGTACGGATGAAAACTGGGAACAGCAACTGCAGTCCGTTTATAGGGAACTCGACAGTTTTCCGCTACTTTGTTCGACAGGTCGAAGCCACCAGTGGGTACGACCCTCACTCCCAGGTGGTTGGGGTTGGAAGGAGCCAACACACGGACGGACGGGTGGTCACACGCGAGAACGGCAATCAGTGTACAGATGCACAGTTCACGACTGCCGGCGTAATTAGGGCTCTGCAGTCTAAACCCAGCCACAGTTCGTGTTTTATGAGAAGGATTAAGAGGGGAATGGAGTTAGGAGCGGCTTTCCTTTGTTGAGAACGCAGCAGACACCGCCGGACGTCAGGAAGACGAGGGTTCATGTCTGTGGGCCAACTCCATTAAGGCTTTACGGCTGTGCTTGACAAGCCCCCATCTACCCCACTCTGTTGCTGGCATACACCCCATGACCCCCCCCCCCCCCTTCCCCAACACACACACACACACAAATAACCACCGTCCCTACCAGACAGACAGACAAAGCCAACTGTGGCCACTCTCCTCTTTCGGTTAAAGTCGGTAAATTATGTACATCGCCGTCCAAGCTACAGAACGCAAATTCAATCAAGACAAAACTTTTTCGCTGTTGTTCGGCGAGACTTAAAAGTTACAATTAAAGGTGTTCAACTCAACCTTCTCGTGTGTTTTGGCCATTACGATCTAAAACGGAATGAGGCTTAGAGCGCTTGTGAAAAACCAACAAACAACGGGGTTAATTAACGTTCGGCGGACGTCACAAGAACACAGCAACACAGACCTGAATCGGCTGCGGTAACTCTCATCTGGCATGCGACTAAACACGAGGTACATGAACTCTATCAACGGCTCATCCTCCATGAACGAGGATGCTGCTAGTGGTGTCTTGGTAATAGTCGCTTGGTTTTTTACGCCCAGCCCACAAGTGCGGTTATATCAGGGCAAATGGTGTCAGGGTTTACTGAAAAGTGAAAACCAAATTAAGTGGGAATAAAAACAAAAAACTAAAACGGTTCAGTTCATTTTCTAATAGCCTCCTTCAAACCGTACACAACGGTTGTTCGACGCATTAGGCGTGGCTTTTGCCAGCATTAACAGATCCTATATAAATATGGTGTATAGTGTATGTGTGTGTGTGTGTGGTTGCGTGCGTGCGTGCGTGCGTGCGTGCGTGTGTGTGTGTGTATGAGCGTGCGTGCGTGTGCTTGTGTGTATTTGACGCACTAGGAGTGGCGGTTGCCAGCAGTTACAGATCCTACATACATATGGTGTATAGTGTGCGTGCGTGCGTGCGTGCGTGCGTGCGTGCGTGCGTGCGTGCGTGTGTGTGTGTGTGTTCAGTACTTCACTGCCCCTTGCAGGAAATTCTGGTCGCAAGAGCAGCGCTACCAATTCCTATCAGGGTGTGCAGTCTTTTCGTGTGTCCAAACACTGGTATGACTGCCAGTGTTTGGGATTTTTAACCTGCGCACAAATGCTGATGCATGCGATTGTGAACGTGGCGCCTTGAACTGTCTCCTTGAGAGGAACGGCAACAGTTGAGAAGACAGTAGAGTCCATGTAGCTACATGCTCTCGAGTTGTCAGACAGAAAAGAGAGAAGGAGGGGTGCTGTTCTGTTACGTTGTTTTCGCTGTTGATATTGTTGGGGCTAACGGGGGGGGGGGGGGGGGGGGGGGAGAAGAGGAGTGGAACGCTTTTCATGCAAGGATAAAGATTTACGCGAGAGAGAGGGCATGAAAAAGACGGGAGAGACGGAGACAGACAGAAACACACACACACACACACACACACACACACACACACACACACACACACACACACACACACACACAACCACCGCACAGCACAAAGCACACAAAAAAGTGCAAGATGTAATTAAATTATGTAAAAAAAGAAGGAATTAATTTAAATCAATACAAAACGGTAAAATAAATAAAGAAACCAAATCTCATTCCAGTAACACAAGAAAGCAAAGTCACATTTCTCGGCACGACAAGAACAGGTATTCTCTCCTAAAGGGTAAGGGGCTTAAAAAAAAAGAAGAAGAAAAAAAGCGCTGAATCAGTCAGAAATGAAACCGAAGGAAGAGCACTGAACTGTCGATGTGAAGGGCAGCGAGAATTTTCTTCTCCAGGATCAATTTTCTGTGCCGACTATTATTTCGGTATCTGTTCCACCTGCAGTAGCACGTAGAAGATCCCGGTCATTCCGTCCAAAAAACAGTGGCGGGTTTCAGCTAAACACGCATGCACCCTACGTATGTGGCTTTGCGTGAAGTGACGTGACATGGTGCATGGTTGTATGGTGTACCCAGAACGCACTGAGACGTAAATCACTCTTGTTAGCTGTATAAGTTACATTATAAGATTACTTTTTGGTGCTTGTATTTCAAGATCAGAGGTCAAGATCCAAGGATCCTTATAGTTAGTTACCTGCATAAACCACATTGTCTTAAAATGCTTCTCGGTCATCTTATTTCATGGCGGAAGTTAGAAGAAGTCTAACTAGATGTAGGTCACTAGTTAACTGTATAAATCAAACCGTGTCTAGTTTCTTATGGATACTTGTATTTTAAGGGCTGTCCATTTTCACGACTCTGGAGTCAACATTACAGAGGAACCAAAGGGAAGGTTAGTATCTATCGCAGGCAATACACATGGCAGTTTTTCACTCTACTTCTGGTTCTGTTTGTTAAACCTCGTCGTTTGGCAGTCGTAAAAACGCGCCCGCGTGTGCTGCCATGTTGTGCCCAGCAGTCTGTGTCAGTGACGTCATGAAGCCCGGAATGTAGCAAAAGTATCAAATACGTCACGATCCAACCATTTTCTGCTCTTCGTTGGTAAAGAGCGAGCCAACATGGCTGCGACCAGAGAGTTCAAATTCGATGCAAAAAAAAAGAAGAAAAAAGAAGAAGATTTTGTATAAGAAATATTTGACAGAAAAACCAAGCCAAACCTGTAAATGGAAATATTGCATATTTTCTACGTCTTCAGGCCATCTTGTGTCTTCTATTCTGACAGTTCCTCGTAAAAAGAAACAACAACAAAACGAATTGCTGAGTCCTCAAACGCGTCGTTAATTATCCCCTACTTAGACGCAGAGTTCACAATTTTCTAAGTATACACGGTGAGAAATACGGCTTGCACTTGGGATCTTGATAAAAGGTGACAGTCACCAATACAGCAATAAATGAGAGGAGCTCAGTCGAGGTTCACCTTTACGCAAAGTCTGAAAGATTTCCCACTGACAGCAACCGAGAACATTCAAACGTCAATTATGTTCCCCGTACGGCAGGCCTCCATACATCATATTTAAGGAAGACTAATAATCTAAATCTTGAAAAATTTCGTCTACTCGCACCTTCCACCGGTATAAACGTCGTGGGAAAAGTCGCAGAGAGTATGACCAGGCTGCTTAGCCTGTCTCGCGCCAAGCCATCTAACCAAACCGGAAGACTGGAATCTGCAAGCTCCTCGCCTAATTTGAAGGCACCGTTGTCCTGTTCCCTGATCGTCTTTCCCAAGAAACGGCGACCGCAGTGGAGCGCTTATCGTATCGGCCCGCCTGTCTCTGTCGGTCGTTTCTGCTCGTCTCTCTGTTCTGCTAGTCTGTCTGCTCTGCTCGTCTATCTGTTCTGTTTGTTTCTCCGTCTTTTCTGCTCGTTTCTCTGTTCTACTAGTCTGTCTGATCTGCTCGTCTCTCTGTCTGTTCTGCTCGTCTCTCTGTTCTGCTTGTTTCTGTCTGTTCTGCTCGTCTCTCTGCCTGGCTGTTATGCTCGTCTCTCTGCTTGTTTCTCGGTCTGTTCTGCTTGTATCTCTCTCTGTCTTGGTCTGTTTGTCTTTCTGTATGCCTGCATGTCTGTCTTTTCTCCTTGTCTCTCTGTCTGCCTGTCTGCCTGTCTGTTCTGCTTGTATCTCTGTCTTGGTATGCTTGTCTCTCTGTATGCCTGCCTGTCTGTCTTTTCTCTTGTTTCTCCGTCTGTCTGCCTTTCTGCTCTGCTTGTATATCTGCCAGCCTGTCTGTTCGCTCTGCTTGTCTCTCTGCTTGCCCACCTACCTCTCTGTCTGTTCTGCTTGTATTTCTGTCTGCCTGTCTGGTCTGCTTGATACTCTGTCTGTCCGTCTTTTTCTGCTTGTACGCCTACCTCACTGTATGTCTGTCTTTTCTGTCGTCTTGAGGTGACCCTATGCGGTTGACAGGACGTTAAAATCCAACAACTGTATTTTCTCCTCGTCTGTCTGTCTGCGCGCCTGCCTGCCTGCCTGCCTGTCTGTCCTTTCTGTTCGCATATCTGTCTTTTCTCCTCGCTTCTCCTTCTGTCCGACTGCCTGTCTTTTGTCTGGCTTTTCAGTCTTGTCAACCAACAACGGAAAGCAAATAACGGGCACATGGGCAAATGGTTCCACAACCTTTTAACACTTGGCGTCTGTCCTCTTTCTCTCTCACCGCCCATTTTCCCCTTGGAACCCGAATTATGCGTCATTCAGCGTGAAAGCAAGCTTCCGGTTTGCAAATACCAGTGCATTAAAGCTTGCCCGTTCAACGTCTGGCTGCTGTTATAAATCGTCGGGCACGCCGCGGCTATTTAAAAAAGAAGCTCCCAACAACGTAATGCTGTGTCAAGGTTGCAGGAAACCTGCTGGATGGTGATTCTCTCTCTCTCTCCCCCGCCCCCCCCCCCCCCCCCCCCAGCCGTTCTCTACCCCTCTGCTTCATTCTTCCTTCCTGTCAAGCATGCATTGGGACACTTTCCCTGTCTCCACCTTTTGGCCTCGTTCTGCCAATCTGCATGTAAGGAATGCATTCGGGCACTTCCTTCCCCGGTTCGCAACCTCTCTGCTTCGGTCTTCCTTTCACACGAAGCGAGTGTGAGCAGTGACAAGTAGCAGGCCACGGTGCTTGCTCGTGTAGCTCGTTGCACAGTCCGCCCACACCGAAGTCTCGCCCTGCCCGCGCCTCACCCCCGGGGTTACCAGCCACAGGAAAGGACGTAAGACATGCTGTGCAGGTAAGTAGTAGTAGCTGTACAACACTGGAAGCGGCTTGACCACATCTCATGTGCTGTGGATGTTGATCGCTTTCATATTAAGGCTATTCTCCGCTCTCGAGCAGACTCATTGCGCTCGCATGTGATTCGACATGAGTGACTAGTTTTTATAACGCGTTTCTGAATATCCACCGAAGTGTTGTACTTACACCGCTGACATGGCTGGTGCCACATGAAACAGCTGCCCAAACTCCAAGCACTGGTTTACGACATCCTTCCTTTGGAGGAGGATGCCGGAAAGCGATGCTCGGAGTGTAACTGCTGCCGTCTCGGCGCGTTCTGTGTACACGATACAACCATGCACCATGCCACTTTATGCAAATTAAGCCACATACGTATGGTATCATGCGTGTTTAGCTGTAACCTGCCACCTGCACTTTCGGCAGAATGACTGGGATCTTTTACGTGCTCCTGCGGTAACACGGGTCAGCACAGAATGTTGACCCTGGAGAAGAAAATTCTTCCGCCGCTCCTGCAGGGACTCAACCCACGACCTTTCGATAACAAGTCCGGCGCTCTAACCACTGAGTCCAGCACAGAGCTATCCCCGGCCCTGCACACACCGCACTGACGCAGCGCACCCACTCTCCCGGTCTGGGTGTTAAGGCCAGGGAAGGCCGAGTGTGACGCGGTATCTAATCGTGTTGCCATAGCGACGCGTTCAACTTCCTATTCTTTTGTTGTTGTTGTTTGTTTGCTGTTCTTTGGTTGTTATTGTTGGTTTTTCTTGTTTGTTTTTCAGCGTGCGTGCGTGCGTGCGTGTGCGTGTGTGTGTGTGTGTGTGTGTGTGTGAGAGAGAGAGAGAGAGAGAGTAGTGAATGAGTGAGTGAGTGAGTGAGTGTGTGTTTGTGTGTGCGGGCGGGGGGGGGGGGGGGGGGGGGGAACGTGGTCTGAGGGAGAGAGAGAGTGTGTGTGTGTGTGTGTGTGTGTGTGTGTGTGTGTGTTGTTCCATTTTTCTTTTTTTTTAGGGTGTGTGTGTGTGTGTGCGCGCGCGCGTGTGTGCGTGCGTGTGCGTGTTGTTCCGTTTTTCTTTTTTAGGGCTGCTATTTTCGTGATTTACAAGCGATTTGCACGTGTGGATTGCGTCCCCTCCTGTGGGCCTAGCGCCACACACTCGGGAGCAGAGGTGCAGCTCCTCGTTACAGCCCTTCCTGTCGGCCTGTCCACCCCTTCGGGAAAAGAGCTGTTTATGTCCCTTCCTGTGGGTCTATTGACCCCCCCCCCCCACCGCCCCCCCCCCCCCCCCCCCACATACACACACACACACAAATACACCTCCCCCCTCCCCCTCCCCCCTACCATCCGAGGTCTTGCAGTTCCTCGTTATGCCCCTTCCTGTGTGTGCGGCTATCGACCCTCTCGGGAACAGAGACGTGAAACTCTCTGGGCCACGTCCTGTGGATTATGTCCCTGCCAGGTGGCGTATCGTCCGCCCCCGGGTGGAGAGGGGAGTTCCGCCTCGATTCAGCTGATTTTGGTTTTACTGATTAATTTGTGGACGGTTATAACAGAAACGCATCTAATCTGAGATGTCTGTTTGCTATTTGAGCACCAACGGAAAGACGTCGGGGACGTAGGGCGTAGCCCATCCTGGCAGTGGATGGAGGAAGGCCGTCGTAAACCAGCGTTTGGAGTTGGGATCAGCGTAATTAGTAACGACCTACCCAGTATACCAGCCCTACCCTGGCATCGTTAATAGATAACGACCAACTCGCACTCCGACGTGTGCTACTGCAACCACACCTCTGACGTTGGCAGTCAGTAAGCACCAACTCGTACTCCGACATGTGCCACCAACCACACCTCTGACGTTGGCAGTCAGTAAGCACCAACTCGTACTCGACATGTACCACCAACCACACCTCTGACGTTGGCAGTCAGTAAGCACCAACTCGTACTCCGACATGTGCCACCAACCACACCTCTGACGTTGGCAGTCAGTAAGCACCAACTCGTACTCCGACATGTGCCACCAACCACACCTCTGACGTTGGCCATCAGTGAGCACCAACTCGTACGCCACCGTCCCAACAAAACACCTTGTCTCGAATAAAATGTTTATTTAAACCAAACACCTGACGTTGTCAATCAGTAAACACCATATCGTACACCGCCGTGTGCCAGTAAACCACACACCTGACGTTGTCAATCAGTAAGTAATCATTAGCCAGACACCTGACGTTGTCAATCAGTAACGACCAAATCCTACTCCGCCGTATGCCAGTAAACCACACACCTGACGTTGTCAGTCAGTAAGTAATCATCAGCCACACATCTGACGTTGTCAGTCAGTAACCACCAGCCACACACCTGACATTGTCAACCAATCAATAAGTAAACACCAGCCACACACCTGACGTCAATCAGTCAGTAATCACCAGCCACACACCTGACGCTGTCAATCAGTCAGCAATCACCAGCCACACACCTGACGTTGTCAATCAATCAGTAATCACCAGCCACACACCTGACGCTGTCAATCAGTCAGCAATCACCAGTGACACACCTGACGCTGTCAGTCAGCAATCACCAGCCACACACCTGACGCTGTCAGTCAGTAATCACCAGCCACACACCTGACGTTGTCAATCAGTCAGTAATCACCAGCCACACACCTAACGTTGTCAATCAATCAGTAATCACCAGCCACACACCTGACGCTGTCAATCAGTCAGCAATCACCAGCCACACACCTGACGTTGTCAATCAATCAGTAATCACCAGCCACAAACCTGACGTTGTCAATCAGTCAGCAATCACCAGCCACACACCTAACGTTGTCAATCAATCAGTAATCACCAGCCACACACCTGACGTTGTCAATCAGTCAGCAATCACCAGCCACACACCTGACGTTGTCAATCAATCAATAATCACCAGCCACACACCTGACGTTGTCAATCAATCAGTAATCACCAGCCACACACCTGACGCTGTCAGTCAGCAATCACCAGCTAGACACCTGACGTTGTCAATCAATCAGTAATCACCAGCCACACACCTGACGTTGTCAATCAGTCAGCAATCACCAACTCGCTGCAGCGCATGCTGCCGGTGGTGGCAAGCAGCCCCTGCCGTTGTTCAGCTGCCAGCCGCACGCTGATAATTACAGCCCACGGCACCGACTTCATCAGCTGGATACCATTCCGCGTACTTCACGGCGGTACGAGTCGTACACGTAGCCTTCTGGCATCGTTAGTCAATAACAAGCACCTCGCACTAATAATACCAGGGCAAGCCAGCAGCCACAGACCTCGCACTCGTCGTACTGAGTGCAGGAAAAGCGGTGAGCTGAAGACTCGCAATTCTGTCCCGTCCTGTTATTACGGCCTCGGTCGTGCCGCCACTCTCCACAGGCAACTGCGCCGTTGCATCATCAATGGGGATGAATTGCTCTGTCATTACAGCCATCTTCTGCAGAAGGTAATTGACCACTGACCACTGCCAACCGCTAGTTGCATACATCGGCACTATGACCAAGGGAAACCGCAGCTGGTGTCGCCATCTATCTTGTATCCAAAATAGCTCCACAGAGTAAATAACAGTACGAGATAATAATAATTATAAGTAAATATGGCGCTTAACGTCCACAGAAACCATAAGGCTTATTAGGGACGGGAACAATAAGAACTACTAATAATACATAACTTTTTTATAGCGCTATTCTCTGGTGTACTGGAGTACCCAAACTCATTGCGTTTTACGGCATTCTCCAACATTTTCTAAATTGAGAGAGAGAATGCCTTAATGAGAGACTTATAATCCAAGTTTAAAAGGACTACGCTCATCCCAATGTTGCTAATATTACGCAGTTTTTCTCCACAAAAAAAACACAATAGTAGGACTGACAAAATTCTTGCTGCACAATGGACTTACTAACAGCAGAACATTCATGTTTAGTAGGTGCGTTACACCGTAATAGAACTCTTGGTGAAACTGTGCTCCAAATATTACAACTTTCAAGGATCTCTACAACGGAGGTACAAGGTTGTTTCATAATTCGGCGAGAAAAACATCAGCACTTCGATCACTCTGCTATTATTATTATACCTTGTTTGCGCGTGGCCATGCCACCCGTGAAGGCCGTTCTTAACATAGCTTCGCCGACTTGGCGAAGGCGAAGTCTTCGGTTACTTCTGTCCTTAACATGAAACAGCGGGCTGTCGAAACCCAAATCTTTGCCGGGGGATTTGCCGCAGAAGTACATCCCTTATTTTGTTTCTGTTCTTGAAATCATAGTTCAGGAGCTGTGTGAGAGTCGAGGTGGCCGTCCTGGGCTTTCCGTCCTAACGAGCCTTCTGGTTTCCGTGGACGTAAAGCAACAATGAACCATGCTTCGGCATTGGTCTCAGCTTGTCCCTAATATGTCAACCGACATCCGAGGACATTAAGCAACACAACCGAACTGTTCTTGAAACTGTGATCAGGTGGGTCGCGCAGCATCCGCTGATGTATCCGCTGAGCAATAAAAACTTCAGTGTTTTTATCTTCAGTGGCGGCAGTTTGTTCTGCACAACAACCCGTTCTTTTGTTACGGGTGCTAGATCGACTAAATCTTTGGAGATATTAGTAGATGTAGAAAAATACTAAATGCAGTTCAGTTTTATACTAGTGTCTTAAAAATAAAAGGGGGGGGGGGGGGGGGAGAGCAGAATGAAAGATAATGCTCTGGTCAGTTGAAGTCAGGAAGTCAGCTCGAGAACACTGACCGCCCTTCAATGACTTAGCTGTCACTCATATGACCATGCAGCCCTTGTAAATTACCTCTTTTCCTTTTTGCTTTGCTTTTCCAGGGAGCGCGAGAGAGATACTAATACGGAAAAGTGTGACAGAGAGAGAGGGAGAGGGAAAGAGAGAGACACACACACACACACACACACACACACACACACACACACACACACACACGGGGGGGGGGGGGGGAGAGAGAGAGAAGGGAGATAACTGTATCAAGCTTCTTCTTTTCTTTTCAGTAACTGGCTCAATTGTTTTTACTTCTGAATCATGACCGAAAAACACAATTTGGATATATATATCTATCTGTGTGACCAAACATTCAGCAGCCCCGTCATTCTTCGCTGAGAGAATGCAACGGGTGGCTGGGCTTACAAGCTGCTCGCTTTCTTCACGTGATCCACAGCAACCCTTCCGTCTGTATTTTCTGTTGCTTAGTCCCCGCAACGCGGGACGACAGAGGCCATATGACGTCACAGCAACGGTCAACCAATGGCAGCTGCTGACGACACGGGCGCTAAGCAGCTCGCTACAGGGGACCGTTGTAACCCGACTGGATCCAACACGTGGTGCGCGGTTCACACTGGGCGTCTCTGGTGATTAGCTTCACTGTGCGGAGGAGTGGTACTGACAAGGTCACTGATCTGTTTACCTACACACGGTGGCACATAGGTGGCCTGCACACAAGCTGCTCCCACTCCACGACAGCCGCTGTAGCTGCTACGCAACAAAGTGCGTCGCAGTTAAGGCAAGGTGACTAGTTTCAAGAGTCTGCGTGAGTGGAAGAAATCGAAGAGAGTGATGCGGAGAGGAGCGAGGGAGGTGCATGTGTGGGTTGAAGGGGGGGGGGGGTAGAGGGGAGAGGGGTAGATGTGGGGCTAAGGGTTACCATCCCGGCGATTGACGAGCTTTTTTGTTTACGTTGTAGAAAAGCGTATGTGTGGGCGTGTGTGGGTGTGAGTGTATGTGTGCCTATCTGTGTATGTGCGTTTATCTGTGTCTTTCTGCGTCTGTGTCAGGATTTTTTCGACGTGACTATATAGCGTCAAGGAGTGATAATCCTAAAAGACATGCCGACCTTTCATTCAATATCTCTCTGTCTCTCTGGCCGGAACTCCGTGTGTCAGAGAGCGCGCGTTTCTGTATGCTCACACATGCGCGCATGCGTATGTGTGTGTGTGTCCCCCTGCCCACCTCTGTATGTTCGTGCGCGTGTGTGTCTGTGCATGTGTTCGAGCGTGTGGAAGTTATCGCTAATAAACAAATAACAATGTAACGAGTTGTTTAAATCAATCTCTCTTGTCGCCCCACGCCCCCCCCCCCCCCCCCCCCCCCAGCACACACACACAAACCTCAGCCCTCGCAACCACAGTCAATTATGGAGGACCTACCGCCATTTTCTTCACGTCGAAGGAGTGGAGGGTGGCCGAGCAGACGATCATCTGGAGACGCTTGCCATCCGAGGTCACC
>OY757546.1:23573630-23604203 GCA_963584105.1 Alviniconcha strummeri | reverse complement strand
AAGTCGTAAAAGAAAGCACTTCTGCCATTGTCCGAGATAATGTGGCGACTAAATCGATAATCTCTTTTGCGGGACGCCATCGTCTGACAACTTATTGAAACAGGCTTGGACTGTCCACCTTTTCACTTTCATTGCCTGGCTGCTTTTGCTGGCGCTACCAGTTCAGTTGTTGAGTTGTTTGCTACTGGTTTTTACAGAGGGCGGGGAGTGCTTTTTTCTTTTTGTTTTTTTTTTTCTTTCGCTTGCCTTTATTATCTTGTCATAAATTGCCTAACGTATCGTGTAGGTGATATGTTGTGTGTTGCTGTTTTTGTTTTGTTTTTACTGCTGCCAAATGAATGTCCCCGGTCCATACTGACAGCTCGATCTCAGACGGTGGGCTGACATTAACCTGAGAAGCAATCAGACGATTGTCACTGAACGCCACAATGTATTGTATTGTGTCTCTTCGCCGCGGGAGGGAGAGAGGGATTCACTGGGGGGGGGGGGGGGGGGGGGGGTCTTCTTTACAAATCTCTGTGAAAACTCTGATGCCCACTATTATAGGGGTCTTATCATCTTCCAGTTCCAGCTGGGCAATACCCCTAGCGTGCAGTTTCTACAGTATTCATAACCTGTAGTACTCATGGCCTGCAGTTTGAACACTGCTCACCGTATGTCGGTGCGTAAGGGGTGGGGGGAGGGGGGGGGATTATGTGTGGGTGTTGCGGCATGACAATGACGTGTAAAAGGTGTGATGTAATAAATATTATATGAAGTAAAACTGAAATGGCACAGAAGAGTGACAATATTTGACGACGGACAACAATATGTGCCGTAAAAACCCGGCATATGTTGTCGCCGGCGACAATGTATGTCGACGTTCACGGCACATATTGTCGCCGGATGGCATATATTGTCGCCGGCGACAATATATGCCGGGTTTTACTGCACATATTGTTGCCCGTTGTCACATACTGTCACTCTTCTATGCCATTTCAGTTTTACGTCATACAATATTTATTACATCACACCTATTTACACGTCATTGTCATGCCAACATTCTTCCAAGCCCTGGACAAGACAAAACAGGTAAGCGGCTTAGCTCTCCATCTCAGTTTTTCGTCGTTTTTTACCATTTAACTGTTGTTTAGGTGTCGTTTTGTAGTTTGATAAAGGGGATTATACAACTGTTGCTGCATGTACTGTCACCGTCGACAATATGTGACGACTGGCAACAATATGTGCCATGAACGTCGACACATATTGTCGCCAGCGACAATACATGCCACAACAGTGTGCGTGCATGCGCGCACGCATGCAGGTCGGTGTGTGTTTCCAAATCAAGGATCTTCATTCCTGTTCTAGACTACTGTCATTTGCACTCAATCTGTCTTGAAACCCCTCTAATCTCCCGGCTGTAGTAGCGGCGCCTGTTCGTAGTCTTGCACGGTCAACGTTTCCAATCAAAGGGCGATGATCGCGAGCCTTACGCGGGAGGAAATGCATCACTGTCGCTGTCTGGGGCTGACGACTGTTCATTCAAGTCTGCAAGCACCGCCGGAGAGGTGCCGGCTTTCTTCACAGTCCACAATTGTCACACGCCTCTTCAGTTCCGTGGCCTAATTGTCAATTATCCGGAGTTCCTAACGGGTCACTGAACTATGTTCTCCAACGTAAAACAGTTCTCTACTCTGGATCTTTCAACAGAATAATACGAGTCGTTCAGCCCAGAACAGTCTGTTTGCACGTGTGTGTGTGTGCATGCGTGCGTGCGAGCAAGCGTACGTGTGTGCGTGCGTGTGTCTGTCTGTCCGTGTTTGTGTGGTGTGTATCTGTTTTTTTATGTCTGTGTGCCTGTCTCTGTCTCTGCGTATGTGTATGTAAGCATGTATACTTGCGTGTCTGTGCTTATCTGTGTGCATGCGTGGACATTAGTGTGCGCGTTCAGTAACATTTATCTTTCTACACCACTGGCCCAGTCTCCCAGCACTGGTTTTCGACATCCTGCCTCCAACCATTGCAAAAACTGATTGTCAGCTAACGGGCACTTTTTCGTCGGTGCTCAAACGATGGTTAGTCTGTAACACATTCTCAAATAATAATAGGTGTTTCTTTTCTAACCGCCACGTTGCTTACGCCAGCACAAATAATCTCTTTCTCTCCCAGCCAGAGTCCACACTCTAACGTGTCGCCAGGAGAGACCGAGACAGCTCTGGCCGATGACGTACGTGTGGTCTAAGAAAAGTACGGAGGCGCCCACGTGTTTGAAAGCTTTACCGGGTGACATTTCGGAGTCTCATTTGCCCTGACAGCTATGGCTTCGGCAGGGCAGACAGGGGGCAGTTCTCTGTGTCGTCGGTCAGGCAACAAACGACACAGCTCCTTGTCGATTTCTGGTGTTGTATAACTGCGTGCAATGATCGAGAGGCCACACGCGTTGAATCAGTAAACATGGCGCTTAACGTCCACAGAAACAACAAGGCTTATTAGGGACGGGGAGAAGGCGGGAAAGGGGCTATGGAGGAGGGGGAAGAGGGAGATTATATACCTATCGCTACACTGTCGCCACCAGAATGACTCCTGCATTAAGATGGGCAGCGATGAGAACCATTTTAATGTTTAATTAATTGTGATGGACAAAGTCACAAGACAGTGTCCACAGACCACAAAAAGAGAGGCGAACCGGATTCGAACCGAGGTCCCTCCGCTTACAGCCTAACGCCTTACCGCTAGGCCAAACCGGCTCACGTGACACGCGTTGACAAGGGAAGATGTCATTTATAGGCCTCTAATGCGCATACCCAGAGTTGTCGTCTGCTGATGACCGACTAGCTAGCCGAATAAAGGCCGGCGAAAGCGACCACTTATCATTACTGTACCATTTTCCGAGCAGCAATATAATTACGTCAACAGGATGAAGTAATTTCCCCCACAAGAATGTTTTTAACATATTGAGGGGTGGGGTCTGGTTGTTTTTGTTTGTTCTTGTGTGTGTGTGTGTGTGTGTGTGTGTGTGTGTGTGTGTGTGTGTGTGTGTGTGTGTGTGTGTGTGTGTGTGTGTGTGTGTGTGTGTGTGTGTTGTTTTTGTTTCTTTGGCAGTGGTTGTTTTTTGTTTTGTTTTTGTTGCTGGGGGGGAATGTGTTTACCGCAACCAGTGCAAAACTGACAGAGCTGCGTCAGTCAACATCGTGATCGAGTTTCTGAACCTTGCAAAGCCGGGTAAGCTTTGTCACTGATTCAGTCAACCAAAAACTTTAGAACAAGGAGCGGATATCGCTCGCTTACTGTTCTTTTTTACACCAATTAAGAAATGTGACGCCTTTGGTTTTCCGGTGTTCTATCAAGCCAAGTAATTTGTTCATCGACGTCAAAAAGCAAACGAATCTGAGCTGTCAGAGGTCAAATGTAGGTGGTGCGTCTCGTCTGCGCGTAATGGTGTTGTGTCAGTCCTAATCTGGCCACACGTTAATACTAACTGCAGTACCCCTGTGTGCGTGTGCGTGTGTATTGGTCTCTAACGACCCTTACGCTTGGCGGACGAGGGTCGTAACCATTTTCTTCTTCTTTTTTCGCTGAGAGTATCGGGGAAAATGGATTCCGCTCACATAAAATATATGCATGCATGTAGGAGATACATAAGTAAAATGAGCAATGTCCACTTTTAGCCTCGTCGGTTCGTGGTTCTCAAATGGTATAAGAGTGTGTGTGTGTGTGTGTGTGTGTGTGTGTGTGTGTGTGTGTGTGTGTGTATGCGATCGAGTGTGTGTGTGTGTGTGTGTGTGTGTGTGCGATCGAGTGTGTGTGTGTGTGCGATCGAGTGTGTGTGCGATCGAGTGTGTGTGTGTGTGTGTGTGTGTGTGTGTGTGTGTGTGTGTGTGTGTGTGTGTGTATGTGTGTGTGCACGCGAGCGCGCGTTCGAGTGTGTGTGTGTGTGTGTCTGTGTGTGCGCGCGCGCGAGCGCGTGTGCGTGCCAGCGCATGTGTGTGTGTGTATGCGCGCGCGCGCGCGCGCGTGTGTGTGTGTGTGTGTGTGTGTGTGTGTGTGTGTGTGCAATCATTATTCTAAGACTGTGGTCTGTGTGACGTCTTTCCAGCGCTAATTAACTCCCTTGTCTGTGGATTCTGCTCCGGCGCTCTGGGCCTCGTTCTGCTTCATATTCTCACAGCCAGGTCACAGATGAAAGACTCGGTCATTGTCTGCCTGCCACAAACGTCACCAAGACAGAGAAGCTAAATGCAAGACTATGTGTGGTGGTCTGACTGAGTGACTGGATAAGGTACGCCGTACTGGTTGGATGAGAATAACTGTTATCTCAAGAAACTGCCCCGTAATAACTGTCACGGGCATCAAGCGCGCCTCGCCTGCTAAGAGTTATAAGCGCTTACAGTTTCTTTAACACATACGTATATTTCAGCAACAAAGACTCACTCACGCACGCACCTCGGGGGAAATGGAAGTGAAGAAAAGAAAGAGGAAAGTTTTCAAGGAAGATTTGAGAGAGAGAAATAAAACTGAGAGATGTGGCAGGAAGAACAGAAACAGGGCCCTGGTTTCAGTTTCTGAAGCCCGGTAAGCCAAAGAGCGCCGACCGCTACGTGCAGAATGGTGGTATTCTGAGCACAGGAAAGTGCCAACACTCAGTGCAGAAGAGTGGTATTTATAGCACAGAAAAGTGCCGAAATTCAGTGCAGAAGAGTGGTATTTATAGCACAGAAAAGTGCCGACACTCAGTGCAGAAGGGTGGCATTCTGAACACAGAAAAGTGCCGACACTCAGTGCAAAAGAGTGCTATTTATAGCACACACAAAGTGCCGACACTCAGTGCAGAAGGGTGGTATTTATAGCACAGAAAGGCGCGCCGACACTCAGTGCAGGAGAGTCAGTGGTATTTATAGCACAGAAAAGTGCCGACACTCAGTGCAGAAGGGTGGTATTCTGAGAACAGAAAAGTGCCGACACTCAGTGCAGAAGAGTGGTATTTATAGCACAGAAAAGCGCGCTGACACTCTGTGCAGAAGGGCGGTATTCTGAACACAACCAAAATGGTGTGCTTGTTGACCAGCAAAGTGAACTCCCCATTGCAAGAGAGACAATTCACTTCGATCCAACCACAGTAAAAACACCGTTTTTGGCTCCCTTCCTCAGGGAAAAGAAGAAAAAAGCACCAGCTTGAAGAAGCGGAGGCAATTTTCAATTGAAAGTGTAACTGTGCCATCTTACTTCTGCCCACTCTCTGCTGCATCAATATTAGCTGGGTTCTGGACTGGTCCAACCATTGGGGGCCTCAAACTATTAAAAGTAGTCAAGTTTAAAGAGCTATTCACAACAAAACAACCACTTACAAATGATTTTAGATTCCAGAACGTTTTTCCCTGAAGCACTGGACAGCCCAACAAATCCGTTCTGCAACCCACAAAGAAGAAAAAGGTCAGACTCAAAGAATGAATTTCAAATCAAAAAAGGTCCTAAAAAAAGGCAAGAAGGGGAAGAAGAAAAAAACTAAGCACAACAAGCACAAAATTGACTGTAATTACAAGTTTCCAAGAAGAATGAAAGAAAAGCAAAAGACAAACATGATACAGTGCAAACTTTAATTTTACAATATTACTGCATGTAGCACATGTTCTTAAAAAGAAGGAAAGACAAGAACAGTATGAAACATAATTTAATTTAATGCTATCATTGTTGCAAGTGCTAAGAAAGAAAATGAGCAATAGATGGTATACCATTTAATTTAATGCTGCAGTAGTCACTGGTTTGTAAGGCAAAGATGAAAGATAAACACACTACTGTACATTCCATTCAATTAATGTTACTATAGTCACAGTAACTACGTACCTTTGGGGGGAACTTGAATGGAGTGTCGCCAAAGTTGAACTGCATCTCCGCATTCTGCACTCAAACAAAAAGGAAGAAGAATCAACAAGAGACAAAAATTGCAAATCTGTATTAAAAACTAGCACACACATGCACGCACATACACACACACATGTGCACACACACAAAGGTGCATGCACGTGTACACACTCACACACACACACACATGCATACTCACATACACAAAGGTGCATGCATGTGCACACACACACACACACACACACACACACACACACACACACACACACACACACACACACATATGCATGCACACTAACACACACAAAGCTGCATGCACATGCACACACACACAAATCTTAAATAATGGAGCAGACTGATATAAATTACAATCCAGGAGCTACCCACTCCATCCCAGAGAATGAGTGCATTCCAAGTCCAGGTGCACAGGGGAAAACACAGACAGACTGGCTCACCTTCAAGACAACAGCAGCATAAAATGGCTCTGACTTGAGATGGGGTGGAATGTCGTACGCCTTCCCAAGGTCAATGCCTGTGGACACAGAATGCACATGGGTAGTATAAAGAACATGACCTAAAATTATCAACAAATAAATCCCAACACTAAAAAGGCACACCTAGGTATTTTAATTAACCCACCTGGCCCCAGACCAGCCACTGCCCTTTCTCTACGAAATCGCATGCAAAGGGAAGTAACTGTGTCAAATGATCCCAGTATACAACTTTAAAAATCAATAATAAACACCAAATAAAAGTTTCTGCTCACTTTGTATTTTTCCCAATTTGCAAATACATTGTTGTTGTATATCCATCAGGTTTTGAACTTTCACTCAAAAATAAAAGCATTAAAAAAAAAATAAAAAAATCCCAAATCAGAAATGTCCACATCTGAATGTCAGGTTTTAGCGTGCCTACAGGTTAACTAAATTTCCAGTTTTAATCTCCAAAGATGAATCTCTGTGAGTTTGTTAGGGTACCCAGGGAAAGCAAGTTAGCCAAATTTGCAGCTGAAATCTTAAGGATAAAGCTCTGACGCCATTGCTAACAGTAGGGCTTTTGTTTATTTTCATGCATCTACCAATAGTACCATGTGTCCATCTTGCAAATTTGAAAATTCACAGTGTCTCTCAAACTCCACTGAACTTCAAACAAAGGACATCACTGGAAGTAGTAAACAACAGCAGAAATGAGGCTACAAGTCTCATGAGAATCCTGTTCCTATTTGCATAAGCCAGGATGCCAGGATGGAGCATCAGCTAGCCGGCCGCTACTGGGAGGTCTGGGGTCACATAGTAAGAAAAAAGAGCAGGCAGTGGCGGGCAGTCTGGGGCAAAGTGGGTTAAAACTGTTTCCCTGCCAAAGAATTCTGAAAGTTGTACAGAATGAGAGGTTTTAGCAAACCTATGACATTCTTTTTGAGAGATTTGCTGAATGCGGGAATGCATGAAAATACAAATCCAGTCTTGTTAGTTTAACCCTGTTCCATTAAATCAAAGAATTTTTACTTTACCCATTATTTGTATTACCTAATTAGCACCTGTAATTAAATGGTCACTGGGCCAATGGGCCTTACTGCCTGTGGGCTTCAAAGCTTAGCCGCACAGTATCTACAGCTCAACTGAAAATTGTGGTACTGATGAAATCTTCACTACAACAAAATTTAATGACGACTGTTGACCTCATGAGAACACAGCACATACCATTTTTGGCCCAGCGAATCTCCCAGTTGTCCAAGTCCAGGAAACAGCCCACAGTGTCATTCATTCCAAAAGGCTGAAACAGGGGCAATCACAGTCTGTGTCAAATCACACGTGTGAGGTGGTTATATCTCTGGTGGTACAGAATCAGACTGAAAAGCAAGGCACAGTAACGACAGGTTCATTTCCACAATGTGACAAGAGATCTTATGTCCCAGTCAACTTTTAGTGCAGACTCTCTCATGGGGTTCATACAGCCCCCATGTGCAATTGCATGCAGCAACAGATGTGCGCAATGTAAAAATCCCAAACACTGGTAGTCATAATTCATCAGTGTTTGCATGCACAAAAACACTGCACATCCTGGTAGGAATGGGTAGTGCTGCTCTTGTGAGTGCTGTAGCCTTACCCAGAAAGGCAACTCAAATTTCCTAAAGGGATTAAAGAAGAATTAAATTAAAAAATTAAAATCCACTAATATGAACTTGTGTTTAGCTCCCAGGTGACCCTCAGCACAGGACAGTTTCTCAAGAGATGTCTGTCACCTCCTCCTAACTAAAAATGGACCACCATGCAGTGAGATTCACAGTATCAGAAGTTAACAAAGTCTTGTTTGTCTGTTTGTTGGCCTAAATCAAAAAACAATAATCACACACACACACACACACACACACACACACACACACACACACACACAAAAAAAAAAAAAAAAACACTCATGCATGCAAGTACACACTTGCACGCAGGTGCACTCATGCAAACAAGTGCGCACACACACACACACACACACACATACACACACACACACATACACACACACACACACACACACACACACACACACACACACACACACACACACACTCACAGTCATGCACGCACACGTACCTCTCCATAGCTGTCAAACTGCTTTCCCCAAGACTTCTTGCCAGTGCCACCGAAGCCAAAGCCAAACTTGCAGGTACCAAGGTCAAGCCTGGCTTGTGCGGTTGACCAGCCCAGTCTGCACAGGCCTTCATCCGTCACAGTCCCTTCGTAGTACCACTTGCCTGGTGCACAACACATGGTCCAAAGACAGAATCAGAATATTTACTGTCCAGTACAAGTTTACAAACAGCTGAAGTCACCATTGCTCTTCAATGCTCATTTTTTGGTTTTCTTTCTGTGTTTCAGTTTTAATGCCAGTCAGGAAATATTTCAGTAGTACTTTATTTGATTCACACAAAACTTCATGAACCATACTGCTATGATATTAATAACCTTTTTTTTTTTTACTTTGTTTTTATTCAGTTAAAAGAACAAACGCACCATAACACAGTTAATCACTCACAGACAGCTTCAAGGCATCACACACACACACACACACACCACACACACACACACACACACACACACACACACACACACACACACACACACACACACAGAGTAATATCAAAGTCACAAACTGACCTCCACCAACCACAGCCTTATTGGATCGAGTTCCGTGCCAGCTCTGAGTATCCCGAGCCTGGCACAGTGTGCCCTCCGGGTCAATAGCTGTGAACCAAGCAGAACCAACAGGTCACCACCAGCGTAAAGCCACTACAGAGCCATTCTTTGCTTTCTGTAATTTGTGCACTCTAGGGTCCCCACTAAAAATATTTCCCATTTTCTTCTGTGCACTGTCAGACATGGTTGGCGTAAAGGTTTGGTATGTGTACGTCAGGTGAAACCAGTACACACAGTCCATAAAACTGAAAGAGTAGCAGTAATGCAGTAGCAATCACAGAAGTAAATCAAGCAACAGACTATATTCATTCATTCATATGAACACTTGTTGAATATAAGACACCATCTCAACCAACCATGCAGACAGTGGAAAGTGGGGACAGCTCAGTGGTTAGAGTGCCAGACTCATGACTGAAAAGTCCTGGTTCAAGCAGCAGTTTTAAGTGGCATCAGCCATGTAACAGTGCTGTGGGTACACCACTTCAGCAGATATTCAAAACATGCTATAAAAAGCTAGCCACTCATGTAGAATCACATGCAAGAAGAGCGCAGTGGGTCTGCTCATGAGCAGACATAGCGCTATGTAAAAGCAATCAACATCAACAACAGAAAGAAGCTTCAGTGGCCACAGAACTAAGTTCAGAAAGACAGTTTGGGAATGAAAAATTAGTTGACCTCAGTACAAGTGCCAACTTTGGGGGGGGGGGGGGGGGTTATCAAATAAAATTGAAGGAAAAACTGGAGACTGAGATAAACTGGCTGTAATTAAGGGTTGGCAATTGCAACAAGTTGGTGTCAGGCAGATTTCAACTATAAACAATTTTGAGATGCATCACCACCACATGAACATGGGCTTAATTTATACAATTTTTCAAAAGCATCACATCAGATCCAGCAGATCAACAGACTTTGTGTCCATAAAGCCAGTAGAAAACTCCATCTGAAACAAAGGCAGATGCTACACAGTGCCATACTACGACACTGAACATCACAAGCACTCCTTCTTCCCAAGAACTATCATAGCTTAGAACCACTTTGCAACACAGTTCACTCAGACAGAACTGAGTGCTTTAAGTCAGCCTTTAAGTCAGCCCTGGCATCAGCCAAACGCAGACAGACCATCACCACCACGCACCCCAACCCACTGTACCAGTGCCAGATTCCTGGATGCTAGCAACACATGCTAAAGCCCAGAAACAGTCAAGTAAACATGCCAGCTCCAATCCACATCCAATCCGGATAAATTCAGAAGCATTGGCCAGACTGGCTTGCTTCTGGACCAGCTCCATTTGGCCAAAACCCGACATATTCAGCCAGAACCCAATTGGATCAGGGCTGATTTTGCACATTATGATCTGGGCCATCAGTGGAAGAATGCAACAAAGTCTGAAAGTGGGAAACTAGTATTAGTTAAAGGCAGGTTGCATTCTGCTGGAAACTTGCAGGCCCAGAGATTCTTGCATACCAGCTTGCTTCCAGATAAGATGCATTTGACCAAAACCTGACCTGCCATCCAGATCAGATCCAGATCAGTCCTGCAAAATATCATCTGGGCCTTCTTTGAAAAACGGAACCAAAATGGAGCAGGAAGTCAGATCAGGTATATATATGATCCAGCCTGATTCTGGCTGCACGCTGGCCATTATGGCCATAACCAAAATGCCTCTGAATTGGATCGCATATGATTATTGGGAGTACAGTCATCAGGCATGTTGACTTACCCATAGCATCACCACGGTCATGAGCATTCATCTTCCACTTGTGACTCGCTGCAAAAACGTAATTATGTAAGCATTCATTATGCATATAATTTATATATTATATACTGGCGGGCACAGTAAACTTAGTAACTTGGTGTCTTATGCCCAGTCAATCATTACAGTTATATCAGGGCGAGCACTATAAACAAAACACCAACAATACAAAAAGGAAAGTGAATCACTAGGAGACAAAAGCTGCATTAAAACTAACCTGGCAAGTTGCTTGGCTGAAAGCAGTTTATTCTTGCCACTTAAAATGTACCAATTGTTTAAACAAAATGTATTCATACATCGTAATCATAAATTCAACAAACAAGTACCGGAAACACAAAAGCAATATGCTTACTTGAGCGTTACCTAAAGTTATCTCCCTTAAAATAGTGCTCAAATCATTTAAACTCTTGAAGCATTATGAGCATTTATTTCCATATTAGTAGTACCCATAGATTAGAATAAATTGTTAAAATGCTGATAAAAGTGTCAAATGACGCAGTCAGAAATGAAACTTGATCTCAAAACTAGGTTTCTGGACTATGAGCCACAAGCATACAATACCTGTGTGGAGGGAGGGGTGTGGGGGGCCTGGGTTGTGTGTGTGTGTATTTCTCTCCTTTTCTTCCACTAGTTTCAGCAAGGTGATGAAAGTTCAAGGCCAGCTGACCATCATGCTGGTCTGTTAATCTAGCAGTGAGGGCTTGATTCCTGGTCCTTTCAGCTCTTTTGAGTTAAGACCATCTGTGTTTGCTCTGCCTTCATGTGCACAGCACACTCAAAGTTTGTACAGTTAAAGATCCCATGTCCACCTCTCCAGCCCACAAGAGATGGCCTACCAACTGGTAATATGGTTCAAACACACAGATAAGGCATAATAGTAGCAGTAAGTAAGTAAGTAAGTTGGTGTTTTATGCCCAGTCAAATAGTAGCAGAGTAATCAAAATGATGACCAACTGTGGTTACGTTGAACAGATGAAGATCCAGTTCCATTTTATTTCTATTTTTGTTTTATTATTGCTATTATTATTATCACTCTTTCTGGAAAATAAACAAACATATTTTTACAGCATAGACTTATATATATCTGTAGTCTACAGCTCATCCAAATTATAAGGGTCAGCATGACCCAAAACATACCACTAGCATGGGAAGATTTGCAAGCGCCTTTGCCCTCACGTTGATCCAGCAGTGTTTCTTGGACTATTTGCAGAATTGGTAAACAAAAAGCCTGTTGAAGAAAAAGAACAAAAGTACTAAACGGTTCTTGCTATACAATAAAAGTATCTCACAAAATTGCAGTCTCACAGAAAAAAATCAAGAAAAAAATCACAATTTATTTCAAAATGTTGACAAATTTAGACAAAACCAATCTACTGTCCAAATGTCTGTGAACTTTTCTTTCTTGTTTCTGAAGACTGTAGCTATATGCTGTTTTAAAATGCAAATATGAAAAACTTTCAATCCATTAGTGCTAAACTGAATACAACAACACAGTCTGTGAACTTATTTCTTTCTTTTTTTGCCTGGCACATCAACAGAAACAGCCATCCATCTTTACAATATACTTTTTGCTCACTCATTTACACATCTTTGTGTGATTATTGTTTCCACATGTTCAAACCGCAGTATACACCCCCCCCCCACCCCCCCCCAAACTACCCCCACCCCCCTACATTTTTTGTTTGTAAAGAATGCAGGTAGGTATCATTTGAAATTGTTCATTTGAAGAAACCATCAAGCAGTTGAAAGAGGCAAACAAAATATAACCATACCTTCAGCATGTTTATCCTGCTAATGCTATTCAAGTGTTTTATTCTAGTGTCAGTGAGCGTTATTATGGGTAGCTTCCAGACAACACAGTCTCCACTTTCTCAGCTATGTAAGCAATAGTGTGGTGCCATTTCTCACCTGCTGGGTTTGGGTTTTGCTGGAGAAAAAAAATCATGCATATTTTTTGGGTGGTGGGCCACACCAGTTATTTCATGTCCAAAGAATAAGAGACATTCTGCTGCAATAACACCATTAATGACTTACCCCAGTTTTTCCACTTCCAGTTTCGGCAGCCTGCAAAAATAAGCAAATAATGAAGTAGGAAAAAAACTCCTATACATGTATTAAAGTTGTTGTTGCTTTAATTTTTTTAAATGAGAGGATCAAACTATCAAACACAAACTTTCAGAGACAGTCATACTCATAGTGTTTCTTTCAGACGTAAGCTTTGAAAATATTAAGCTCATTTTGTATGGCACTTTCAACATTCATGTGTGCATGTGCAGGGGGTGGGAGGCATGTCCGTGGTGCTGCTGACTGATTTTGTTATGTTCACCAGTCACCCTGCAGCAAGTCACTGTGATGCAAACATTAAGGTCCCCTCAGATGAAACTCCAGAGCTCTCAAGGCTTTCTCTTCACAGCCTGGAGTAAGTCCGAATACAACTTTGCATGTTTCATGCACTGCCAGGAATTCTAATTTGTGCCTTCTCCATTCATTCAACCTCATTTTTCAAAAATCTGTCAACTTTCTTTTGCCCCCCCCCCCCCCCCCCTTTTCCCAATTGCATTTTTTCCTTCCTCATGTGTGTGTGTACATGTGTATGTGCTCATGTACATGTGTGGTGTGCAAGAAATACAAAATTATGTTTTTACATATTATTTGAGGTCTTATTATACATTTTGTTGCTGTTATAAAGTGCGGTGTGTTCACCTTTGTTGATGAGATACCGCCCTATAGAAATGACCGCTGTTATTATTATTATTTTCCTCAGTCCACTTTAGACATAAAATAAAGTATGGCATAAACAGTCACTAAAACTTACCTGAGATTTGAAAAACTAGTCCCAGTGGCAGTGATCTTCATGGATGACTGGGCATTAACATTAAGATTGGATAAAAGAGACCCCAGAGTCAGTGTAAAATACGTACCATCAAGACATCTCCACCCCCAAGAATCATAGGAATAGCTTCTGCCTGAACATCAGTTGGCAAGCTGAAATCAAATCAAAGAAAAGGTCAACCCTCTGCTGAAACCTGACACCTAGATGAACAAGTCAATATTATAATTATACATACTGTTTTTGCCAGTGGCAGTGATACAAAAAGCACTCACCCCTGTGAGTGGGAAAGTACATAACTGTATGCTCTCAAACTCTCATACTTTTCATATCTCATAATCCAACACTGCACTCACAAGCAATACTTTATCAGTATCACTACCCCTCAGCCATCAGCCCTTAGCACTAGTCTTAATACTAGTCAGTATTCATGATCTTGATCCCATACACCACAGGAACTAACTTAGAGTTAGGTATAGATCTATTATGCAGCATGAGGGGAGTGCACATGAGTTGAATGGTCCTCAGATATGGGTGCCTTCACCTGATCATCACTGATGTGATTGCAATTGGTGGTGGGTAGACAAAAACAGAGTTTTTGTACTGCTCGGTATTTGAGTGAGGCATCTAGTATAGATCTAATTATGACAGATGTTCAGGTTAAGCTGGACTGTTTTGGACAAATAAAAACAACTTTTATAAAATCTAAAATTAAATCC
This sequence comes from Alviniconcha strummeri, assembly GCA_963584105.1. NCBI lineage: Eukaryota > Metazoa > Mollusca > Gastropoda > Provannidae > Alviniconcha > Alviniconcha strummeri. The sequence continues at coordinate 23,589,874 of OY757546.1, read as the reverse complement.
CTTAACGTCCAAACAAGTCTTACCTCCATTCCATCTCTTCTACTGCTTTGGCAATTTCTGGCATAACACCCATCTCTGAAACAGTCATCAATCCACAATCATCAGAATCAACCTTTGTTGTAAACACTTTACAGTTTGTAAACTAATGAATATGCTGGTGGAGTCGGTTCCTTGTTTTATGAATAAAACTATCAAATAATTTAACTAAAAGGACAAAAGTGTAGTATACAACGTATTTCACATTTCAGTGTTTTCATTCACCAGTAGGTGAATAACAATACATTTACAATAACAGAACCTAATTATGAGCTTTTTCGTGACTGTGTGCATAAATATCATAAGATGATAACTGGATAAGTAACTTAATCAGTTAATGCATGCTGTGCATTATGGTTGAAAAGAACAAGCAACAAATAATACAATAACAAAAAATGATAGGGATGAGATATGATCTACTCAGCTTCATTTCAGTTGGGGAAATGCAAGCACAAGGCTGAGGTGTCAAACTTGTACATGTACAACTAGTGAACTATTTACTAACTAGCGTCAGAACTGCAGAATAGTGCCATTGGTGGGTAACACTAAGTAACAGTAAGAATTTCTGACGTTAAATCTGGAGGTGATCAAGTGTTGAAATCTCTCTCTCTCTCTCTCTCTCTCTCTCTCTCTCTCTCTCTCTCTCTCTCTCTCTCACACACACACACACACACACACACACACACACACACACACACACACACACACACACACACACAAGGCTGCAATGTCTATACTGAAGACAGCCTTTTATCATTCAGATTATGTAGTGACACTGTAATGTCGCAATCCCCTACTACCTCTCCATCGCTCGTGCTGATTCAGCTGTTCTGTTCCAAGCGATGAACATTCTGGTTCTAGTCCACATCCAAGAAGGTGTCTTAACGGTGGAATTAAGCCGACAGCGGCTTGCGAACAGCACAGACTTGTTTTTACCCAAAATTTGTACAGCAGAATACCAACATTGAAAGTATAAGCGGTTACAGTCTGTTAGAACGTTGTTGCAAACCTTACCTTCAAACGCAGTCATCGTGAAGGCGAAGTAACAGACGATCGAAAGTAGACACCACGCGTCTGCCAAGAGCAAAACCCAAGCGGAATACTCTCAATTGGGTTGATTCTACGTGTTGGTCTTTTTGGGAATAATTTACCATCTGGGAATATGAGTGCGACTTATTGCCGCGGACCTGTGTGTAAAAAGTTGGCGTAGGAGTGCGAAGCAAAGCGGGCCACTTCTGTGTTTTTTCTGTGACCTTTTCTTTTCTTCACTGAGCTGTTTGTTATTTCCGGCCCGTCCCCTTGCCCGAGCCAGTTGTGTTTTTCCCCGATGATGACTGAATTCAGCGGCTTGTACTGCTGTGGTTTGTCAGTTTTTACCGGCTTTCCCGACTGGTGCAGTACAGCTGAGGTCTGTTTTTGCTATCCCGACTGAATTCAGTACAGCTGTAGTTTGTTTTTACTGTCCGGCCCGACTGTACAGATGTGGCCACGGTTTGTTTTTACTGTCCCGACTGAATTCAGTACAGCTGTGCGGGAGTTTGTTTTTACTGTCCCGGCCGCTGTCAGTCGTGAATTCAGTACAGCCCGACACTGAATTCAGTACCGTGGCCGTGGTCTGTTTTCACTGTCCCCAGACGGAATTGAATACAGCTTTGTTTTTAGGCCCACGGCTGTCCCGACTGAATCTTCTATGATTGGTGACTGAGCCATCGGTACACGCTATCAGGTCTTGCGGATCTCTGACTGACTGACTCTGTTTTGCCTTCTCACTGAGTGGACATTCTGGACAGTGCTTTTTCAAGTTTTCTGGCAGAAGTGTCTCAGTCCGATAGAGACGCCGCCGAAATCAGTTTGCGTACCTTCCCAACTCAGTCCCGCTTTGGAAAGGCGCGGCAGAACGAGAAGACCCCCCACTGAGAACAACAAAAAATAATAATAAAAATGATGAGCCCTTAGAATAGCTGAAATCAGCAGAATCACTAAACAGAGAAAGGCCTAAGCACAAGCCTTAGAAAAAGAAATGTCTATCAAAAAACAGCCCTGCAAATACCTAAGAACAGAATCGCTAAACACAAGAAGGCCAAAGAACAAGCCCTAGCTGAAAAAGCTAAGCCCGAAGTGAATGGATCCAAGCGCTGCAAACTGCTGAGAACAGAACCAGTAAAGGAAAGCTGCGTGGAATACGTCCCAGGAAAGAAAAAAACACGAAATAGTCGCACACTAAAAAACGGAGCCCTTACGTGACAGCCTGAGAAGAGAACAGAAAAAAGAAGCAACCAGAAGAGAAAGAAGCCACAAGAAACATGAAAAAGGGGAGAACGACAGTAAAGAGGAGCAAGTGGAGAAAGGCCTAAGAACAAGCCCCCACAAAAGTGCTCAGAAGTGAAAGGAACCCTCAAAGTGATACCGTAAGACAAAACCACTAAATCCAAAATTTGAATGAAAGACAGCCTTAGAAAAAGCCGTACAAAACAAAACAGAAACAAACAAATTGCAAGAGACATAGAGAGAGAAAGAGAACCAGAACTGACACATCTATTCAAAAATAAGTCGTTTGACATTTTTCTCCATCAGGAGTTTGTTTACACATCCCATGCATGCTGGCTTCTTTTTTTATGTGGAGAGTTTCTCTTCGACATCCGGCGGTGGCTTCTTTTTTTTTTCTTTTTTCTTTTTTATCCAGGGAGTTCCCTCACACGTCCCATGCTGGCTTAATTTTTACCTGGGGAGTTTTTCTTGCACATCCCATGCTTCCTTTGTTTTTATTTCAGGAGTTTCTCTTACACATCCCATTTTGGCTTCTTCTTTTTTTCATCTGGGGAGTTTCTGTTACACATCCCGTGCTGGCTTTATTTTTCTGTGGGGAGATTTTCTTACACGTCCCATGCTGCCTTCTTTTTTTTCTTGTTCTTTTTAATCTAGGGAGTTTTTTTTTTTTTTTTTTGCACATCCCATGCTGGCTTCATTTTTATCTCGGGAGTTTCTCTTACACATCCCGTCCTGGCTTCGTTTTTCTCTGGGGAGTTTTTCTTAAACATCCCATGCTGGCTTCATTTTTATCTCGGGAGTTTCTCTTACATATCCCATGCTGAATTTGTTTTTATGTGGGGAGTTTCTCTTACACATCCCGTGCTGGCTTAATTTTTATCTGGGGAGTTTCTCTTACACATCCCGTGCTGTCTTGATTTTTATGCAAGGAATTTGTCTTTCACATCCCGGGACGGCTTCGGGTTTTCATCTCGGAAGTTTCTCTTACACATCCAGTGCTGGTTTCTTTTTCTTTTTTCTTTTTTTCTTTTTATCGGGGGGAGGTTCTCTTACACATCCTGTTCTAGTTTCATTTTTACGTGGAGAGTTTCTCTGGCACATCCCGTTCTGGCTTTACTTTTATCTCGGGAGTTTCTCTTACAAATCCCGTTCTGGTTTCTTTTCTTTTTTATCGGGGGAGTTTCTCTGACACATCCAGTGCTAGTTTTATTTTTATCTGGGGAGTTTCACTTACACAGCCCATGCTGGCTTTATTTTTCTGTGGGGAGTATCTCTTACACATCCCATGCTGGCTCCTTTTTTTCATCTAGGGAGTTTCTCTCACACATCCCGTGCTCGCTTCATTTTTGTCTGGGGAGTCTCTATTAAACATCCTGTGCTGGCTTCATTTTTAGTGGGGAGTTTCTCTGACCCATCCCATGTTGACTTTGTTTTTCTTACACATCCCGTGCTGTCTTGGATTTTATGCAAGGAGTTTCTCTGACAGATCCCGTGCTTTTTTCTCTCTTTTTTTAGCTGAGGAGTTTCTCTTACACCTTCCGTGCTGGTTTCTTTTATTCTCGGGGGAGTTTCTCTTACACATCCCGTGCCGGCTTTATCTTTCTGTCGGGAGTTTCTCTTACACTTTTTTTTATTATTTATTTATCTTTGGAGTTTCTCTTACACCTTCGAGTGCTGGTTTCTTTTATTATCGGGGGAGTTTCTCTTACAAATCCCGTGCTGTCTTGATTTCTATGCAGGAGTTTCTCTGACACAGCCCGTGCTGGCTTTGTTTGTTTTTACCTGGGGAACTTCTCTTACACATCCCGTGCTGGTTTCATTTTTATCTGGGGAGTTTCTCTTACACATCCCATCTGGCTTAATTTTTATCTGCGGAGTTTCTGTTACACCTCCCGTGTTGGCTTCATTTTTATCTGGGGAGTTTCTCTTACACATCCCATGCTGGCTTCTTTTCTTATCTCGAGAGTTTCTCTTACACATCCCGTGCTAGCTTTATTTTTTATCGGGGGAGTTTCTCTTACACATCCCATGCTGCCTTTATTTTTCTGTGGGGAGTTTCTCTTACACATCCCATGCTCCCTTTATTTTTCTGTGGGGAGTTTCTCTTACACATCCCATGCTGCCTTCCTTTTTCAATCTAGGGAGTTTCTCTTACACATCCCGTGCTGGCTTCATTTTTATCTGGGGAATTTCTCTTACACACCCCATGCGGACTTTGTTTTTATGTGGAGAGTTTCTCTTACACATCCCGTGCTGCCTTCATTTTTATGCGGGGAGCTTCGCTTACACATCCCGCCCTGGTTTCATTTTTATGCAAGGTGTTTCTCTTACAGATCCCGTTTTTTTTTGTTTTGTTTTTTTATTAAATATAAATCTGGGAGTTTCTCTTACAGAAGTGAATGGATCCGAGCTCTGCAAACTACCCAAAAGACAACCACACTAAAAATAAAAGCGCTCTGTGGAAAAGTTCCAAGGAAAAGGGCGTCAGAAGGCTGCGCTCAGAAGAGAGAAAGGAGCCCTACAACACCCTAAACAGAACAAACAACATTGTACAAGAACTGAGTGAAAAATGGCCACAGAAAAGAAAAAGGAAGAAAAGAAACACTCTAACGCGAAGAAGCCCTACAAAAAGTGGTAAAAAACAACAACACCAGGGTCACTAAGGACAGACAGCCTGGTGAAAGAAGCCCTCAGCAAAGTCCCTAAAGGAAGTGTTCATAACAGAAAGCAGTCATAAACAGAGCAAAAGCACTAAGAAGAATAGCTGGGTAGACAAAGACATAACAAAAAGCCCTAAAAAGAAATAGTTTGAGAAGAACACAGTTCCATGAACTGCTCAAAAGAACTGAACCACTATGAACTGGGTAGAAGAAGACCTAAACAAATTCCCTAAAAAAAAGGACGACCCTAAGGAGACAGTCAAATTTTCATGTCTTTGTAAAGCAGGTCGGTTTTTCTTACGGTGGATCACCGCGGACCCCTCCCCTTGAGGGAACTTCACTCCACCGACGAAACATTAGCGTGGAGAGACCCTGGGGGATCTTGAGCCTGTTTACGAACTCTTTACCATTATGGGTGAAATCATCCCGTCAGAGTCGCTGACACGTGTCACTTACACAGGAATTAAGAGCATGCATTCTCAGAAGACAATGCAGCCCTGCTAAAACGAACAGAACCAGAAAGAAGAAAAGCACAGTAGAAGACACATGAAAAAATCTCTGAGAAGAATAAGAAAAATGAGCCCTTTGAATAGATGAAATCAACAGAATCACTAAAGATAGAAAGGCCTTAGAAGAAACACGAAAAAAAGAACTAATTATATCAAAACAGCCCTCGAAATTGCCAAGAACGAAACCCCTAAAGACAGGAAGGACACAGAACAAGCCCGAGCTGAAAAAGCTAACAAGTGAACGGACTCGAGCTCTGCAAACTGTTCAGCAAACAACCCCTCAAAAAAAGAGCTGGGTGGAAGATGGCTCAGGAAAACAACGTGAAAAAGTCACACTTAGAAGAGAAAAAGGAGCCCTATATAAGAGAAAGCAGTCATACTAAGTAGTAAAAGGAGCAAAAACCACTAAGAAGAATAGCTGGGTAGACAAAGACCTAACAAAAAGCCCTAAAAAGAAATGTTTTGAAGAGAACGGAGCTGTGTAGAATGCTAAAAAGAACAGAACCACTAACAACTGGATGGAAGAAGAGTTAAGCAAATTACCTATAAAAAACAAAAAACAAAACAAAAAAACAACAACAAAAACAACAACACTAAAATGACAGTCAAAATGTCACGTCTTTGTAAAGCAGGTCTGTTTTTCTTACGGTGAATCACCGCGGACCCCTCCCCTTGAGGGAACTTCACTCCACCGACGAAACATTAGTGTGGAGAGACCCTGGGGGATCTTGAGCCTGTTTACGACCTGTTTACCATTATGGGTGAAATCATCCCGTCAGAGTCGCTGTCACACGTCACCTACACAGGAATTGATGGCATGCATTCTCAGAAGACAAAGCAGCCCTGTATACGGATTGCTAGAAAGAACAGAGCCAGAAAGAAATGCGCGGTAGAAGAAGACCCACGAAAAAGCCATGAGAAGAGTAAGAAAAATGAGCCCTTTGAATAGCTAAAATCAACAGAATCACTAAAGAGAGAAAGGCCTTAGAACAAACGCGAAAAAAAGAAGCAAGTATATCAAAACAGCCATGGAAATTGATAAGAACGAACCCCCTAAAGACAGGCAGGCCAAAGAAAAAGCCCGAGCTGAAACAGCTAACAAGTGAACGGATACGAGCTCTGCAAACTGCTCAGAAGACAACCACTCAAGAAAAGAGCTGGGTGGAAGATGGCTCAGGAAAACAGCGTGAAAGAGTCGCATCAGAAGAGAGAAAGGAGCCCTATATAAGAGAAAACACTCATACTAAGTAGTAAAAGGAGCAAAACCACTAAGAAGAATAGCTGGGTAGACAAAGACCTAACAAAAAGCCCTAAAAAGAAGTGTTTTGAAGAGAAAGGAGCTGTGTAGAATGCTAAAAAGAACGGAACCATTACAAACTGGGTGGAAGAAGAGTTAAGCAAATTCCCTATTAAAAAAAAATAATATATATATATAAAAAAAAAAGAAGAAAAAAAAAAGACATTGAAAGTCAGTCAAAATGTCACGTCTTTGTAAAGCAGGTCTGTTTTTCTTACGGTGAATCACCGCGGACCCCTCCCCTTGAGGGAACTTCACTCCACCGACGAAACATTAGCGTGGAGAGACCCTGGGGGATCTTGAGCCTGTTTACGACCTGTTTACCATTATGGGTGAAATCATCCCATCAGTGTCGCTGTCACGCGTCACCTACACAGGAATTAACAGCATTCATTCTCAGAAGACAAAGCAGCCCTATAATTATACGGAGTGCTAGAAATAACAGAACCAGAAAGAAGAAAAACGCGGTAGAAGAAGACCCACGGAAAAGCCCCTAGAAAATTCACACACAAAATGAGCCCTTAGAAAAGCTGAAATCAACAGAATTACTAAAGAGAGAAAGGCCTTAGGACAAACCCGAAAAAAAGAAGTAAGTATATTAAAACAGCCCTGTAAATTACTAAGAACGGAACAGAACGAATCCATCAAAAGAACTAAGTATATCAAAACAGCCCTGCAAATTGCCAGGAAACACTCTAACAGGAAGGAGCCCTATAAAAATGCTAAAAAGAACACAGTCACTTAGCTGGAAGAAGTCCCCATAACAGAAGGCAGTCACACTAAGTACTGAAAAGAGTGAAGCCACTAAGAAGAATAGCTCGGTAGAGAAAGACCTAAGAAAAAGCCCTAAAAAGAAGTGTTTCAAAGATAACCGAGCGATACGGAATGCATAAAAAACAAAAAACAAAACAACAACAACAACAAAAAACACTAACACCTGGGTAGAAGAAGACCTAAGCAAGTTCCCTAAAACAAGAAGACACTAAAGAGACAGTCAAAATGTCACGTCTTTGTAAAGCAGGTCTGTTTTTCTTACGGTGAATCACCGCGGACCCCTCCCCTTGAGGGAACTTCACTCCACCGACGAAACATTAGTGTGGAGAGACCCTGGGGGATCTTGAGCCTGTTTACGACCTGTTTACCATTATGGGTGAAATCATCCAGTCAAAGTCCCTGTCATGTGTCACCTACACAGCAATTAATAGTATGCATTCTCAGAAGACAAATGAGCAGCCCTATATACGGAGTGCTAGAAAGAACAGAACCAGATTAAAGAAAAGCGCGGTAGAAGAAGACCCACGAAAATTCCCCGAGAAGAATATTTTTTAAAAACTGAGCCCTTAGAATACATGAAATCAACAGAATCACTAAAGAGAAAAAGGGCTAAATACAAGCCTTAGAAAAAGAAATAAGTATATATAAAAAATTAAATTTAAAAAAACGAAAAAACAACAACTGCAAATTGCTAAGAACAGAATCGCTAAACACCAGAAGGCCAAAGAACAAGCCCTAGCTGAAAAGGCTAAAAAGTGAATGGATCCAAGCTCTGCAAACTGGTGAGAACAGAACCAGTAAAGGAAAGAGCTGCAAAACAAAACAAAAAACGAAAAAGTCGCACACAAAAGAACGGAGCCCTACGACGCCCGAGAGAAAAGAGAACAGAAAAAAGAAGCAACCAGAAGAGAAAGAAGCCACAAGAACCATGAAAAAGGGGAGAACGACAGTAAAGAGGAGCAAGTGGAGAAAGGCCTAAGAACAAGCTCCCACAGATGCTCTCAGAAGTGAAAGGAACCCTCAAAGTGATGAAAAGACAAAACCACTAAATCCAAAATTTGAATGAAAGACAGCCTTAGAAAAAGCTCTACAAAAACAAACAAATCGCAAGAGACAGAGAGATAGAACCAGAATTGACACATTGTTCAAAAGTAAGTCGTTTGACATTTCTCTCCATCGGGCTTTACACATTCCATGCTGGCTTCTTTTTACGTGGGGAGTTTCCCTTAGACATATGACGCTGGCTTCCTTTTTTTTTTTTTTTTTTTTTTTATCTAGGGAGTTTTTCTCACACATCCCGTGGCTTCATTTTTATCTGGGGAGTTTCTCTTACACATCCTGGTTTAATTTTTCCCTTGGGAATTTCTCTTACACATCCCGTGCTGGCTTCGTTTGTTTAATCTAGGGAGTTTCTCTTACACATTCCGTGCTGCCTTTATTTTTATCTGGGGTGTTTCTCTTACACATCCCATGCTTGCTTTCTTTTTCTTTTTGGAATTTCTCTTACACATCCCATTCTGGTTTGTTTCCTGTTTTTCTTTTTCTTTTTTCTTTTTCTCCTTTTCTCTCTCTTTTTTATCCTTTTTTTCCTCTTTTTTTTTTTTTTTTTTTTTTCTTTTTCATCTGGGGAGTTTCTGTTACACATCCCGTACTGGCTTTAGTTATTTTATTTTATTTTTTTATATGGGGACTTCGTCTTATACATTCCATGCTGGCTTTAGTTTTCTGTTGGGAGTTTCTCTTACGCATCCCATGCTTTTTTTCTTTGCAGTTTTTAAATCTGGGGGGTTTCTCTTAAACATCTCATGATGGCTTAATTTTTATGTGGTGAGTTTCTCTTACACATCCTATGCTGACTCTTTATGTGGGGAATTTCCATTACACATCCCGTGCTGCCTTCATTTTTATGCGGGGAGTTTCTCTAACACACCCCGTGTTGTCTTGATTTTTAGGGAAGGAGTTAATCTTACACATCCCATGCTGTCTTTATTTTTCTGCGCGGAGTTTCTCTTACACAGCCCATGCTGGCTTTCTCTCTCTCTCTCTCTCTCTCTCTCTCTCTCTCTCTCTCTCTCTCTCTCTCTCTCTCTCTCTCTCTCTCTCTCTCTCTCTCTCTTTGTGTGTGTGTGTGTGTGTGTGTGTGTGTGTGTGTGTGTGTGTGTGTGTGTGTGTGTGTGTGTGTGTGTGTGTGTGGATCGAGGGAGTTTTTCTCATACATCCCGTGCTAGTTTCATTGTTATCTGGGGACTTTCTCTTCAACTAAATGTGTGTGTGTGTGTGTGTGTGTGTGTGTGTGTGTGTGTGTGTGTGTGTGTGTGTGTGTGTGTGTGTGTGTGTGTGTGTGTGTGTAAGAGAGAACTCTAAAAGTGAAAACAATTAGCATAACTGGATGATTATGCTGTCCAAAGTAGAGGCCACGGTCCCATCACAGGCTCCACAAGGTGACAGCTGGGCCTCCAGCAACAGGTTCTGAAATAAGTACAAACATCTTTGCAATAACTAAGGAACTAAGAGACCAAAACAATGAATCAATTAATAACTTAATCACTCCAACGTCCTCTGATCTAGAAAGTGCTTAAGACAGAGCAAAGGTAAAATGGGTATATATACCCAGCACAGGTTCCAGTTTTGTCTGCGAGTGGTCACATTTCGGCCTTGAAAGTGTGCATGTGTGTGAAGGGGTGTGGGATTGTATGGATGTGAATGTGGGCATGAAGGGATAGGATGAGTTAGTTAGTAACTGGATTTTAAAGTCCTGTCCGATAGGATGAAGATAGTGATAATTATAATTGTGCCTATTATACATCAGTCATATTGAGTGATACTCTTTAATTTACAGTGCACTTCCATAAGTAATATATATTGTTTAATAATGTTGCTGGTATTAGCCTTGCCTGTGAGTTGTTGCGCACTCTTAAAATTTAATCTTTTATACATGTACTTTTTTTTTTTTTTTATCCATATGTGGCACCCACTTTTTCCTTTAAATGGAATAAAGAAATACTTACTAATATAACCATCATAACGTAGTAATAGTCATGATAACGAAATGGTTATAAAGCGCAAACCTCTAACATTAAAATACAACTCAGCACGCTACACAAAATATAGAAGTAAATGACACACGCTGAGACACCCCAAGTGAAAACAATAACAATGACTTGACTTGAATCGATGCAAATGCAGCTAGACAACTCTTTCTTTCGTTCCTCGCCTCTGCCAGCGTGCACTTCATTCTTACAATATTCCAAATGATGGGCTTGTAGATAAAGAGCATGTTCAGAATGTTGCGGGTTTTAAATCCAAACTGCTAACTACAATTTGCAAACTAATTCTTGTAGAAAAGACCGGCGTCCAAAACAAACAGAACTGACAATCGTTTAAAAGCTGATTGCATACTGCTTGGTAGTAGGAACCCTTGTCATACAAGAAATGTAAACTAATGAAAATATCTGCATTAGGTAACCAATGGCAGCTCCCGAAGAAAAACAACAACAACAAAACAAAAACTAAGCCGACAATAAAAAAATAAATAAAAAATGATCAATAAAGAAAAAACAAACAGATCAGCGGTGCAAGTAAAAAAATGAAAACTATCTGCATTAAGTAACCAATCAGTGGAGCCCCCGAAGAAAAAATGAAAAACTAAACTAAACCGACAATAAAAATATTAAAAATTTATCAATAAACAAAAAACAAACTGATCAGCGGTGCAAGTAAAGACCTCAAATGTGTTGTATTGTATGCGCCAGTAGACATGGGCAATATCCACTATACTCAGAGTGTACTCTCTCTTTTCTTGTTCTGTAAAAACTGAATAAATATGATAACCAAAGCAACATAAGTCGTTTGGAGATTAATGAATATTAGCACAGACTGTGTAACAATTAGACTACTGTTTCAGGTGTTTTTTGCTGTTCGTTTACATGTGTTGTTGGCCGACTTCTTATTGTTTGTCAGTAGGCCTACAGATACACCACACAGAACAATGATATGTAATTCTTTCTCCTTCGCTTTCTGTAAACGCTGTTAGCTAAGTCTGTTCTTTGTTTCTTGTTTGTCGGTGTCAATAAAAAAAAATATCTATTATTAAAAAAGACACGTAGATACATGTGATGGTGACTGCACTGAATATGGGACTGTATTTCGTTACAGTGCGCATTCAGCTGCACAGCGTAAGAATTAAGGCTGTCAGTGAAGACTGGCAGTTTTGTTGTTATTTCATGCTCAAAGCTGGATCCATACCAAGATGTACGTACTTGTAAGAAACAGCTCACACAATGGGTTTCCTTCATCATTTACTGCAAATGTGAAACATTTGTCGCATAAGTTTTGTTGTAGCTAGTTTGTCAAAACTCTCTGGCTACGACAAAACTTAACACAACTCGTGTTTTGTATTTCGTGATAATTACCCACTCAGACCCATTGTGCAAGCTCTCTCTTTACATCATATTATCCCCGTCAGTTTTACTTCCTCAAACATCATACACTGGCATAGTACGAAATGTACTGATAAATATATGTGAATATGCCAAAGTGCTGCACACTTGAAATTCATTTGGTCTACACACACACGCGTACGCATACACACACCACACACACACGATTACACACAAACACACACACACACACACACACACACACACACACACACACACACACACACACACACACATCTCTCTCTCTCTCTCTCTCTCTCTCTCTCTCTCTCTCTCTCTCTCTCTCTCTCTCTCTCTCTCTCTCTCTCTCTCTCTCAAAGGACATACACACACAAAATTTGCTGATCTTATCTGTATGTCATTTGACAATGTACATCAACACATGGACCCTAACGAGGCTCTAACATGTGGTATAAGCTGTTTATGAATGAAGTCAGCAGGCATGTGCCAATCCGTTATAAATAAGTAAAGCACTCAAACTGTCGCCCTGGTTAAATAGGAATATCATTCAGGCCATGTCTGATTGGGATCGACTAAAGAAAGAATATTCATGGATTTATTTTATTTTATTTTTTTAAATCTATATTCCCAAAGACTGGACAGACAGCTTCTTGAGACCTATTCCCAAACCACGGAAAGACCACCACAAGCTGAATGGATACCGCATCCTCACAGTCTGGAGACACAAGACCTTTTTCATCCACTTCAGTTGGGCTTCTGCTGTAAACACTCTTGCAATGCCCTACTTGCACAATTGACAGACTTGTGGTTTTCAGCTATAAATAGATCAGATCTGTCTAAAGATGTCTTTCTGGACTTTAAAAAAAGCGTTTGATCTTATTGATCACACAATCTTACTCTCAAAGCTTTCTGTCTGTTTATACAATTTAAACTCATTGCCTTTTTCTGTTCATACCTTGAAAATAGGGTACAACGTGTCTTTATTCGTGGTTCCTACTCTTCTGAAGGAACTGTTTAATATAGTGTACCGAAAGGGTCAGTCTTGCGACCTGTACTCTTCTGCATGTATATTAATGACCTACCTCTACATATACCATCAAACTCTGCAAAATGTCATATGCTCGCATATGACACAAAACTTCATACAACAGGTAAAAGTTTAAAACGTATCATGCAACGTATCATGCAAATTAAAAGAACACAACAGCTTTGTCTTGACCACATTTTCAATGTGATACAATGCTAATCACATGCTAATTAATCCTGTAAAAACAAAGTCAATGCTAATTAATACACGACAAAAGCACCAGCTCTCAGATTTGTCACTGAGACTGTCACTGGATGGTCAACATATTCAAAATGCAACTGAACATCACCCACTAGGTCTCATTGCTGACAAAAAAAAAAAAAAAAAAAAAAAACTGATGGCAAGCCCAGATATGCATATGCAAAATCATGTTTAAAAAAAAGAAGAAAAAAAAGAAGAAAAAAAAAAGGGTTTTCTTTCTTCACTGCAATATAATTATTATTAACATGAATACTAGAAAAATCTTCTACAATGCTCACATAAAACTTCACATTGATTATGTGTCAACAGTGTGGGATGGCTGTAGCGAAGAGCACTTAAAAAAATATTTAACTCTACATCGAAGGGCAGGCGAATTAATCCTACCTGATCCTTCCGTGTCTACAGAGCCAAGCATTAGTACATTTCAAATAATATTTAACTCTCTACATCGAAGGGCAGGCAAATTAATCCTACCTAATCCTTCCCTATCTGCAGAGCCAAACATTAGCGCATTTAGAACTTTAAACCTACATCAACAGTTCACTTACAACAAAGAACTATTTATGTATAAAGTTATTAATAACAATTCCATAGACAACTTGGCACAACTCTTTATTAGTCACCCTCCCCCTTTTCTTTTCTTTCTTTTGCTTAATGTCCTCAGATGCTAAAAAGCATACCAGTCCCACTATTACTAACTCCAGGAATAACCTCTATGTGCCAAGACCAAGGCTTGACTGGTTTAAAACTAGCATATCCTTTGCTGGAGCATCCCTCTGGAACTCCCTGCCTCAAAATATAAAATCCTGTATTTCTTGTAATCTTGTAATCCTTGTTTCAAACGTAATCTCACAAACATATTGAGAATAACCTTTTGTCAAACTTGGATGGATTTGTTTTAATCACATGTGTGCCCAAAGATTTGATTGTTGTATACATACAGGTATGTCATTAAAACACTGAAATTTTGTTCTGGTGATTCTGCACATTCTGTTTATTCGTACTTATAGCATAGCTGTCAGGGTTCACGTTAACCGGTAATTTCCGGTATTTTACCGGATAGGATCAGCATATACCGGAAAGAGTCAGCAATCGGTCAGACGTACCGGCTCTTATGTTATTTGACCGGTTTTCAAAGAACAAACAAAAAAGAAGAAAAAAAGAAAAAAGAACAGCAATAAAACTCAGCACAGTGTGTGTGTGTGTGTGGGGGGGGGGTGCGTGTGTATGTGTGTGTGTGTGTGTGTGTGTGTGTGTGAGAGAGAGAGAGAGAGAGAGAGAGAGAGAGAGAGAGAGAGAGAGAGAGAGAGAGAGAGAGAGAGAGAGAGAGAGAGAGAGAGAGAGAGATTGATTGATTGATTGAACTTTATTACACAAGGATAAAGGTTAAGGCACGAATGCCTGTCGTTCAACCTGTCCTTGAAACAGTTATAAAACACTTATATATATATCTATATATGATCATAGTGGGAAAATCAATGTCAATCGATAATTATGAACAATACAAAAGAGTAATCAATCAAATCACTGGGAGACTATACATGCATATATATATTAGAAACCAAGAATAAGACAAACTTGATGGGGGGGGGGGGGGGTGGTATGCGTGTGTGTGTGTGTGTGTGTGTGTGTGTGTGTGTGTGTGTGTGTGTGTGTGTGTGTTCTCGGTGGCGGGGAAGGAAGCTGGGTGATAGCTAGCACAGCAGTAAGTAGTAGTGGTATAGACGTACGACCGTACTGCAGTGATGATCTGACCGGTTTCCGTGAACCACTTTCGCCACCCTAGAGATGTTACACCGGTTTGAAAATGTCTAACGCGATCAGTGGTTGTACTTATTTGTGTTTGCAGTATAGCAAGGACTGGCTGTTAGATGATAGGTCCAAGTGGGGACCTAACGCTACTATCTTTGAGTGTTAAGTAACTTTTCGAGTTTGAATTCTCTCTCTCACACACACACACACACACACACACACACACACACACACACACACACACACACACACACACAACCACACACACACTCACTCACACGCACGCACGCACGCACGCACGCACGCACGCACGCACGCACGCACGCACGCACACACACACACACACACACACACACACACACACACACACACACACACACACACACACAACTGGTGACAGAACTGAGAGGGGTAAATGTGGATATTCAGTTCCCGCAGCTACGTGCGTACCTTCCATCCTGGAGTATTTGTTCTCCACATGTTGCCGACGGACAGCAACGTCAGGAAAAGCGCGAATTTGGTGCGGCCACCGTGAAGCTTGTCCAGCCCAGTCAGTGCCTACAGAGTTGGCCCACTTCTCATAAATTGCTCGTTTTTCGACTTGGGCATATTTCATTTTTCTGATACTTTACAAACCAAAAACGCTAGGCATGACAATCTCTACCATTTAGTCTGCAATTTTGTGTCAGTGAGTTGTGAACTGACTCCGTGAACTCAGTCGGTTCACAGTTCACGCACGCTGTAAAAGTGTGGCTTCGTGAAACTGCACCGTTGAGTTTCACTCACCGTGCGCTTCTTCGTTCGGTCACACAGTGCTCACATTGGAAGACAGACAGACGGGGAGCGGTGCCTTTTTTTCTTCTTCTTTTTTTAGTGTGAGCAAGTGCTCTTTGTACGTTTTACAATAACCCGCCCCGCTTAACGGATCAATGCAATTTCATTACTGTACCTTAGTAACCCGGGAACCGGAGCAGACGACGCTTTTGTTTTGAAGCGCGGCGTGTGGCGTAACGCCACATGGCCTTCACACAGCCGACCGGCGATAGCCGCCAGTGCGCGCCTTTTTCAAATCTGTTTTTCTCCCTTAACATTTTGACCGCTTGTTTGTTTACCTACTCTTTGTCTATCTAGTCCTTTTTATGCACTAAGCTATGTATAATATAATTTGGCATCTTAGAATGTTTATTTAACGTTTATTCAGACACCGGATCGAGCTTAATTAGTAGCCGATGCCTCTCTAGGTCCATTCTTTTATAGCCG
>OY757546.1:23571282-23573430 GCA_963584105.1 Alviniconcha strummeri | reverse complement strand
TGTGCGTGCGTGTGTGTGTGTGTGTGTGTGTGTGTGAGAGAGAGAGAGAGAGAGAGAGAGAGAGAGAGAGAGAGAGAGAGAGCTTTCGTGGATGCGAGGGAGAGTGGAGGACAGAGCGAGATACGTAACGCCGTACTCCAAGCACTTGTTTACGACATCCTTCTGGAGGAAGGTGCCGGAAAGCGATGCTCGGAGTGTGACGTAACGCATGACTAAATGAGGTTGTGTAATACTGTAGCGTTTCACTTATAAGCGCTGTGAGCCTCACTCACACGTGTAGACAGTCACAGCGGGATTGGGCTCGTGACCAACGCCTTCATCATTATCGCTGTGATTTTGATTCTGTTGCAGGGTCGGGCTACAAGGGTCACGTGGAGTTCCTGGCGCCCACTGTCAAGGAGCTCGCGCAGCTGGAGAAGTCGGCGCAGACCTCCTTCATCGACCTCAAGTACAAGAAGAAGTTTGCCTAGGCCGGAAGGACATCCACAGAAGGGGCAAGGGGCACTGTCCTCTCCCCCCCCCCCCAACTTCCTCCTCCTCACCCCTCCCCCACCACCCGCCCTTACTCGTCCCCACCCCACTGTGATCCAACGTGTCCTCTCCCTGTTAGGCGCTCAGTGGGAACTTGACAATTAGCTTGCCGGTTCGAGGTTTAAACCAAAACAAAACACAAAACAAAACAAAAAGAGGAAAAGAAACAAAGAAACAACCAGGAGAATCAAGGATTTGTTCAGTTGGTGGTGGTGCTGTTTTTTTTGTTTGTTTGTTTTTTGTTGTTGTTTTTCAGGTTGTCATTCATTTTTTTCTCTTTTTTTTCTTTCTTTTTTCTTGTTGATGTTTTTTGTATGGGGGTGGGGGGGATTCTGTTTTGTCTGTTTCTACTTGTTCCACTTCGAGTCTGTGACTTTTTTGTTGTTGTTTTCCTTCTTCTTCTTTTTTTTTTTGGGGGGGGGGGGGGGGTGCAAGGGAGCTGGAGGAGAGAGAAGCAGATGCCAATCTCACCCCAATATTGCTATTATTTTTCGCCTTCTGTCATTTTTGCCTAATGTATGCGTATGCATATATGTTGCATGCCACTGTAAATGACATTGCTCTCTAGTGACCATGACTCGCATTCTCAGGTCAAGAGTCTGATCTGCATTTTTAAAGCTAATTCAGAAAAATAAGTTTGTGGAAAGTGTAGTGTATATGAACCAACAGAAAAATATTACAAAATATTTCATGGTAAATTTAAGTTCTAGTTCAAGCCATAATAATGTCAAGTGGAGTCAAAACGGTAGTCGCTGCATGTATGAGCCAGAAATGAGATGCTTACCCGTCTTTTGTTCTTGTGTGCATTTGTGAAGAATGTTCTCTTCCTTTTTTTGATTACCTCCCTTTTCCCTCACATAATTTTGTGGTGCATATACACATAATAGTTTTCTGATACGCATTGCCAACAGTCTGTGTCTTCAAATCATCTGTTGCCCTGATATATCTGTACTGGTTGACTGGGCGTACGTAAAACACCAAGTTACTGACTTATTCAGATCGTCAGCTTCTTCTCAAGTCAATAACCAATTCAAATTGTCAGCTTCTTCTCAAGTCAGTAACCAGTTCAACTCATCAACTTCTTCTGGAGTCAGTAACCAATTCATCAACTTCTTCTCAACCTATTGAAATCATCTCTCAGGTTAGTAGTCTGTTCAAATCATCTATAGTAGTCTGTTCAAATCATCTCTCAAATTAGTAACCTATTCAAATCATCTGCTTCTTCCCATGTAACTGCAAGCTGCACATGTATCTTTTCTCTTCTGCAGAGTACATCCATTTGTTGTTTTTACCTTTTCTTCTTTTTGTTTTGAATCTTTTTCTTTAATAATTTTTTTTTTTTTTTTTTTTAATTGTTTTTGGTAGTGGTGGGGGTTGGGGGGGGGGGGGCAGAGGTTGTTTTGTTTCTATTGTTTCTTTAGCATGATGGAGCAAAAAGGTTGACAGTTTGTGAAGTTGCTTGACATATTTTTCTCTGAACTTTTTGCCTGAAAAAGTGTTTATGTGGGTGTTTGCGCACAGTCTATTTTGGAAGTTTGGAAAAACTTCATTGCTTCTGACATATTTGCACGCATTAAGTGAGGTGTCTGCATGGATTTTTTTTTTTTATTACCATTA
>OY757546.1:23513782-23568782 GCA_963584105.1 Alviniconcha strummeri | reverse complement strand
ACTAAAGTAGCCACGCAAAGTGCAAATTATGCTTTTCTTGTTCAGCTTAAGCTTGTAGTTTTCATGGAGCAAGCAGCCACTAAAGAGTGACAATTGCAGCCACTAAAGAGTGACAATTGCAGCCACTAAAGAGTGACAGTCTGCCACAGCAGCACCCCTTGCCAACAGAGAATGACTTCTCACTGAAGACGAAACATCTGCAGCTAAATGAAACTAGTACCATAAGTGGAAAATTCACTCACTGGTCTGTGAGTGAATGCATTATTTGTGTGTGTGTGGGGGGGGGGGGGGGTGGGGGGGGGTCAGCATGTATCAGTGTGTGTGTGTGTGTGTGTGTGTGTGCATGCAAATGTGTGTTTCATATGTATGTGTTTATACATGCATGCATGCATGTGTGCATACCTGTGTATATGCCTGTCTGGGCCTGCGTAAGTGTGTGTGTGTGCATAAGCATGTGTCCATGAATGCATGCATATGCATGCATGCACATGAGTGTGTGTGTGTGTGTGTGTGTGAATATTTGCCAGAGCAGCATTTTTCCACTGCTGGTTGGCAGCATGTTTCACTGCCTGTTCATCTTAAAGTGTAAATGCCTGCAGCATACACATCCAGTCCATCACCCTGAGACTAAGGAATGAGATAAGCTTTCCACAAGAACCAAGATTCAAACCTGCAACCTCTCAAATTCCTGTCCAGCGTCTTAACCATTGGGCCATGTCACTTTAAGTTTAACACCTAAGCTTTAGAATGTTTCTCTTTGAGCACAGAATTTTAAATTAAAACAAAAAAAAACAGAAAATCATGTGAAGCAAAATATAATGTCACCTCCACATCCAAGTTTCAAAACTTTTCTGAATAGTCACAAATTAAACAAAATGAAGAAAAAGAGACAAACGTACAAAGCAATACAACAAAAACAGCTGTTAGCACCTGCACAGCAAGAAATCAATTTCAAAACAACAAACAAATTAAAGCCATTTGGCCTACACCTGTGCTCTACAGGGTCAATAAGAATACAAGTGGAAATGTTACCTTCAAAGGTGAAAAAAAGTGTGTAAGTTGAGAGAAACATATATAAGCACCAATCAGTAATCACTTACAATAAAGCTGCAAAGCTCCAAGTACAGGTTACAGCATAAACATATCGCCCTGCACACCTGCACGAATGCATGCATGCACAGGCACACCCATACACACCAAAAATGTTAGCATCACAGTCAGAGTTTCAAGATTCCCTGTCATCTTTTCAGAGCCACCAATTTGTCATTTATACTTCAACCTGACTTTCTTAATCATTTTAGTTACGCATACAGATTTGTATAAATTACATTTTCAAATACATATAGTACAATGCATAACAGTAGACGATATGTGTTGGTCAAGCCCTCAAAAACTGAAGCAACAACAAAAAAACAAAGAAACTGCAAAAGAAAAAGGGGAGGGGGAGATGAGCAGGATGTCAGGAAAGAACAAAAGTTGGAAGAGTTGATTATATATCAAAAACAAGTTGTAATCACACTTTCTTGAGTACTGCCATACATGTAACACCAAACATACAACTTTTAAAAGCTTCATAATCAAAGAGAACTCTGTGCAACATACCCAACAAAGGAAAGCAAAAGCCCAAACAAGGCCAACAAAGGAAAAACTGACTTGTTCCCTGAAGTTCGTTTTCCCTTACATTAAAATTCCTCTACAGGTCGAAGTGATTGCAACCACCCTGGACAGGTAAATAGATATACGGCAAACAGATAATCATCAAGCAAAGATCAGAAAATGTCACCTGAACACATCAGAAACTTCACTGCCAGGGTCAAAACAAATCACTTCCCTTCAATTCAAAGGAGCAACCCTTCTCCAAGCATGTTCTGCGCAACATATTAAACAGGTCAAACTAAAAACTTTCATTCAAATTTATCTGACCTGTAGTTCAAGAAGAAAAAAATAGCAACCAAATTCTTTTGCATGGCACCCCACCTCAAGATGATACGCCACTATGCCAAGTTTGGTTACAAAAGGTTGAGCGGTTCTTCAGATCTCTTTTGGACAAAGCCCAGACAAGAGTGGTGATGAAAAAAGTGTAGACTTTGGTGCAGATGTGTGCATGCGTGCGTGCGTGCATGCGTGTGTGTATGTGTGTGTGTGCGCTTGCGTGCATCCGTATGTGTGTGATGAAATAAGCATATCGTTATGTCCTTGTAAGTGCCCTGGGTTCTTATAAGATGGGGTGCCATAAATATTATTATTATCTACGTTTTTGACACTCAGTACATTTGCTGTACATGCTTAGTAAAGTGTTCAAATGGCGAATACAGATTCTGGGTCATAGCATTACTTTTTCCCCCTCAGCTTTAACTTTGTGTTCTAAATATGTGCCAGAACAATAACAGCTGACAAGTCATACAACTTTGCCTTTTACTGGTTGTAGTTTCAAAGACAAGATTGTAACTACTTTCTCTCAGACTTCTTTGTTGCAGTGTTTGCTGTCTAGTGTGTGGAAGGTGGTGATGCCGCAAATAAACTAAGCGCTGAAGCCCAAAACAAAGTGCATGTCAACTGATACCACATTGAAAAAGTTGCAAAGAGTGATGATGGCCTCATTTTCATCTTATCTGTAGCCATGGTAACCAGGTCTTGTAGCCTGGTCCACAGGTCATGCTGTCTGCATAATGTAGAGGACCAGGTCTATTTTTTTCTAATCCATTGCATGTCTACATAATGTAGAGGACCAGGTCTATTTTTTCTAATCCATTTCATGTCTACATAATGTAGAGGACCAGGTCTATTTATTTCTAATCCATTTCATGCCTACATAATGTAGAGGACCAGGTCTATTTTTTTCTAATCCATTTCATGTCTACATAATGTAGAGGACCAGGTCTATTTTTTTCAAATCTATTTCATGTCTACATAATGCTGAGGACCAGGTCTAACCTATTCATATAGTGTCAATTTTAGTAATCAGGGTTAATTACAAAACCATTCAATACCATTACATGCATAATAACCTGTATTATAAGAAACAAAAACAGAATAATGCCCATCTCTACCAACAGACTGGAGGCCAATCTAGTCAACAGGTAAAGGGAAGCAAGACACATGCAAACACATCTGTAGCCATGGAGTTATGTCCCTCACAATCTCATTCACCAGCAACCAAGCAGGTCAGGCCAAACAAAATAACAGCCAGCATGTCTGACCAACTGCTGTATTTTTATATGCTGATATATAACATTAAAATACCAAAGATTACCAGTTTACACAAACCCTGATTTTAAAACTCTCAGGAAGTGCCATTGCACTGATTTTTAGAAATCACTGGATGTGCCATTGCACTGATTTTTAGAAATCACTGGATGTGCCATTGCACTGATTTCAGAAATCTCATGATTTACCATATTGCATTGCCATTGTAAAATCTGAAATACAATTTACAGCCCTATGTGTGTGTGTCACTTTACATTTTGGAGGTCTCATTAAAAAAAAA
This sequence comes from Alviniconcha strummeri, assembly GCA_963584105.1. Taxonomy (NCBI): domain Eukaryota; kingdom Metazoa; phylum Mollusca; class Gastropoda; family Provannidae; genus Alviniconcha; species Alviniconcha strummeri. Next base: position 23,565,295 of record OY757546.1, on the reverse strand, counting down.
AATCAAAAAATATCAGGAAAACAGGATAAAAATGGCAGAATTCCAGGCAGTAGGTGAAGTGTGCAGGGCTACTCTGACCTATTTCAGGTTTAACAGAGAGAACCTTCAACAGCTCTGAAACAACCCAAAAAAGGGCCCTGTAAGACAGGCAGTCCTTCAAGCTTCACTAAGTCCAGGGCCCGCATTATGGCATATATATGCGTGAAGAGCTAAAGTTAAGTCCTGACTGGATAAAGTGTCCATAAGTCTGGCTCTTGTTCCACATGCATAAGTCGTTCACAGGCTCCAGAACAGTTATTTGCTGGCGTTTGTTTGCATACCAGGAGAATCCATTGTCCTATCCACATTACAACACAAAAGACACTGAAAACTCTCAACAGACTGGCTGTGCCATTACTGCTTTCTGTTCTTTATCTTGAATGTTTTGAAGAAAACAAATGGAATGTCAAACTCCAGAAAAGCACATTCTGGAGAGAATCTGAAATAGAGTTCTTTTTGCAGAAAATGCATACAAAAGAGCGGTCATTCTTTTCACAGCAAATAACCAAACAGTGACCAACAGCTTGAAAAGCAGTACATGGGGTCAAATTGCTGGTAAGTGCCTGTGGGGTGGCAAAACGCTTTTCACAGAAGGTTAGAAACAAATGGAGATCTCTTAAGGGGGCAGTTCTAAACCAGCAGAGGTGGCAGAGCAAAACAGCGAAGCCTGGGAAGCCTATACCAATCGATGATACAATTCCTATCATCATCTAACATACTTTGACCTTGTGCTCTGGCACTCAGTTCAGTTCAGTTCAAGATGGTATCTGATGCACTCAAAAAAGCGCATATGTGCTCCACCCCATCTCTCAGAAGAACCAATCGATGATACAATTCCTATCATCATCTAACATACTTTGACCTTGTGCTCTGGCACTCAGTTCAGTTCAGTTCAAGATGGTATCTGATGCACTCAAAAAAGCGCATATGTGCTCCACCCCATCTCTCAGAAGTTTCCCCAACATTGCCTTTGAAATAGTTTTGATGTTCATCTCATTGATGATGTCCCTCTCTCATCCTTTCGAGGAAAATTGTCTAGTGCTTCCTCTTTTAACGCCTCTCTCCTCCAGGCTGTCAATGGTGTGACGTCCTTAGCTTTGTGCCTGCAGGTAGTGTCTCAGGCTTCTCAACACTTCAGATCATCAGAGAAGCAAGCCACCAGTGACTGTGAGGGTTGCTTTGCCTGCCAGTCTATCTACTCAGTCATTTCCCTGGCACTGAATACAAGAAGTTAATCTGACTTTGTACTTGGGCTTTTCTTTTCTTTTTTTAACTTGTCATTTTTTATTATTAGTTTACAGTATTTTTCCTGTTGTTGTTTGATTGTGACTTGTGAGCAGCCACTTCTTTGTGATTCTCTCAATTACTGTTTCCAACCTTTTATTGATTACTTTCATTTTCTTTTTGTACTGATCCCTGAATTATTTGGTTCTGTCTTGACATTTATCTCAAAAGAAAACATACAACTTACAAGGTCAGCCAATTTTATATGATGTCTATGCTGCTTAAACATTTTTTTTAATGAGCCTACAACTTTAAATACATTTACACTGGCCGGTATGTGCTATCTGCACTCCAAACAAGCAAAACAAACCATTTGTTTTCAGTGTCATCACTGTTTAGGACATCAATGACATTAAGGGGGCTCATCATCTGTGTAATATAAATATGGGCCCTGATACTGTGCACATCCACACAGGGCCAAAGGAGGACCAGCCTAGCCAGCCCAGTGGTAAAACACACTCAACACACCTAAGTCATCAAAGATTCTTTCCCTCCTATGCCACACAAAGGCAGAATAATCAACTGTTTGACTGTTATCCAATCCATACATCAAATTAAAAAAATAAGGATTTTCTTAAAAGGGGCTTAATGTCCTCAGATGTCGGGCTGACGTATTAGGGACAAACAAGGACAAAGACATCTTAACTGTTATACTAATTCACTTTTTGAGTAGACGTGATAGCGTGCACTTCTGGTAGGACACGCTGCAAAGCTGAAACACTCTGTACTCTGTTGCTGACGGAGGCCAACAGTTCCCTCCCCTTCCAGCTGCAGCCCCCAGCCCTGCCTGGGCATAAACATTCTTCAGTAAGTGCTTCCTGCCTAGGCCAACAAGGAGATTCCGGAACCAGCTCAACCTCTTCAGTCAGCTGTCCACAATGCTTGTTTGCAGTGTAACTGTCTGAGGACTGATGAGTATGGCAGTGGAGCAAATCAGCAGCGTTTAGCCCTAAACCTCAGCTTTACAGTCAGACTGTAGAATGAACCTGCAAATCAACCATCTTCCAATTGCAAAACAATTTAACTGTCAGGCTGCAGGCAGTTTGGCTGCTGGCAGCTACTGTAATTGCTACAAAATGCTGACCTATAAATCACAATTTGCTACTGCATTAAACTCTTCATTTAGAAAATTAAGCTTGCTTTGTGTTAATAAAAACCAATAAAATTTAAACACAGCAAAAACCAGTTGCAACATCAAAATATGATAGGCTGCACTTACTACCCTCAGGTGCTTTTATTGTATCCACAGTCAAATCATTATTCCACATTCAAACATTCAGTTTGCGTAAGTTTTAAAATGTCCATACTGTCAAAATAATCTCTCATGTTATATCCTCCGAGTCAAAGAACATTCTCAGCTCTCAACAGCTTCAAAGAAACTGATCCACATTATCATCAACTGCATCAGACAATGCAGAACCACTAACCACTCTGTGTATCTCCACAAAAAGTCATTTCAAACAGCTGATGAAGAAAAAGACTTAAATGTCAGTTCTTTCTTTCATTTTTTTTAATGTATATATATATATATATACATTTAGAGCCATTTAGGCATCCTGTCAGCCAAGAGTATTCTCCCATTCCATCAGTCAGCCACTTATTCTTTCCTTAGTCCTAAGCTGATCACCTCACCATTATGTACTGGTAGTCATGGATGAGCTACTCTGGGAGCAAAACCTATCTGACCTAGTCAACCAACATAATAATGGTCTTTACCAGGTTCAGATTTGTTACAGCTACCTTGCTCCTTGTTTAGCTTTGGGGGAGCAAAGAGTTAAAATGGACAGATGCACCCAACAGGCAGCATTAGGCTCTTTAGGAAGGGAGTAGGCCTTTCTTCTCTTGACCCCCCCCCCCCCCCCCCACCCCATTCCCCTGGTATTTACTCTGTTTAAAACCCAATGTCTCAACGATCAATTACTTGTTTTGGTGTGTGTGTGTGTGTGTGTATGCGTGTGTGAGCGCGCACACGCACCTCTGTGTGTGTGTGTGTGTGTGTGTGTGTGCATGTTGGAGGGATGGAGGGAGAGGGGTGGGGTAACACTTGGATGTAAATAAGTTTAGGAAGTCAGTGAGGTTTCAACCTCACCTGCTTACACAGCTGCTCCTCCAGATCCAGGGGGCAGTCCACGTTGAACCCTTTGTCCTTCAGCTCTTGCAGCCTCTCCTCCACATCCAACTTGTCCCGGCCCAGCGACCACCGCAGTCTCGCCAGCATCTGCAGCAGCGGGACCGTCAGCGCAGACTCAGGCAAACTGTCAATGGCTAAGGTAGCATAGGTGTCCGCCACATCAAAGCTTTTAGTCCTGGCATGGCTCACCACCAAAGCGCACACTACCTTCTCAAGGTGGCTGTGTGCGTTGCCGTAAAGCTTCTCCATAATTGACAAATACCGCTCCAGAGGTGTGATAGCCTGAAAGTACTTTTTTTCCACAAAGGACTGCATCGCCTGGGCATAGTCCTCTCCAGTGAAGAATCTGGTGAACTCGGACGAATAGCACACATCCAGAATAGAATACAGATGGGTGAGGTACTGCTCGAATGCACGGCTGCGTTTTGCGATAGTTTTGCTGGTAAAATTGCCCATAAACCTTTTCTGGGGGAAAACAACTGCAGAAAGGAGGGAGGGGAATCTTTTCTTCAGAACCTTGTGCAGCTGTTCAAAGTCTGAATATCGACGAACTATACAGGTGGAAACATCCTTGACACCAGTGCTGGAAGTGATTGTGATGGTGTAGTCCTAAAACAGAAGATATAGTTGAAAGAAACACATAAAATATGAAATCACAGAGGCACACACAGCACCACACTCATGCACACACACACATGCATGCTTGCACACACACAGACACACACACACACATGCAGGCATGCTTGCACACACACATACACACATGCATGCACACTGGTATACACTTCTTTGAAAATTATTTTTATTCACAAATGCTAAATTAAATGGGAAAATTCTCCGGAGGAGGTTCAGGTCCCTTTCCACAAGAGGAACTAACCCAGCAGGTGCCACACTGCCAAGGTACCTTGTCAGTAATTATCCCCCTTAGCTGCCAATGTTCAGCCAACAGCAACCAAAAAATATTCCCCACTCTAAAATATTCAGCCCTAGTTCAATCTTTCATGGATCAAGTATTATCAAATAACTCTTAATCCTATAACCTTGCTTGTTTTACTTTATACACAAACTCATTCTTTGTTCTATATTTCCTGATAGGTTTTCCTGAGCCCCTGCAAACATCTAAGCATGCACAGACAACTCAAGTTCATGTCATGTAAGTGAAATCTGAGCCTGTGTCTTGTGATACTTTATGACTTAGCACCGATGCAGTTCATGTATGCAGATCTATAGATCATACACATTTAGTTTATCTACTGACAGCAATATTTACATTCAGCCTTATCAGTTTCATGTTGTCAAATGTTATGTCAAAATAGTTCACATTAACCGATTAAAATTTGCTGTCTGTATTTACAGATGTTCCATTGTGTGTGTGTTTTTGTGGTGTTTAAAAAATGGAATACATGTTCATCTGCATCTGACTCAGTATTCCATAATCAATAACATTCAGGTTCTCTTGGCCTCATCCTGATTTCAGTATCCTGACACAGTGAGCTAGTAAGCCTAGATCAGCCACATGACTGCCATGGTCTCACAGAATGACTGTGACCAGCTCACCACATGGTTTGAGTGACACATGACTGCCATGGTCTCACAGAATGACTGTGACCAGCTCACTCCATGGCTGGTGTGACACATGACTGCCATGGTCTCACAGAATGACTGTGACCAGCTCACTCCATGGCTGGTGTGACACATGACTGCCATGGTCTCACAGAATGACTGTGACCAGCTCACCCCATGGCTGGTGTGACACATGACCGCCATGGTCTCACAGAATGACTGTGACCAAATCACCACATGGCTTGAGTGACACATGACTGCCATGGTCTCACAGAATGACTGACCAGCTCACCACATGGCTGGAGTGTCATATGACTGCCATGGTCTAACAGAATGACTGATTAGCTCACCACATGGCTCAAGTGACACACGACTGCTATGGTCTAATGGAATGACTGACCAGCTGACAGCTCACCACCTTGCTTGAGTGACACATGACCGCCATGGTCTCACAGAATGACTGTGACCAGCTCACCACATGGCTTGAGTGACATATGACTGCCACGGTCTCACAGAATGACTGTGACAAGCTCACCAAATGGCTTGAGTGACATATATGACTGCCATGGTCTCACAGAATGACTGTGACCAGCTCACCACATGGCTTGAGTGACACATGACTGTCACCGTCTAACAGAATGACTGACCAGCTGACAGCTCACCACATGGCCTGAGTGGCACAAGACTGCCACAGTCTAACAGAACAACTGTGACCAGCTCACCACATGGCTGGAATGACCAGGCAGCACTGAAACTGAGCGAGGATCCTTGATGACCTCTGCAGACGTCACCTCAAAGACCACTTGGCATGTGCTGCTCTGGCTGCCTTCATATACGACTGGGTATATGTCTGCAATGCAAGACATTCTTGTAAATGACAAAGGGCATCCAAGCATGCATAACTGAAAATGTCAGAATGTAAACTGAAAATGTCAGAATGCTGCCAAACAAACATTTCAGATTCAACTCCCCCCTCCCATACACACACTTACTCCCCCCTCCCCCCACTCTCCCCTGCTGCTCCCCCCCCCCCCCCCCCCCAACAACCTCTATCATACATCTAGTGATCAACCCCTCCACAAAAACTAATTCTCTAATTCTACTCAAACAACATACAATTACTCAGTTCTTCCAAAATCTGTGAGCACTGCACAGTCTCTTTGGTCTACATTTTCTTCACTATTGTAGCCACCTTCACTGTTTATAGACAGGAACGAAGATTAGAAGGTAATGAATGCTGTATAGATTTATTTTGATAAATCTATACAGCATTCATTACCTTCTAATCTTCGTTGGGTGGGTGGGTGGATGGAAGAAAAGACCAAGGACTAGAAACCCAAGTAAAATTACAACAATAGACAATTAGTAATATAATGAACAGATGGGGATGCAACCTTGAGAATTGTGGATGTTCAGCAAAATTCTCTGTGATGGTCTCTGGCCACTGGCTCTGCCTGACACTTCTGGATCTTAACTTTTATGGAGCTTTTTGCTAGCTGTCTTCTTCCGTGTGTGTGTGTGTGTGTGTGTGTGTGTGTGTGTGTGTGTGTGCATGTGCAGAAACAACAGCCACTGCTTCTCTTTGGGCAGTGCAAAAACAGACACCTACAGAAACAGCATCTTCATCAGAACTGTTTCTGATGGGAACAACCTCACAGAATAATTAGTGTCTGCAAAGTTGTTGGAGGAATTTCAATCCCTCATCTCGACTCAACATTAAGTGCTCTCCCCGTTTTTCTGTCAACATTTATGCCAGGACATGGCCCAAGTCGACGTAACTATCAAGATCAAGATCATCAAGGCATAGATGTGGAGAAAAGTCCTTTTAATAAAGTACATTGGGTTACCGATCCTTTTGTTGAATCTGCGTTTCACTAGATTTAGCTAAACTGTTGTTGAAATGGTCTTTGCAAGTCTTGTAGTTGGAAAGTTAAGACTGATAATGTTTCTATCTCAGTTGGTCACTAGTTCATTGGTGCTGGGTCTTAGTGCGGTCGTGGGGTACAGTAGTCTCCTTTCCTGTGTGAAGCCACTGGCCAAAGGATCGGTTCCAATTAGTGCCGGTCAGTTTGCCGAACTGTAGACAACAAGCCTCCCTGTTCATGGCACAGGCATAGAAGAGCTGCCTTCCCTTTTCTGTTACAAATTCTTCTTTTATTCCAAATTCTGGGCCACCGATGCCATATTTTTCAAGGTATAAAAGACCCTCCATTTTAATCCCTGCACCACTCGCCCTCACAGAAATTTAAGGCTTTTATGTTGCTTAACGTCCACGGAGGCGGGATGACCTATTACTGTATTAGGGACGGGGACAGAGTGGGAAAGGGGACAGGATGATTGGCTCGACCGCAGAAACCGCCCGAAAAAGACCGGAGAGACCGTAGACCGCCACCAGAACAATGGAAGTGTTAAGGCGGTGTCCCCTCGCCATTGCCCAGCGACTTGTGCACTGCGCAATTGCTCTTTCAACTGCTGTGCTGGACAGAGTCACTAAGACAATGTCCGTTGCACCGCTGTTGACGAACAACTTGGACAACTCGAAGCAAAAGACGTCCAACTTGCTCAGCCCAGCTCCACCTCCCTACTCATGATCTCTTCCAGGCAAAAGTGAGGGTCCAGCTCCACCTCCCTCCTCTAAGATCTCTAGATCTTTTGATCTCGCCTGGAACCCTGGAAATTTAAGGACCGTGTGCCCTCTTTTGTAGTCACTTTGCCAAGTCTCCAGGTCAGTCTCAAAGTCTCAAAGTTTTTCATTTGTGCAACTAGTGTTTTGGCTCAATTTAATCCACATTCAACAGGTTGGTTTGACTATCTTTTACCTTCCTAGTTCCTGACTGATGTTTTATTGTTGTTTGATTGTTGTATTTTTTATGGTTTGACCTTGCCGTAAGATCTGGCGTCGCTGATGTTTCATTATTTTTCACGTTTGCTGAAATGATTAAGTACAGGGGCCAGTTTCGTGGTAGCTATGAGTTGTTTCAAATATATGGGTTATAACACTTTTTTTCATTTCATGATTGATGTGTTGAATCTTAAACTGTGTTTCGCTACAGATGTTCTGACTGAGAGGTCAGGTTTGTTATCCAAGCCTGGCTCCATTTTTTCCATTCTGATTTAAACCTCCTAATGGAATTCCTTTATTTTACTGGTTAGAAAATGCCTGTTCTGCGTATCCGCAATTAAAAATAACAGGTTTGAGATTTCTATTTAATATTATGTGAAAAGGCCAGCTCCACGATAGTCCATGATTAGCTTTGGTTTGACTTTTCTATAAATAATTCTCTTGTGTATTCCATCTTCCACTATCCACAGACTTGGAAGATACCTTAAAGTTTTCTTCCATAAATTCAGTGTAGGACCCTACTGAGAAATTATAAAGTGAGGCAATGTTTTTGATGATACGCCGGTTGTGAACTGTCTTTTCACAGGTTTGTAGCTCAAACTTTCGTAACCCGCACAGACGATTTTGTGTTGACTTAATTGTTATGATAAATTCTCTGGGAATGAGACAACCTGATAAAGTCTACCAAGCTATATTGGCTTCTTGAACCTCTGTGCCTTCTAACCCCTTCTTTTGTCTGCTTATGACATGCTTGTGACTTATGTTTTTGATTCAATAATATTTGGAACTTTCATTCTGCACTTGGATTCATGTTGAAAGAGAGGTGGGAGTTGAGCGAGAAAAAACAGAACGATTCTGTGAATGAGTGAGCGTGTGGATGTGGATGTGTGTGTGTGTGTGTGTGTGTGTGTGTGTGTGTGTGTGTGTGTGTGTGTGTGTGTGTTACTGGATCACTTCCTGATAGTCATGACTCATGAGATACCACGTGCTAGTAATTAACGCAGACCTGTTTATAACCTAACCTGCTAACGTTCTCAGTTATGTGGCCACAGAATCGCTCGACATTTGATCCCTTCACGCACTACAGACGTTACATAGATCTATACACGGGAGATCTCAGTTTACATGCCCCATCCCTACCCCTCCAAGTTCCTTAAAATGACTTTAAAACATCACCTGCGTCCGACGCATTTATGTCCTTGGCTGAATCGGCGTCTCCACCAGAAAACGTTAGTTTGCCAGCAAAGCCTGAAGACGAGAAAGGGTCGTCATCCTCTAAAGCCAGTTCCGACGGGTCCACACTGTCGCCACTCTGGTCGTCGAACGGACCCTGTTTCTGACGCATTTTCTTCATAATAGCATCCATGGTCAACCCACTGACGTCGACCTATTAACTTCGTGCTTTTGTTTTGCATAAAGTCTGCGACGGGAAAATGATCCAGTGTTTTTGGCTTTCGCTTTCTCTCAAACAACCCAAAACAACCAGCGAGACAGGAAACTGACTTCCGCTTTATTTGGGCCAAGCTTCAAAAGGTTCAATAACTCATTAATTTCAAAATAATTCAAAAAAATCAGATGCTTTCATGCACAATTGAGAGATCATTATGTTTTGATCCGAATTAGCACAAAACAAATATTATGTTTTGCCTTTCTGTACATATAATAAAGTTTGTTCTACTTGATTTTCTCAAATTGTCATATTCACAAATGGGTCATCTTGCTGTTCAAGATGGAGGGAGACAAGTATTTTTATGGCGGTACTCAAAATCTGTAGAATGTGATGTTTTTCTCCAATGTAGATAAACGATATTACTGCACACCTGATGAACAGTTCATTTTCTAATGCGCTCATGGAATTAACTTTGCCTGTGTCTATTTGTTAGCTTCCATTTTGAAAAATACTTGACGTATCATTTGCTAGCTCCCTTCAAAATGGCGGCCATGGTGGTTAGGTCGTCTGTCTTCCGAGACACCGACCAAAACAGTCGGCTACTTTCGATTCTGAACGAACAGAGAGCAACTTCAAGGTTTTGCGACGTTGTTCTTAAAGTGAGAGAAGACCACATATTTGCACATTCAAACGTTTTGGCAGCGGCAAGTCCGTATTTTGGTTCATTCTTGGGTCTTGGCCCGGACTCGCCAAGAGCATTTTGCGAGAAGTCTCCACAAGTGATAGAAATCCAGATCGATGGTGCAGATGCTGGAAGTGGTTATGGAAATGCTGTACGTCACGTGGTGGAGTACATGTACACCTGCAGCTTAGAATTAAACAGTGTCATTATTTCACAAATAGCTGAAATTGCCAGAATCATGCAAATTCAGAGAGTCCTAGATTACTGTGAAAGGTTCATTAAAGGAGAAAGTGGGCCTCATCCTCTTGACAAGAGAACGCTTGCACTGACCTGTTTACCTGACTATGGACCATCAAAGCGTGTGAAAAAAGCCACTGCATCAACAGAAACAGAGTTGGTGATGTTCCAAAAATCAAGTGGACTACCAGTTGAAAAGTTACAACAGGAGATGATCTTGTCTGCTCATGTGCCCTCTACATCAATTGAAAAGGCTACAGTGAAAAATCTCAGTATACCACAGATCTCTGCCACACAAGATGCAAGTGATGGTACAGATACTAAGATTACATTGGATGCCCAACTTGATGCGAGCAAAATAACAGACTGCCAAAACTCTAATGAGAAAGGAACACAGTTGGATTCAGATAGTTTGCCAGACTCCCAGGAAAGAAATGTTGATGAGTTTTCCCAAGAAGAAAATCCTATAGTACTGATGAAAAATGAAGATGGAACCATGACAGGCACAGTTGCAGTTCCATTTGTTAATGTGCCAATGGGTGATCAAGGGCTTCCAGTTTTGGTGAAGGGAGAGAATCCATCTCCAGGTCCAGAACCTCAGATTCAGAGTCAACATACCACTCCCAGTATTTTTTCTTTGCAATCTGTGGAGAAGCCCAAGCTACCTTCTGGTCGTGGGAGAAAGAGGGGGCGGCAGGGTTACCGAGGTCGCAGACGCAAATTACGTGAAGTCCTCTCAGATAGCGATCCTGAGCTGATCCAGGAACCAGATGGTGCTGATGACCTTGACCTTATCTCACTCTCAGCCCTAAAGCCCACAGACATGGAAATGGGTGGTATAGAAGAAGGGGTAAAAGACTTGAGCTCAGAGCCTGGCTCATCTCAAGAACTGCCAAGTTCTACATCATCAGCAACAGACACAACTGTGTCCATGGCAAGTGGAGATGGGGATGTCAAGGAGGAACTACCAGAGGTATTGACTAGGACTCGTGGGCGCAAACCAATCACTTCCGTTATGGCATCGTGGACATCACCTCGTCGCCGGGCAGGCATCCCTCGATCGGTGTTCCGGTCCGACTATGTCATGCACTCCCTTATCAGGAGAAGTCGACACCAAGCTGCTTTGCAATCTCCACTGTCACAGAGCGAGGACATGACTTTTGATGAGGAGGGAAACGAGACGATGGAGGCTTGTGATGCCTTGTCAAAGAGCATGGGAGGGAATTCTCCAGGGTTGGACTCGTCAATCAAGTTTGTCTGCCAGACTTGTGACTTTACAACAGTTTCATTCCGACTTTACCGCCAGCACATGAAACGCCACCCTGAGACGGACACAAGAAGCTACACGTGCACTGAGTGTCATTTCCACACGACTAAAGCCCGGCAGCTACTGCAGCACCGCAAGAAACATCTCCATGAAGACTTAATCTGCAGGTAGGACTGAAGAGACTCCTTTTGGGGTATTGCAATATTGGTTGAAACTTTGAGCTATGCATCGTGATAATGGTAGTATTTAATCACATTGATTCAGTCAATCATAGATTCATAAGAATTTAAATAACAAAATTATTTTGTGCATATTTATTAATTTGATTACCTAGAGTTTTATATTATTAACTCAATTCAATTCAAAAAACTTTAATCATCCCACAAGGGGCAATTTTGTTGTGGTCATGGTGTGCAGCACTGTTACATTGTGGTGTGCAGCACTGTCACATTGCAAAGTTTTTAAAAAAGAGAAAATAACTGAACTGGACAGTACCTGTATATTCTATCTAGCCTATATTATTAATATTATTAGTATTGTAATTAAAATATATGCTTAAAGAAATACCATTCAGCATCCTACTCACTTGCACAAGTAGCCGTGGATCTCAGTATTAATAGAATTAGAACTATAGAAGTTAGAACTTTGACAAAACGCCACTACCAGAGTTGATAGTCCTTTTAACTGCATCATGATACACATGGTTTAACTTTAAGTCTTACTATAAAAGTATAACTATAACGGTTTAATACTGAGAGTATACAAAGACAGTCCCATGTCAGCTTGTGTGCTTTTTGGTGTGCAGCTACTGTGAGATACAGCTGGACACCCAGGAGAATTTTGACATACATCTTCAGCGCCATGCACACACACTGCCTTACTTCTGCCATGCCTGTGAAATGCGCTTCAAGACACGCACACAGCTCACAACACATTTGCCCAAACACAGGACTGAGAAACCCTTTGTCTGCCAGGTGAGTGAGACTGAGACTAGTGAGTGGCAAATGTGCATGAATAATGTTCTTCATATGGTTGAAAACTGGCTGCAATTGAGAGGAAGTACTGGTCACAGCTTACGGTAAAAGTTGCTTTTGATCTGAATACATCATGTAACTAGTAACTAGCATATTATGCTAATTATTATTTATTACGCCTTACCTGTAGATGCCTCATTATCTATACAATGCATTCAGTTTTGATGTTTGTCTAGATTTGGGGCAACAGTTTCAAGCAGAAGCACACCCTGAAAAGTCACCACAGGTGATACTGACACTGTGACAGCTAATGATAGTTGTTCTTGATCTCACTACATCATATATTATATCTTACATTCTTGCCTGTAGCCTGTAAGCATTCAGTTTCGATATATCTGTCCAGATTTGTGGCAATGGTTTCAAGTGGAAGCATGCCCTCAAAAGTCACATGGTGACCCATAGTGCCACCAAGGATCACCTGTGTGACATCTGTGGCTTTGCTACTGCACATAAGAGTCAGCTGAAAGCACATCGCCTCATTCACACTGGGGACACCTTCAAATGCCCAGAGCCTGGATGTTCCTTTGAGGCCACAAAGCGGCAAAATCTCAAGTACCACATGGTCACCCACACACAGGAGAAGGCACATCAGTGCGAAGTGAGTGTTTGCTGCCTTGATGGTAATGTTCCAGCTGTTTGTCTATGTTCATGTAAGACTTCATATCTGACACGTTTTTTTGTATGCAATTGTAAGGTCTTTTATCGATAGACGTGAACACATTGCTGGTTTGTTCCCTAATGCTAACAGTGACATAAAAGTATATATTCTCACAGGACTTCTTAGATTCTGCTTTGTTGTTGGACTGTCTACTAGTACTAGATCTTTTCTAAAAACCCCCCCCCCCCCCCCCCCCCCCCCCCTGTTCAGTGGGAGCTTCTCTCATGGGGAAATTAAGGTTGGTTGTGTTCCCCTTAAAGTTGGAGTAAGAAAGCCAGTAGCAGGGGCAGATGCACGGCAGCCTACTTGTCAGTTATTATTAATGCTGGTTGGATTTATCCAGCCGTTTTCCAGGGCAACATATTTTGCACTTCCCACAGATTCTGAACATGGACAGAGCAGTAAGCACAGGGGGTATTTTCCCAACTCTGCCATGGTGCACTGTGCGTTCACTTTCCACCAACTAGTTCAGTAGTGGAACAGTCTTACTTAAATTCTAATGGTGCTTAAATCTGCCTGCCCTTGGTGCACAGGTGTGTGGGCAAGCCTTCTCACTGATCAAGAACATGCGACGCCACATGCTGCTGCACAATGACACCCGTCCTTTCCACTGCTCTGTGTGCTCCTACACCAGCACCCGCTTCGACAAGCTCAAGGAACACAAGCTGAAGCAGCACGGCATTGGCCAGCCACCAGGGAGGAAGGTGAAGTACGGAGATGCCCGCCATCTTCCGCCAGGGACCTTAACCATCACCGAAGACGGCACTGTTGTCCGATCCAGTAAGTAGCTGAGGGGAGTGGTGGGTCTTCAGGTTGCACGTAGTGCACAGAGAAACCAGTATGGACCTGTGTGAAAGCTTTGTGCATGTCACATTGAAATCTGTACTTCAGACGTGCTGATTACAACAGAACCTCTCTTTCTGAAAATCAAACTTAAGTGGTCTTGAAGGATGGGTGGTTCTTCGTCAGGGTTACATTTACGTGGAGCTGTGAAAGGAAAGGTTTCAATACAGGTAGTCTTAGAAGAGGGATGGTCTCTCAGGTTCATTGCACCAAGACTCAGTATATTTTGACCCTTTGTAGCTTTTTACAATTTTAGCATGTATAACCAAAACGAAAACTGCATAATCAAAGATTTGCATCTTGCAATAGCGAGGTGGTTAATGGATGGGAATGTGCTGGGGAAAAAACAGGCTGTTTTAGTCAGATGCATGTTTTCTGCATGGTCTCTCAGAACTGTATGAATTCCAAACTTTTGGTCACATGTTGGCCTGGTCAGGTGTCAGTATTTTGTATTTGCTGATCTAAACTTTGCGTTCTGTGTGTGTGCATTTGTCTTATGTCTGAGCTGTGGTGGCTGCCATGAGCCTTTTTCTTTTTCTGTTATGAAACACCCACAGAACATTAAAGTTTGTGCTTTTGTGTGATTTCTTTGCAGTAATGCAGTTGGCATTATTTGTTCTCTAACTTCAAGAAAATTTAAACTGTTCAGCCATTTGAGTGACTTGTGTGTTCATGTATGTTGCTAAAAAGTTTAAATACTACAACCATAAAATAAAAATAAAAATGAAGCAGTGAAAACTAAATAAGGCTTTCTTGTTTATGATAATATGTATCATTGATATATGCAGTGAAATTTGGAAATATAACCACAAGAAAAGGTTTGGAGCATTTCAGTTTCATGGAGGACAGTATACCTTCAGTTAGTTGATCTGTATAAACTTATACTTCATTAATGAATAAGTATCTTTCAGGTGTGGAAGGTCTACACATGGTACCTATGGAGCCAATCACCATTGCACAGGATGGCAACAACATCACCATTCGATCAGACGTCACTCTTACCGATGAAGCACTCCAAACCATAGCCCAGATTGCCACCTCATCCACAGAAAATGCCTCAGGAACACAGCCGCAAGAGGCCCAGATCAGCATTGCCACCTCAGAGGGGATCCCTATCATAGCTCGTGTGCAGTTCACCACTACCACCGATCCAGAGATAGTCAGTTACATCACACAGATTCAGGAGTGAAAACAGACAGTTCACCTTCAGCTCTGTTCCACACCCAGGTACTGCAGATGTAGAAATTAAAGGGGAAATGAAGGGAAGAAGAATCAGTGGGGCCTACTGGTAGGAATGGAATAATAATAATAATGGAAATTTGTAAAGTGCCTACCCTGTGGCTCAAAGTGCTGAACAAACATAACACCCATAATGTATATCGAGATGGAAAGTGTTATGAGCTGTTTAACAAAAACTAACACATAATGTAGACATCAACAGGGGTTCAAGCATAACTATGTGCTAGATACACACATACATGCATGTGCACACACACACACACCAAGAGCACAGTGAACCCTATTAATTACATAAACACACAACAACACTTCATTCCATAAGTTATTCTTCCCTTTAGGGAGTGGATGGTAAAGGCAGACAATCTGCAGACAGTGTTGACAAAGGTTGATAGATGGGTGAGCCGGTTCAAAGGAAGCAGATGTGAAGCAGCATTTTAGTCAGTGCCTCATCCTGTTTATGAAAAGTAATGTTTGAATGTTGTGAAATAGGGCCATGAGTGCTGCCATTTTGTGCCCAGTGGTCTGTGTCAGTAACATCACGAACAAAGCTGCAGTGTGTGGCAAACGTATTAAGAGCCTACGTTTTCTGAGAGAGAGAAAAGGATGTAGCTCTGGTGGCATTTATGTCCCTTGTATTTACACACATGCTAGGTGAGCGCTACTACAGGTAACTTGGTCTTTGTTGCTGTACTTGCATTACCTATTTTGATGGCTAATTAACTCCCTTGTGTGTTGATTCTACCCTTTTCTGCTCTTCATTAGTACAGAGCAAACCAACATGGCTGGACCCTGAGGGGCTCAAATTCAAAGCCCCCCCCCCCCAAAAAAAAAGGGAGGGGGAAGTGTTGTTTTTTGGTGTATTAGCAGCACTACCAAATGAAGCTTGCAAATGAACTGTTCACACATGTTTTTGTGTTTTCAGGCCAACTTGCATCTTCACATCTGTTCTCCTTCATGGTTTGTCCTGCCCAAGGTCATCGAAGACCCCCTCATTTTCAGCCTTTCCCAACTGACAAGAACTCTGCCTTTCTCCTTTCTGCCTTCCAAGTTCATGCATCTTCTTGAGGCGAAGTGATGCATGTCATGACTACTTGTGATTTGGTAACTTCTGTTTTGCCCCACACATAAGACAGGGCATGACAGACAGTGGAGTATCACTTCATGTCTGAAATATTAGGTCAAAAGCCCAGTCACCTTAAATTTGGAGTATCAGCTATCATTGCATGTCTGAAATAGGTTAACAGCCCAGTCACCTTAAATTTCAAACTACTCACTGTTTCAGTCACTTGATTAATTAATCAAAGATGATGGTACTTTTACACAGTAAATGCAAGGTATTGGGTGTTTCTTTGCACATTAAATGGCAGCAGCGTTGACTGCTTCCAGCCCTGTCATGCTTTGAACTGGTACGAATTACAGATAAGGTAAACATGACCACCAGACTATTTATCTGTATTATTGCAATGCCCTACAAGTTTGAGAGGAAACATTCATGGCTCCTTCACTTCTGAGCAGAGAACTGACCCAAGTCAGTTAAATTATGGTGTCACACAGGTTCAGGGAATGGAGAGTGAAAATACTTCACTGATTTATTTCATCCCTGCCTGTGTGTGGTCAGTTACTTGACTTTGGTTCAGGACTACAAAATGGCCACCATGTTTTCTCACAAAGCCTTGGAGCCTGTCTTTGTCCTTGTCTTCTTTTAGACCTTTTTTGGGTGGGGGCGAGGGGGGGACATTTTGTTCATATTTTCATGCATATGTATATTATGTAAATGAACCCATTCCTGGGACCACCTGTTTTTGGAGACCACTTTTGCTGCGTGATTTTCATGGTGGCCTTAAAATGAGTGGTTCTGCTGTATCACTGTATCATAGTAATGAATGACTTCTTATGTTGATGTTGTCATTCAGTATTTAGGAGACTAAAGGCAGCAAGAGAGTGTGTATTTTGTGGGCACTTGTTTGCATTGTGCTCTGAAGGAACCACAAGTTTGAAATTGCCTGTATAAAATCAAGCTTGGCATTTCCTGACTTTCTTTTTATAAAATATTTTTAAAAGTTTGTAAGATATTCATGAACCTGCATTGAGCTGCATCTGTTTTAACTAGCTTTGGTGACCTTCAGTTAATTTCAAGGTCATGATTATGTTCAAAAGATAACATGTTTGTTTCTTTGAAACCTTGAATGTGTTGGCAATTTTCTTGTCTGATGAGCAACAATCTTTCACGTTGATAGTTGTTTTGATCAAAACATTCTTTGTATTTTATGACCTTGACCTCATTTCAAGGTTATGCATGAGCTTGAAAGAATGGGCAGGGAGCTGAATGATTATTGAATACTTATTTCAGTGCAAGTTTGTTTATATTTGCTGTTTGTTTAGAGTGGTCCATTTGAGTTCTTACACATGCTTCAGTGTAAAACAGTCACCTGCAGAAAGTTTTGTGAAATACTTAAATATCATAGATCTACTTCTTTTCTTTTCTTTTTACGGGGAATATATGGTCCATCTGTTTCACAAAACACATTATTTTTATAAATGACTACCCCTGTAAAATAAAATAAAAAGACTCCCTGCATTATGAAACAGCCAAGAAATCTATAATTTGTAACAGCCATTTTTGTCTGGAACACTCAGTCTGTTGTCAGATGTATTGCAGCATTGGCTGATGATGAACAGTAAACATGTTTGGCAAAACAGACAAGAGAATGGATCTGGGTATGCAACTGTGTTGTTGGGCTGTTGTTTTTATATTTATTGCTGCAGATGACTTTGCACAGGAATTTGGGTAAGCACTCAGTTGGGCATCTGACTTTTATATGTAGCTTGCTTTACGTTCTTTGTGATATGAAGTTATGTAACATGCATGTTTGCCGTTGCTGTGTGTAGCAGTAGATGTGTAGTCCTGCCATACATGTATTTCTTAACACCGATGTGCAGGGAATATTTTGTCATGTAAAACGGGATTCAGCAGTGTCTCACATCAAAACAAAAGTGGTGGGAAGCTTGTGGCAAGTCAGTCAACAGTTGCTTTGTTCATCAGTTCGGCTCACTTACAATAGGTCAGTTGATGAGATCACTTGGAAAAACATCTTCATTTTGAATTTGTTTTCTTGGTACTACATGTTCAAATGAAATGATCAAGCATGATGGAGTATGAAGTTGTACGAGTGAAATGTGAACCTGGATATAATGCTCTGCCCATGTTCAAGCTCCCAGGGTAGGAATGCGGCTTGCAGGCTTTCACAGATATTTCACAGCAAGCATTCCAGAGTGCTTTTCATGGAATATATCCAGGATAGTCATGCATTCTTTTTTTTCTTTTTTGTTACAGTGTTGCTGGTTTCAGCCAATCAGAAGTGAGCTGCCATTTTAACTGAAATGCTGCTGCCCCTGTTGGGCAAAGACACAGTTTGCCTTTTATTAAAGTGCGACGGTCCCATCCATAGATTTGGGACTCCCATATGGAGAATGACCACAACATGAACAGAGCTCACAAGAGCCACATCTCTGTTCTTCACAATAGTGTGGTGAGCTCTATATATATAGAGGAACATTCTAAAGTGTAGGCATGCATGGGCTGGACAGGATAAAAGCAGTATAGAGTACTTTTTGTTTTGTTTTGAAAAGCTGTTAAAAGAATGGATCAGGTGGGGCTTTCTGAGTGGGCCACACCCTGCTCTCCACAGCTGCTTTGAAGGCTGTGTGGGGCATCAGCAGAGAATGCCTGTGTGGGAAACCTGTTCCACAGCCCTTGCCTGTGAAGTGGGCGATGGTATGGTGGGTGAGTTTGTTCAACTTTCAACCAAATGTTTCTGAAATAGGCACATGGAGGTCAGTTGTTCAGGTTAACTATCCTTCAGCTGTCTTTGTGTGCAGAGACTGGAGAAAAGGAGAAACGTTATTATTAATGAACCATTGCTGCTTGAAAACTGTGCATCCCTTCTTAGAATGGACAACAGGGAACACAGTTCACTACAGCTGGCTTTCACAGACGTAGTATTCAAAACAGTTGGCTGTTCAGTTCAGTTCAAGATGGTATCCATATGCATGGATACGCCCCTATGCACTTGACCCCATCTCTCAGAAGTTTCCCTAGTGTTGCCTTTGAAACAGTTTCAGTCTTTGTATGACTGGCGATGACCCTTTCTCGCCCTTGCAAGGAAGATCACAGAGTGCTACCTCTGTCTGTGGCTGCTTCCTCCAGGCAATCGATGTTGTGATGTCCTTGGCTTTGTGCCCTCAGGCAGTGGTAGTGTCTCAAGCTCCTCAACTCTTCAGATGTTCTGATACGCAAGCCTTTATGATCGTTACTTTGCACACCAGTCTATCAGCTCAGTCATTTCCTTTGACTGCAGCATGTCAAGGACAGTACATCCACAAGTCTATTTGAATACTACAAAATGCAAATCTTGGATTCCTTTCCATGTGACTCAGTGAGTGTAGGTAACTGGTTTTGATGCTTTTGTTTCTTTAGAAAGCCCATCATTCTAGCATCTGCTAGTCTAATCTGTCAACTGAAATGCACAAATACCACCAACATGTACCAAGTATTTTGATTCGGTCTTCTGAACATAACTGGTCCACAGACAGACAAAATGCTTCATGGTGGTATCTGCATATAGAAATATAAGGCTTGTATTTGTAACTGCCTTTTACATAGCAATTCCACCCCACCCCCCTTTTTTTGTTTTGGTCATGACTTCTCCCTTTTAAAACATATTTGGCATCATTATGTCATTGACTTATACACCTGCATGCTTTCTTCTTGAACACATTGTTACATGTTTTTATTGTAGTTGGAGCTTGTGCATTTTGTTGTACGAGTAGTTTTCTGTTTCTCTATTGATCTTGCATCTGTCTTTTGTACATAATAAAATTGTGTGGGTTTGGGATTTACCTCAGACTGCTGTTACCAAGTCAGGTGAGTGATAAACCTTATAATTTACCTTCAAGCTTACAAGTGTTTATTTTCCTTCTCACTGTTACAGGTTGCTTCGCCATTTTTGTAGCATTTTGAGTGTGTCTTGTTCACAGTACATTACTGACATTGTTTTTGTGAAACATGATTAAATCACACAAAATGTCAAAATATTAATACTTTTAAGTTCCAACTGGACAGAATGGTGAGCACATTTTCAGGAAAACTACTTTCAACAGGTGATGCACAGAGACTGGTATCTTACAGAAAAAATATTCAACCTGCGTTTTAGCACTGGAACTTGGAAGGAAAAATAAAACACATAAATTGAATCACCGTGTTCATCTTCTCCATAGGTCAACAAACTGTTTGCTGCTGCTAAAAATGTGCCCATGGTTTTGCCCTGTCTATAAAAAAATAATTGTATTTTAATCTGCCATTTACTTTCTGAACTCATCATATCACTCCCATTTTTGTGAGTGTGACTATTCATCGTCACTGAGCTTTGTAAAAATGCATGCAGTTTAACCAGCAAATTTATATTCACTGCAAATGCAAGAGAAAAGAGGAGAGGCAAAAACAAGGATGCATTACTTTTCTAGGGTCCTGAAGAAAGAAAGAAATTCAGAGAATGTAATGGAGAATTGGGATATCATTGGGGAGCATTTCATTTCAGATTCTGTTTGATGTGTGCATTGTCCGTCCTAAGGAGCTGCCTGAGGCAGAATAAACTGAACATACAACATGGCAACTGCTGTTTCTTTTTATTCTTGAAGCTGAATTAATGAAATCAGTTTTGTCTTCAAAGTGGGAAATGTGGAATAGGAAATTATGGTTATTTGTCAATGGCAAATAAATGTCCTTGTATCCTTTCTCTTGAAGGAAAGCCAGATGTGTTGCTTGCTAATTAATTTGCAATGTTGCTGAAAATTGTCAAGAATTTGCCAGGGCATTTGCTGTTTGGGGTTATATCTGAAGATGTCAGAGAACCACAGGGAACTGGGGGAAAAAAGAAGGGGGAGGGGGTGGTCAGGGCCTATATGCACAAAACAAATACAAGGCACTGGCTAGCTTTGTTTGCATAACTCAGCTAGTATCTATTTGTTTACTTGCTTTTACCTTGCATTGTGTTCATTTTTACAAGAACATGTGGCACATGCAGATGTTTTTGCTGCACCAAAGAATAGCTGACAATGCATAGGTGCTAAAAAGCCAACCCCTGTCAACCCATCAAAACACAAATACACACAAATAACGATTGTTCTGGGCTCTCACTCTTCTTACTGAACCACAAGGAATTAAAGGTTTGAAAACTAATTTGTAAGCTTCAAGACAAAGCAAAAGACTTCAAGCAATGCTTCTAGTGCTTACACTTACTCTTCCACCTCACAAAACCACACTCTCATTCACCAATAACACAGCCTACACACAGTCCTACTTTCAACCTAGCAAAGTCTCATCTGTCACATACACAAAATATCTATGACCACAGAAGCAAAACATGTTCACACAGATTCAGTGAAGGAGCTAAGAGAGCATTATGGCAAGCCCACCAAAGCTGGTCTGATCATCGTCATTCATTAGACGTGCTTAACACTGAGCCGTCTGGAAAGGTACTGGCAGGGACCAAGATCCCAGGAGGTGGGGGGTTATAACTAACACTACACCATCACCACCAGAATGATTTCTGCACTAAAATGGGCAGCGATGAGAGCCATTTAAAACAAAAAAAGTCATTAATTGTGAGGGGCAAATTCATAAGATAGTGTCCATAAACCACCAGTTTTCAAAAGAAAAGAGCCAAAGTGGGAAACTGATGACCAGCAATGAGAGCCATTTTAGTGTTGCATTAATTGCAAGGGGCGAAAATCACAACTGCCCATAAACCACAGGTTTTTCAGAGAAAGAGCCAAAATGGGGCATCAACAGCTTATCAACCTAACGCCTTACTGTTAATGGTCTCTGATCACCACAAAATCACTCTATTTATACTCAGCTACCTGGCAACTTGTGGGGAAAAAAGAATGCAGATGGTTACAAATAAAACAGATGAAAACTTACTGAAACACGACATTACACATCAGTGTAAATGAATCCCACCAACAGTAATTTTTCCCAGGAAAAAATAATTTTAAGTATATGGTATGGCACATTTGCAACTAATCTTTTTCACAGTCTGGGCTCCACAAATGAACATTTCCATCAGAGATACTAAAACTGCCGATGGGACTATGTGGCACTGTCATCACATTTGAATCACAATCATCCCCAATGCTGCAGAGGATTTTGAAAGAAAGAAAAAAGACTAGACCCATAAAGAGAGAAAAAAAGAATGTTAGCTGTATAAAGAGAAGAGCACATAGAGTTTGGTTTGCAATTCTGCCGCACTTTACTATGCACAAGCAAACATTTGTATCCAGATCATGTGTTTAGGCAGACTGATGTCAGTCAAAATGATCTTGCAACTCACTGCGTAGTCTGCAAGCAACAATTAAAGGTCTCTTCCAGTGGCAAAAACCAGATAAATCCATGTTGGAAATTATTTTTAGGCCCTAGGAGATGATCCACTGCATAGTTGCAGAGTTTTCAGCCAAAAACCTTGCAGTCTTACTACAGTCAGGGCCTGGTGTCAGCAGGTATAAAACCAGACTGTGCTAAAAACAGATTTCACTGGTTTTTGCAGGCATAACGGCAGATTGTTAATCGCACAAAAACTTCCATCTGAAACAAAGTTGACAGCTAGCATTGTGAAACGACCTGATAATTTAATAAGCCCTTTGATCCAGGCAGAAGCAAGTAAACTGATTTCTGCTGCTACAGTTTCCTTTGTAACAACTCCATGGTCTAACTCTGTGGCTGCAACAGAAACTGCAACATACTGTAGCACCAGCTAATAAAAAAGAGATTCTCCAGCAATGATATTGTGTGCTGCCACATTAGTTGCACCAATGTGAATGATAAAATACTGCACAGGAACCAAAACATTACAAAATTGTAGCAACCCCACCCTCTCCTTTAACTTAGTTTCTGGCCATTGTCCTGCATCACCATTTTAACTGCATCCTCTGCTGGGTTCTGCGTAAGTTGTGCAAAAAATGGAGCTAAAATGGTTTTTCAGCAGAGAATGGAGTTGAAACGGTTCTTCAGTCCCTGGTTTTGACACACAGTCTGAAAGGCTTAGGGTGTAAGACTAATCCCATTTGGTACGATCGTGGATCAACTTCTGGAAGATTGTCGCTGTCCTCTGGCTCAAAGTGAAACCGCTGTACTAACGCTGTGGCAAAGAGGAACAGCCTGTTCTTGGCCAGAACTTCTCCAAGACAGACTCGTCGGCCGGCACCAAAAGGAAGCAGCTTGCGTCGGTTTTCATGACTAGGGGGTACAAGTCTTCCCTGGTCATCAAGGAACCGTGATGGTTGGAACTGCCATGGGTCTGTCCATTCACTCTCATCGTGGTGGAGCGACCACAGGTTGATGTACACCTGGACAATACAGATTCAGTGATATAGGTCAATGCTGGTAAAGCCCTGTTGATATTAAGTAACAAGGTGTTTTACACCTGGTCAACCATTGCAATTATATCAGGGCTGGCCTGGCACTTTGGAAGCAGAGTGTATTCAAAGTACAAGACAATGAAAACTCACTGAAGTGAAAATGTAGGAATATGGGCTTAAATACCAGGCAAAACCATCTGCACCACAAACCATTATAATTATTGTCAATGATGATTAAAACCTCAAAACATATGTTGAGAAAAACACATTTCAGCATTATTCCAAACAAGTTGTTTTTTTTACATGAGGATCTGCTCTGGTTCATGTGTGTTTGAGGAAAAAATAATAGCAGCTGTTTCCTGTGTTTGGGTGTTACTGCATGCATGCAGAGTATTGTACTGATTTTTACATCTGTTTCTTTGTGCTTTTGCAAAGGCTCACAAGTTCCTAATCTCTTTACGGGGTATAGCACTAGAAAAGTTATTTCAAATAGACGAGTTAAACTTACAGGTTTTTCCCCAGACATTTCTGACAGCTTACAAGGTTTTGAGCTTGTTTGTTTAACAGTGTTCAGCATCATTCTAGCATGGAGAATCAGTGTTACTCAACAATAATAAATGTGAAATTAAACATACACTGTTCACAGTAAACACACATAAAGAGGAGAGAAAAAGATGTTTGTAAAACTATCAACTGACGGTGGTGTTGGCTGGCACTGGTTTATTCAGGATGGATGTCTCACAAGTGGTGTAGTGAGGTACAGCAAGAGGAACATGGGATATGTACCTGAAGAAGACAATTATACCACATTCAAATCCATCACTGCATCAATAATTTTTTATTATCCAAAACAAATATAAACTGTGCATAAACAATACATGACAAATATATATATGAAAATGAACACATATTAAAAAAGATGAAAGACAATGGTATGTCTTTCAGCAATGTTGACAGTATTTAAATACGAAAAGGAACCTGAAAATAAAAAATATCCCCAGAAAACAATCATGACTTCTGAAGTCTGCAGCTCACAACGAAAGTGTTCTGACATTCCTGAACAAAATTAAATGTAAAAAATAAAGTGGCAGCAGGCTACCCTGGAAACAGTGAAGATACTCAATGAAGGGTGTAACTTGGTCTAGGATTAATCTATAGGTTGAAGAAGTCAATCAAGTTACCCAAAAAAAGATCTACTACAAGTACAATGACAACAAAAACTAAAGAAGAAAAAAACACCTCACATCTCAAAGCCTTTACTCCTTCAAAAAAGAGAGGAAAAGACCAGTTTCAACCTTACACACCCTCCCATACTCTCCACTCATCCTCTAGATTCCTCAAACCAGCCTTTCAACTGTTGGTTCCCATGCATTTTCTGTCTTTGGCACCTCTACAAAGAATGGCATTCCCACTCCTACATGGAAAAAAACAACTCTCTAGACCCTGCCAAGTCCAACCTCATAGCAGTTCTTTCTCCAAAACGATAGACCCACCATGGTTTCCCTCTCTCGTGCTGTTATTTTCCTCTGCTGTAACACCCTGTTCATAACGTTTATATTGATATTGTAGGTCAATTCAAATCACAAGGCTTGCTTCCAAGAAGAAAGCAGCAAGAAAAAGGAGAAGAAGAATTACTCAGCCATGTGCCAGTTGCATGATTTCCCTCTGCCATAACACCCTGTTCATAATTACACTAATATTGTAGGTCAAATCACAAGGCTTGCTTCCAGGAAGGAAGCAGCGAAGAAGAGGAGGAGAAGAAATACTTGAGCTGTGTGCCGACTGCATGCTGACCTGAGCAGCTCCATCAAGACAGCCTCTACGTAGGGCAGGCGAGGTCTGTCAGCAAGGGATGCAGAGCGGCCCTTGCCCACCACCTGGTCAACCTCCTGCTGAAGCCTGCTCTGGACCTGTGGGTGGTGAAGCAGAATGAGCATCAGGCACGTCAAGGCCGTGGCTGTAGTGTCCGTCCCTGCAACAATTAAAGGCCCTTAAAGAGTTAAAGGCAAACCAAACAGAAGCACCACAGGCCCTGCCAACGGGAATGGAATAATCAACAACAACAAAAACAGACACATAGCAGTTGTTGTTGTTTTCTTTCTTTGTTTTTTTCCTTCTTTCTCAATTTCTCATTTTTTTGGAAAAATTAACATTTGAAAGTTGCAAAAACACATCCACAAGTGCTGCCACAGTGTGCCCAGCAGTCTGTATCAGTGACATCACAAACAATGCCGACATTTGTGGCAAAATTATCAGAAAGGCCACGAGCCAACCCTTTTCTACTCCTCTGTGGTAAAGAATGAAGCAATGCAGCTGCACACTGAGGAGCTCAAGTTCAAAGCAAAAAAGTTCATCTTTGTGAGCATATTGATAAAACCACCAAATAAAGCATGCATATGGAAGTAGTCGCACATTTTCTGCTTTAAGGCCAACTTGTGTTTTCGGTTTGGTTTCCCTTGAAATTAAGATAAAGGCTATGCTTACAGTTGCTGAAGGAAACTAATACATTCAGAGAGAAGTTGAATGCCTGCTAGCAAGAGCAATAGAACTGTAATTTAAAGAACTGAAAATGTTCTCATCAATAAAAAGGAAACAGGAAACTGGATGTACTACAAATGTCTTCTCTGTGTCTTACTATTAACATTTTTTAGTGTCTTAAACTGGATGTACTACAAATGTCTTCTTCGTGTCATACTGTTAACATTTTAGTGTCTAACACAAAAAACAAAAAAAGGATTCCCACATACCCTTTCACCAACCCCAACTTCAACACAGGTGGGTATAAAAAAAAAACAGAAGAAGAAAGTCATGAATAGGAAAGACTGGGAAAACTGCTTCCAAATGGGAACTCAACACTTGCTAATGCCGCCCTGATTGTACCCACCAATACAACAGGACTAAGGGTAAACACAGAAATTTGGTTCAGAAGCTGATGCTACAATACACACACATATATATATATCAAACAAAAAACATTCAATTTTCCAAATGGGCACTACAGCTATGAGCAGCGTCACAGCACTGTAACCAATAAGTGAACAGGCATAAGCCGAACAATTCAAGCACTGAAGAAAAAACAGTCAAAGGGAACAGAAGAGAAAACAACCTGCCAAAATGAGATTGGTGAAGACTTCTTTGACAGTTGTGACAGACACATCTGACTGCTGTTTGTCTGTGTCTCCATGCTCACAGGGTGCTGCTGATGATGACAGTGCAGAGGACACTGCAGCACTATCACCAGGGGGTGATGTGGATGTGCTGCTTTTCTTATTGTAGACTGCATGAAGAAGGTTCCAGACCACACAGTCCCCATGTGCATTACGCTCCTGACAAAGAAATGTTACAAGTGTCTATAAACCACAATTATTTAAAAGAAAGGTGATGGACTGAAACCATCATCCATCTGCATTAATTATCACAAAGACTATACTCCAAAGAAATTAGTTTATGTGACATATACACTGACATATCTTTGACCTACCTTTGATGAGTTCAGTGAGCTTGACATTTTACTGTATACATCCATTTATTTTCTACAACATAAAAATGCAGACAGTACTGTGCATGCGCACTAACCTAGCACAAATAAACAGTAATGTAACCCACCCACTCC
Organism: Alviniconcha strummeri; assembly: GCA_963584105.1. Taxonomy (NCBI): domain Eukaryota; kingdom Metazoa; phylum Mollusca; class Gastropoda; family Provannidae; genus Alviniconcha; species Alviniconcha strummeri. Next base: position 23,538,058 of record OY757546.1, on the reverse strand, counting down.
CCCACCCACCACACACACACACACACACAAAGTGATAAATGAGACAAAGATCTTTCATAATACCTCAACAGCTCAGGTTAAAAGAAAACAAGCTGAGGGCATCCTTCTTCATGATACAGCAATGAACAAACCTTCAGCTTTGTCAACTGCTCCTCCCAGAATTCATCTCTGAGCTTCAGTGCTTCTTGCATTCGGCAGTAACAATCATCATGGAACAACCAGAGCAGAGGGACAAAGTCAAGACGCCGAGCTCTTCCAGACCCAAAGGTGTCATTGAACAAGACATTCATTTTCTTGATGCACTGAAAACTGCAGCTGGAATAATCCAGTCTAGTGCCCAGTGTCTGCAAACAAGTAAAAATAACAATAGTAGCATAAAATAAAGGCAATGTCCTCAATGAATTACCACATTTAGAAAGGCTAACAAGAGAGGTGACGTGAACTTTGATTTCATGCTGCTTGCAAAAACTACTGAGAAAAGTGGAACATAAATGTGTTAAACAAATATGAAAGCCATGTCAAGATCATGTGTCTAAACTTCACATCTCCATGTTCTGATTACTTTCAGCACAAGTAACCTTTAACCTGTGGCAAAAATAAAAACCACTGATATCAGAATGCAACAACTTACCACAGATGATCAAACTTACTAAAACAAGTGAAAGGCAATGTTAAGATTTTTTTATTTAAAAGAAAACAAAAGGTCTGTCAGATGTAAACACTGTGAAATTGAACAGTTTTGTTTTTCTCATAACACACTACAAACAGCTAGCTAGCACATTAGTTAAAATATTCACTCTGTAGCTATTAACTAAATTCTTTGTGCCATCAAAAGTCTGTGCTGTCAAAACTGTAGTCCCCCCACCCCCACCCACCCACCCATTGCTCCTGCCCTCATTCACTCATCTTCTCATATTAGTATTTTTTTTATTTTATTTTTTTATTAAAAATGAACCACAAGCACTGAAATCAAATGATCAAGTACTCAGTGGTGTTTTATGAACCTGGAAATACAAAGCTGCCAAGTCATGCTTCATTAGCAGAGTGCCAAAGAATGTACTACTGGGATCTGAGACATACTAATGAATCAGCTCAACTTTTTAATACTCTGTGTCAGTATGTGGCCTTTGGCAGGGTACAGGTCAATACACATGTGGTTCCCATATTAAATATCTGGAACATTACCAATTCCAAGACAGAGGAAAGGCAAACAAAGAAATTCCTGTCAGCAATGTGCATGTATAATTGACAATGTGTATGTACACAACTACCAAATCCTGATCCCACCCCTGACATTTTGTGATGGAGGGTAAAAGATGCGGGGGGGGGGGGATATTTACTAAAAAGTCAAAGTAGAATCTGCCACTTCTCCCAGTTACTGTGGATTTCCTGATTTGCTTTGCATTTTTAGTTCTCCTACTTAGTGCAAATTTCTTTTTAACAGAAGGGCAGCATACAGGTCTGTATTTTTAGTTCTACTAAGTGGAAATTTCTCTTCATCAACAGGGGCCCCAGGTAAAGACACAAGCTGGTTTAAAAACAGAAAATATGCAAACATTTAATTTGCAGGCTTTTTAGTTTTATAAAATATTTCCTACTAATTTGAAGAAAAAAAAATCAAAAAAAATCTTCTACTGTATTTTTCAAAAAGCTGCTTTGTTGTAAAGTTTAATACTGTATTCTAATAATAATAATGTACACTTATCATGCAATCATTGATGATCTGAGTGCTCACATGATACTAAACACAATATTCTATACACATGTTAAGCACAGTCTTACTAATGCAGTTTACATAAAGTATTATATGAAACAAAACAAAACAAAAACACACAATGTATTCAATTTGAAGAACAAAAATACATGCAAATTTTACCCATAAAGGGACGACTGCAGTAATCAAGCCATGAGAGGATATAGAAAGTAACGAGAATTCAGTGAGAAACTTGTAGATTGAATTAATATGTTTGAGCTCAAAATAAGCAGTTTGACAGATTTTTATCATGTGCTTCTTCATGGACAGTTTTGTGTCCAAAATGAATCCAAGCTAAAGCTGCTTTAGCTTAAAAGATTTTCCACCATAACTTGATTAAGCTGTAACCCTAATTCCAAGCTCGTAGTGGGTTCTGGACTCACTAAACAATGGAAAATTGGGCCGATTACCTACAAGGTACAACATGATGCTGCACACAGAATCGTAAATGATGTTCCATGGGTCAAATGCCTGGCCTTCAGTCCCGGCCAACCTCTCACACATCTGGCGGATGTCTGGTTCGCAGTGACCCTCCAGATTCTGGAGCCCTGAGCCGTACATCCGCAAAGATTTTGTCACTGATTTTCGGAGAAACACAAGCTTTTGCGTGTATGTCTGCCACACAATGGAGTGCTTGTTTCGCTCTGCATGTGATGTCCTGTACATGGGAGGTCTTCCTGCATAATCACTCCCTTTTAATATTAACGCTTCACGAATGCTAGTGGAGTCATTTAGCACTAAAATGTCCTCCTTGAACAGCCGTATACAGAACACTGGGCCATATTTCTGTCTCAGCTCAGACAAACAGAGGTGGCATTTCGCCATGTTTAGTTGCAGGGCGTTGCCAAAGTAAGGCAGGCATGGAGACACCCTGGGGATTGTACCCCAGCTTTGGTTCTGGCGGCCACGGTAACCCTTTAGGATGTACACCAGGAGTAGAAGCACTGCTGTGCTGACCAGGATGGTTTCCATTGCCATGGTTGGAATCTGTTGATTAATTTAAAAAATATACCGTAGCCAGAACATGTAGTGATGTATAGATAAACAGTAACGTACATAATGATTAATAAATATCACAGCATCCAACTCAGAATGTTGACGTACAACTGATAAAACTGCAGGTGATCAACACAAACTGTAATATATGCTGGCTGCATCCTTAGTCCTAATAGTCTTGAGCTAAAACATTACAGGATATATTTTATTACATATATAATATCAGATTTATTTTTATATGAGTAATTTACAACTTATGCACATCTCAAAGTAATGGAAATTACACTGAAATGACAGCTATCATAAACAGAAAGTAGACAAATGTTGCCTGCTCATACTGTCATGGCACCTATGTGTCATTTTGTTGGCATGATGACTTTGTCAAACAGGGTGTACTCAAAATATTTTTTATTTCAAACTTTATCTGAACGCAACAAACTGATGCGAAATCAAATACATATAAACTACCTGTTCGTGGAATCCAAATGAACGTACCTCCTCAAGCAGCAGAGTTTTGTTAGGTTGACCCCCAAAATCCTCTTTATTCCGTCAAAAAACGCCGGTTTTTCAATCGCCGTTACATGTCTTAGGTTCTACGCAGAATGGCGGCATCATCCGGTTTCGTATCTCGAATGTCACAGAAACTGTTCCACAGAATACCTCACGCGCCCGCTGGGGAACGTTGTAAAGGACAAGCGGAACTTTTTCTGCATTTCACAATCAGGATGACCCCTGTGCGTGTGCATACGCGTTTTAGCGTGTGCGTGCATAGTGCAAGCACCGCTCCTGTGTCGTCTGCACCGCCCTCGTGAACTTGACCTCAAGGAGTTGACCTTAAAGAGTTTAAGTTCAAGGTTGTCCATGTCACCGCTGGTCATGTGGAAAGGACACTGTTGCAGATGGCTGGTGTAAAACGATGGCGAAGGTGTGCGTGTGTATGTGTGTATTTAAAACGGCTGATTTATTATACATCTTTTTCTGATTTTTTAAATTGTTTTTTATAATAAATATAAACTGCTAAAGATGTACCCGTAAAATGTCATGTGCCCGCAAGTCATACTCATATACTCAACCATGGTTGAGACTACATACTTTCTGTTTAAAAAAAAAAAAAAAAAAATCCCAGTCATTGCCCTACTCGACACATCTCTCTCCATATTTTTCATCATCATCAATAAAAAATAAATTCTTATGTCAGGTTTCGGCTCTGATTTTAAAATTATCGTCTTCGTCATCATTACTGTGGAAGTCACTGTTGTTTTATGTGCAGCCTATTGGCAGGGACACGTTGTAAGAACAGGCAACTGTCTAAAAATTTATTTTTGTGTAATAAGGTTCTCTCTCTCTCTCTCTCTCTCTCTCTCTCTCTCTCTCTCTCTCTCTCTCTGTGTGTGTGTGTGTGTGTGTGTGTGTGTGTGTGTGTGTGTGTGTGTGTGTTGCACTTTCCCCCAGCTTTGTATACTGCTGATCATGTTCTGAATACTCAGTGAATGGGCAACCGAACAGAAGACATAAGTTGGCCTGACTGAAAGTACAAAATAGATATTTTAATTACAGATCATATATATATGTGTGTGTGTGTGTGTGTGTGTGTGTGTGTGTGTGTGTGTGTGTGTGTGTGTGTGTGTGTGTGTGTGTGTGTGACAAAGAATCTAGCTGTCAGGTCTGATATTAACTTCTTCCATATAATGACTCTACAGTCCACCCGCAATTAAGGGGGATCCCAGGCAAAGTGGTATCATGGGACCTATCATCAGAAAATACAGTTTTTCAGTTGGTCTGCATTGTTCAAAACCAGTGTTTGAAAATGGTAAGAACACAGCCATGGTTGCAGTCATGAGTCATTGTGACTAATGGTCTGTGTCTGCTGTGGCATCATGAACAAGGCTGGTATGTGGCACCAGTGTCTTTTAAATGTTTTGTGTATTCAGCCATGCTTTTTCTGTTCTTTATTAGCATGCACAAAGCAAATCAACATGGCTGTGCCCTGAGAAGCTAAAATATAAAGGAAATAATTACTTCTGCTCCACAAATTATTGATAGAAGTTAGAACCATATGAAACCTGCAAATGAAAATATTTGCAGATTTATTACGTTTTCAGTTCAGCTTGCATCTTTGCTTGGGCCCTATTAATACCTAACACAACATTCAGTCCCCAGATTACCCTGAAAAGTAGATCCGTTTTCAAGAACCATGGCCTATCTTTCTTTGCTCATTGGTGAAAGAGACAGATTATGAAGTGAAATGTCTGAGTTTATAAACCCTTCTCAAATACCACAAAGTGTGTATGTGTGTGTGTGTGCGTGCCTGTACAGTGTTATACTGCACAATTCAAGATCTGAGACCTAATCAGGAAACTCAAGTTGACAACTAACACAAACTTTATGGCAAATAACAAAACAAATTGTAACACACACACACACACACACACACACACACACACACACACACACACACACACACACACACACACACACAGAGTATACCACTGAATTGACAAACAATTTATGTCATAACATACCATATGAAACATTCAATATTCACATAAATATATAATACAGCCATCACAACAGATTTATGGATATTAAAAGTGCTCTTTATCAGCAAAATCCACAGATCTATGGCAGACATATTATTATAATTTAATTAATACAATCAGTTGTTAATAAACAGTAGTATGCATCATACAGTGATAAAAATTTAATTGACAATGATCATGATTCCAGGTCATATTATCCAACACATTATCTTTACGTTTCTTGTCAATTTCCAACACACTGACATTGTCTGTGATGGATTATCAATTATGTAAGCACAGTCTATTAGTATTACTATTGATCACACAGTCAATTTATTTATAAAAATAATAATAATCTTTTCTTCCATTGATTAGTTTCAGCGTCACACACACACACACACACACACACACACACACACACACACACACACACACACACACACACACTTTCTCTGCTGCTTTTTTGTTTCATTTTTGGGGGGGGGGGGGTTCAGAACCCGTCAAACAAAATAACAGTCAATATGCCTGCCTGATTGCTGAATTTTGTTCCTGCATGTAAATTGTAATGCAGATCCAGTAATTTGTATATATCTATATAAAATGCTGGAAATTGCCAGTTAACACAAACCCTGATAGTGCTACACACACATATATATATAATACATACACACAAAGTTGTAAATGCAATGCCTGTATGCAACTACAGGTAATAAGGCAGAATCAGAATAGTCTAACAGTAAAACATTATAATTCATATGATGTGTACACTTTCTGTTCAGTCTGCTTGGACTATATCAGAAGATTTAGCAAGCATGTTCTGGGTGCATGTTCCTGATGTGTCTGTATAGATTGGAGGATCTTGTGAACCCTTTTGCACAAACGTAACAGGAATACGTTGGCTCTTCATGAGTACGTTCATGCAGTGCCAGATTGTTGTGCGTGTTAAAAGTCTTCGAGCAGCGCTGACAGTGAAATATTTTTTTGCTGGCAAGGGGCAAATGACTGAGGCAGTGTGACTTCAGGTTGCACTTGTAAGTAAATCGTTTGGCGCACAAGTCACATGAAAAGCGGGGCTCCAAATGCTGTTTGGAATGTGCTGAGAGATGACTGGAAGACATAAACCTTTTACCACACACACTGCAAACATAGGAGCGAGCTGAAGACTGACCACCATGAAGGTGACACACAGTGGACTTTGTCACCACAGCCCGAATGCACATAGCACACTTCCTTTGTTCCCCTTTCTTCCTGGAGTTTGCAGTGTGAGGATTGTCACTTCCATCACCACTTTGCTCAAGTTTAGACCCAGTCTTTGACGTATGTGTGAGTTTATGAGTGCACAGGTTGGTGAAGCGCACAAACCCTTTCCCACACACCTCACAAAAATATTTCTTGAGACCAGCATGTGCATCGAGGTGAGCATTCAAGGCCTGTTCGTGTACAAAGCTTTTGCCACAAATGTGGCAGGGGTGGTCACTGACCCCGTGAACTTTAAACCTGTGCTTGGGAAGCTCCTCCCACTTTTGAAAACCTTCTCCACAAATGTCGCACTCTTTCATGTAAGCCAGTTTATGTGTCAAGCGAGTGTGGAGGGACAGATTTCTTATCTTTGCAAAGCTCATGCCACAGATTTTACACTTGAAGTTTTTCAGTACCTGATGCTCAGCACTGCTGTGCGCCTGTAAGTCAGAGAGTAGTTTGAACTTTTCTCCACAGTCTTTACAATGAAAGAACCCATCACCAAGATGAGCTTGACCTGGGTGTTTTGTATCCATATGCCTGCCCAGCATAAACTTTGCAAGAAGTTTATAACATATGCTGCACTGCGTTGTTAAGCGCTTTTTTCGTGACGATTTGGACTTTTTCACTTTGTGAATATTAGGTTTCAGTGCCTCCCTAAAAGGATTCCAGGCCTGCTCCTTTGAGCCCAGACTGACTGCAGATGTTCCAGTGGAATCAACTGACACTTTCAGTTTCACTGATGGAGATGATGTCAATCTGTGACTCTTATGTCTCCTTTTCTCTTTCTGGGTTTTGGTCAGAGACTGCTTCCTGTCAGGTGCTGAAGATGTCAGTTTTGTTTTTCTTCTCAGAGTCCTCTGTAGCAACCTGCCTTCCTGTTGGTTACACACTGATGAAGTGGATGTTAATGCTGCTCTAATTTCACTATCCGCTGCTCCATCAACTTCTGTTTGTGCTTCTGCTGAGGAATAATCCCGACTGTCCAGTGCCAGAACATCTTCCAGCATTTCCTGCCCCTCATCTGGTGGAGTTTCGGTTTTGATGTGACTAGATTCAATTTCAAGCTCATTCAGACCTGTTGATTGAGCAACATTTTGACGACCTGCTTCTTCATACCAAGAATTTCTTGCGAAGCCTGGCAGATAAAATACCCTGTTGTTAGTCACTTTATGGTTTGCCTGATGATGTTCATCGGCTTCTCTAACAAGTTCGCCGTTACCATCGTATTGTTTGGTCCGTGAGCTCCATGTCCCTGAAACATTTCTGATGAGATTACTCAAGGCATGTCCGAACACCAAACCTTGCAGGAACAAGACGAAAGGTGCGTAAGGGTAGCAGTTGCCGCAGCACGCGAACCGAAAATTAAATTTTCTATGGGTGGGTTTGCATCCTGAGCTGTCCAGCCACTCAAAACTTGAAATCTCGGCGCTAGCCACTCCGGTTCCACAAAAACAACAGGTGTGGCTCTTGTTTTCGTCGTCTTCAGTCATACTCACGACTTGCAGCCACACAACACTCAACATTCAGTCGCTTTGGCAGAAGCATGTTAGAATGAGATGATAAATCCGCACCGAACCGGGAACTGGAGCGATCGCGCATGAAAAAATTAACAAACAACATACATGTGCTTCCTACTTTCATCAACCTTGCTCAACTTTCTATCTCTTCGCAGGACTTCCGCTTCCGTCAAAATACCCAAACAAATAAAAAGGAGCTAAACAAAAAAAAAAAAAAAAAAAAGCAAAACAGGCGCAAACTTTCAAAACGATGATATGAACAAAATTCTATCTACTTCAGCAGCAGTTGGTGGAGAAACGGCAAACCACAAGAAGTGGATTGTTTCTCCCCCCCAATGAAGTGGATAAAGTTTCCTTCATATTATCGTCAGTGTGTATCTAGTTGTTTTCTTCTTTTTCTTTTGGAGGAAGAAGGGCGTTTTCACTGAAAATGTGCACCTGTCTAACTGAGATAAGAGTGTTTTTGTTGTTGTTGTTGTTTTTATTACCTTTTATGTGTTTGATCTCATGTCAGTGCACTGTGTTTCTACTCTTTTTTTTCTTAAGCATAAAATGCAGCTATTTTTTTATTTTTAGTAGCTATGTGTGAGTGTAAGCCTCCCAAACCAAATTACTGTAAGACTGATGTATTCACAGTCGTTTCTGTCAATAAATTACTGTAAGAGTGATGTATTCACTGTCACTTCTTAAAAAACAAAAACAAACTCTGCTCAGTGTTTGTGTGCTCACGCGTGTGTCTGTGTGTGTGTAAGTATGTGTGGAGCAGAAGAAAACTAGTGTACGGTGAGATCATCAACATATTCAACATTATTTCTATTGAAAATGTTTGTGGTGGCCTTAGTGTTTAATTGCTTATTTTTTAATTTTTTTTTAATTACTCCAATGACAAACAAAATATTTGTAAAGCATGAACCTCAAGCTGTTCAGAGCTTGGCACACTGTACAGAAATCAAATTTAAACACCCACACTTAGACACCACAAGTGGAAAATGACTATAACAATGATAACATGGTGCATGGTTGTATGATGTACACAGAACGCGCCAAGATGGCAGCAGTTTCATGTGGCACCAGCCATGCTAGCGCTGTAAGTACACCACTTCGGTGGATATTCAGAAAAGCGCTATATAAAAAATTGTATTCACTCATGTAGAATCACATGTCTCTGCAGTGTGTCTGCTCGAGAGCAGAGAATAGCACTATATAAAAGCGATCAATAATAATAATAATCATCAGTAATTCAAACCACAAGCAACCAAACAACAAGACCAACATTACACACACCCAAACCACAGCAGTCAAATGAGATACTTCAAGTCAAAAAACTTTAATCGTCCCTCACAGACTGAGCAATTCAACTTGAGAACAATTTAAGAACAAGTTGGAGGGGACAGTCATTTAGCAGTAGCAGGTTTTATACAGATGGGTCTTTAGGGCAGTTTTAAATGCAGTGGTTGACTGAATGGCTAATTTCTGCAGCCTGGTAGAACAGTTCGAGACAAAAGGAGCAGCACTGGAAAAAGGGTGCTGTCTGAGTTTTTCAGTCTTAACATGTGAAATGCTTAGAGTTCTTGAGTCAGAGGCGGAGTGGACTCCCTGGTAGCTATTAAGTGGCTGAGCAGTGATGGCACTGGAGTCTAAATGAAGAGTCTGCATGCAGGTTTAAATCCAAGTCTTATCTAATCCTTTGGACATTATTCACTTTAAGTTTAAACAAACTGTAATCGTCTCAAACCTTTCTTTGTCTAAAATGAATAGCCTTTCTCAAACTGGTAGCAGAGAATAAAATCAAGGGTTTTGTTTTAAATATTCAGTTGATTTTATTTTCATCCTAATACTCTTGCATTCATAATAGCAAGTGGAACTCTGCTGTAGAAAACGCCATCAAGTGTCACAGCTGGCCCAACAGCTTCCCATAGACACATTTGTTGCTTGGGCAACATAAGTGCAGCAGACTTCTTGCACCCAATGTTAAAGAGGCAATGCATGCAACATTGGCAAACTAGTCGTTGTATGCTGCCAGTTCCATTATCCATCATTGTTGAACTAACTTACTACATAAAAAAGAATAAAATGTAATCAAGGAAGCTTTAAAAAAAAAAATCTTTCAGTGTTAATTTTCCCCTTTCCTGTCTCTTGAATACAAGTTGTTTTCAGACAGCTAGTTCCTTTAACATGTTGCTTTAAATTTATTCACCTAGACACAAGACTATAAAACTTACCTTTGAAGGTAGTAACTGCATTTATTATGTGAACTAATCCCAAATATGAATAATCAGTTCATGGGGGAGGGGAGAGGGGATATTGCATAATAAACACATTCACACACATACACATATATACACACACACATACACACACACACACACAAGCATACAAATAAATAAGAGTCTTGTAGAATAAATATGGTAAAATATCTAATAATAACACATACAAAAACTCAAAGTGGAACAATTAGGACTGTTGTAAAAAATCCATAAAAGGGCTTATGTGTATTGTCAACATGTATGCACTCCCCACCCCCGACACTTAATGCTCCAACTGTAAAAATTATTTATTACTAATTCCTATAAATAAATAAATAAAAACACAATGCATTTTAAAAGTTATGACTACACATTCCCACACATAAACATACAAGCACACGCACAGGTACTACTTCCACTAAAAGAGATCAGTTTAAATTGTTTGTGTATTAAATAATTTCATAACGTTTCCATACTGAAGTGACACACACAAATGCACACACACATGAACACACTGCATCAACGACTAAGTGAAAGACACTGGTTCAGACAACCAAGTCATGGTTGAGAGCATCAACAGCCTGGAGGAAGAAACTGCTGTTCATCTGGTTGGTGCCTGTTCTAACCTGTGATGCCATACCAGACCTGTAACTCCTCCAGGCGGCACGAGCTGAAACAGGTCACACAGCAAGTAGGACCAGTCTGCAATGATCCAACTGGATCTGGTGAGAGACCATTCGATGTGTATCTCCAGAGAGGGAAGCTCACACACAACAATTCGTCTGGTATTCCTGATGACATGGTTGAGACCCCTCTTCTGGTCCTGGGTCGTGCTGCCATACCAGATTGGAAGCGAGAAACACAGCATGCTTTCTATGACATTCCTGTAGAACTGTATGAGGATTTCATATCATAGGCCAAACTTCTTGAGATGCCAGAGGAAATACATTCTCTGCTGTGACTTCTTCAGAAAGGAGATGACGTTCACCTCCCAGTCCGGCCAAGAAGAGATTATTGTACCCAGAAGCCTGAAGCTGATGATGATTTCTATGGGCGAACTATTGATCAGCAGTGGGACAGCAGGTGATTTTTTTCCTTCCAAAAATTGATGATCATCTCCCTTGTTTTTGATGCACTCAGTTCAAGGTTATTGCTGCCACACCAAGACACAGTTCCTGGTGGCATGCAGACTCATCCGACTTCTCAACCCATCCCTCAACTGTGGTGTCGTCAGTGAATTTGATAAGCTGAACGCAGGCATGGTTGGAGATGCAGTCAATAGTGAAGGAGTACAGGAGGGGTGACAGGATGCATCCCCCCACCCCTCTCTCTCTCTCTCATTTCACCCACAGGCACAGTGTAATAAAAATCAGTGATGGATATAATTTGTCCATCAATGTAATCTGACTGATGCACACACATGCATGTGGACTATAAAAAAACAATGCACTTTCATGTTACGCATTCACAACACTCTTATTATGCACTGCAGTAGTTTTATTCCACTGCAGCCACTTTGTCGATGTCATGTGAACAGTCTGTATTTGATCTCCGAGGAGCACCATGTCTGAAGAGTCTGGAAGAAGACAATGAACACACACACATTCAGTTACAGGCATTTATTTGACAGCTGATGCTACAAAATTCACTCCAAGGCTAACATGTAAATGTGTGTTTATATGTTGTGCAGCTTCAAGATCAATGGGTTATGTCCAGCCTTGAATTTAAGAAAACAACTGGTTCTGTCTTCTGCTGTACACACCTGTGTTGTTGAGTGTGCTTGAAATGGAAGGAATATATGCTACAGGGGGGCATTCCCTTTTTGACCATGCATCTTTGGCAGAGTTTAAGTACCTTGCATTTCCACATTATTGCATGCTCTTAGACTGTGAATCTCTTATACATGTAGATTTTATTCATTTGTTTGTTCTTCATGTGTGCACAGGGCATCTTTCAACCAGATGTGAACCTGCCTCAGTGTGGCAGACAGCTAGGACATTAAAAGACAATTACTAACCAACTCCACAAGACTTTTTGGTAACAGTTTCACATGACTTATACCCTTTGGAAAGTTTTGCATGTTAATACCGTCTGGATAACACAGTTTCATATGACAAGTACCTATTTAAGAAACGAAAAAGTGACAAATGACAGACACCTTTTGATAAGACAGTTTCACATGGCATGCTGGCAGTGTGCAGGAGCCTTGTTTACCACGCTGCAGACTCCTTGGTTTCCTCCTCAATGGTTGGGCAACCTTGTGCTTTCTTGGCTCCTGGAATAAATCTGTTATTACTGCATTAAAATAATGCAAGAGACACTTTGTATGGCCTAATACTAATGTTATAGCTACTATTGTAACTTGATTGTTCAAAGTACTGTTGGCAAGTTAATATAACCTATTAATATCTTAGTGCTTTTTGTTGTTGTTTTTGTTGTGGGGAGTGGAGGGGGGGGGGGAGGCAGGGGGGGATCAAATAGCACCTTGCTAGCTGGGAACAGATATAAAATAAAACATTGATTGTTAACACTTCTGCAGCTTAAAAGAAACAGACTTTTCAAGCTTTGTCCAACAGGTAGGTTTTTGTTATTATTTGTTTCAAAATGATGTCAGTAAATGGTGATGCGAAGGGGAGGTGTGTGTTATAGTTTGTGTGCTTTCATGGAACAGTACTGTCTTAGTTCAGTACAGTCAACACAGAAACTGGAGTAAGCCTACAGCAGTTGCGCTGCTATGCTACCATGCCAACATCTTGGCTGATGGGAAGATAAATTGCCAGAGATGCAAGAAACAACTCAAATAAAAAATAAACAAAAAGTGCACATTGCAAGAAAGTTGATAACCAATAGGATGTACAGGTACCCGAAATAAGACACTCAAATTTTGTGGCCAGAAATCACTGTACAAAAACTTCACAGCAATCACTGTACATAAACTTCATACAATTAATCTGCCATTTTCACCACAAAGAGTACAACTTCATTCAACCCTTTTTTTCAGCTGCAAGCAATAGCACACAAGCATGTCATTCATTGCATCACGGGCAACCTAAAGGGGAATTCAAGCCAGGAAGCTGCTGCCTGGCTCTGCATAAAGCTCACTGCCTGGCTCTATCTAAACCTCACTGCCTGGCTCTGCATAAACCTCACTGCCTGGCTCTATCTAAACCTCACTGCCTGGCTCTGCATAAACCTCACTGCCTGGCTCTGCATAAACCTCACTGCCTGGTTCTGCCTAAGCCTCACTGCCTGGCTCTACCTAAACCTCACTGCCTGGCTCTGCATAAACCTCACTGCCTGGCTCTGCATAAACCTCACTGCCTGGCTCTACCTAAACCTCACTGCCTGGTTCTGCCTAAACCTCACTGCCTGGCTCTACATAAACCTCACTGCCTGGTTCTGCCTAAACCTCACTGCCTGGCTCTACATAAACCTCACAAGTGACTTCTTCCCCAGCACCCAAACCATGAACTGCATTAAACTCTAGACTCTGGTGGAGAAACAATGCAAGTCACAAACAACATGTTCTCTCTCTCTCTCTCTCTCTCTCTCTCTCTCTCTCTCTCTCTCTCTCTCTCTCTCTCTCTCTCTCTCTCGTGTTTGTAGTATAGCAAGGACTGGCTGCTAGATAGGTCCAAATGGACCCAACGCTACTATCTTTGAGTTTTAAGTTTTCGAGTTCAAGCTAGAGTTCTCTCTCTCTCTCTCTCTCTCTCTCTCTCTCTCTCTCTCTCTCTCTCTCTCTCTCTCTCTCCAGTATTGTGAAAGAATACTGCTACTGAGGGAGAGACAGAAAGACAGTGAGGTTTTTGAGTGATTTCCATTGAAGTGACTGGTCATTTGAGACCTACTTTATACACTCATAAAACTCTGCCCAGTCCTTCCAACTGCTTGTGAGAGTGACTTTTTTTCTTTTTCTTCCCTCTCCCTTACTGCTCTTTATAAGATAAGCATTGACTGTTTTCTTTTCCAACTGACCAGATATTGTACTGCCTTATTTGCTAGTTCAGTGAACACATTGTTTTGTGTGGAAATTCTCATGTACAAAATATCATCCACTAATTCATGCCTACATGTATATAAATGATGCCTGTAATTTTATATTTACGCATCAGTAGCTTAGCAAGGACTAGTCATTAGACAGGTTTCTGACTGGACCTAAACTACAATCATTGTAAAATAAAGTTTTCAAGTTCAAGTTTGAGTTCTCTCTCTCTCTGACCATAAAGAAAAGGAATTCTTGCATGTGCCAGACATCCTTGCTCATTCTGTTGCTTCACTAAATAAAAAATCTTACATTGCATGTTCTCCACAGCCTTTTTACACTTTTGGCTCCCAGGCAATGTGCACTTTTGTGAAAGTCAGGTGAGTCATCATCACCACCCCTGCTGCCCTCTGAGCTGGGGCTTACTTCCATCACTTCTGCCCTCCATGGCCGAGATCCAGCATCTGACAAAAAAAAGATTTAAGGACTGACAAACATGGTATTACTATGGGCACTTATTTTTTTTAATGCCTTTCTGACATGCCAAAATAGTAGCACTGGAAGGTGTCTATACTCTAAAAATATTCTAATTTGGGATTGTTGTCCAAAGAATGTTCTACCTGATTCACTGTATGCATTGCCAACTTTAAGGTAACCAACCAAGTGAGGTCAAAGAAGACACTGTCTGCATTGTTACTACTCATTTACCACAGTCTCTCAATAAGCAGAAAAAAATATTTATTTGTAACACAAAAATGCAGTTATTTAAAACATGATGACTGCCCTGTCTACAACACAAAACCAGTTCGGATAGTATCATAAAAACAACTTGTGTGAAAAGTTTGATTTGGGTGTGTAAAAAAAAAAGTGTCACTGAGAAAGTGACAGCTTTTTCAGCTGACAGGGTAAGTAACTGTCTTATAATTAAGGATTTACTATGTACTATTGCCTTATATGGTTACATTATGCAGTACCATCGAACCGGGATTCTTGGGTATGACAGGGGTGGGGAGATGGCCAGTACACCTGTTGGAACGGTTACGCAAAATATTGTATGGAACATGTACCATCACAGTTGTCATGGCTACTGGACTCAGAGTCTGCATCAGCATCACAGGTGAACTGGGTGTTGGCATCAACAAGAGCACCAGTGTTCTGCGATCTACTGTCTGAGTTTCCACTGCTGGTGAGCTCACCACTGGAACTGGATGCCAGACAGCATGTGACACACCAGGAAAGAAAAATATGAACACCAAAATGCATCATCATCAAGGCAGACTGAAAAGTGAAGACACATCATAGGCATGTATGTATGAGCATCTTGATACGGTGTGTGTGTGTATGCGTGTGCGTGCATGCACGCATGCATGTGCATGTGCATGTGTGTGTGTGTTTGTGTGTGTGTGTGTGTGTGTGCACGCACGTGTGCACATGTGTTTGGAGTGTGTGTTTGCATGAGTGTGTGTGTGCACCATGATGACAGTGTCTGTGCTTAATGGAGCCTGTGACAATCCCTATGACACTGACAGACTGACTACCTGTCACAATCACAAAGGCAATAGGCTTTCAAGCATCCTCATAATACCCATAAAAACTACTCCACTCACAAAAGATCACCACATTATCAAGGACCATGCTCTCACGGGTCTGAGGGTGGTCTCAAGAAAAACAGTTCCTTTGCCCATTTGTTTCTTGTGTTTGTCCCTGCCACTCAGCTGGGTGAGAGTGTTTGTGTGCAACTGTTTTTCCACACATGCCTGAATACACACATTGGTGCACTTCAGGAAACTGCATGACTTCAGGGCCTCAACTTTTCAGACCACTGTTGAAGTACTAAATCCTGACATATGAAATAGTGAAAGCCCCAAATATGACTGTCCATGAAGTGGTGGCTGAAACTTAGTGAGTAACAACAGCCTCGCCTGGGGCAGGCTTCCGCCGCAACTCCACGTTACCTGATGCACATAATGCTGTGCTGGAAGCCCTCAAGAACAGGACAAACATCAGGGCCAAGGTCTTTGACCAGACCCAGAAGGTCAGAGGACTGCAGAGTGGTCTTCCCTTGCACACAGTCCAGCAGCATTTCCATCATCACATCTGACGACAACACTGGTGAGTTTGTTAGCACACCCTCGGACTCTGCTTTCAGCAACTGCAGAGAAGTTGAGAGCATTCCAAAAATATGAGATGTTTCTTGTGACTTATATAAACAAAAAAACTGAAACACTGGACATTTGGTTTTTAATAGCTCTTCAAAAACAGAGAACAAAAACAAACAAATAAACAACAAGGAACAGATTTTTTAATGGCATACACAGCTGAGCCAACAACAAAACACAAAAATAACAAAATGTCAAAGGAACTAACGCACATGTATAAACACCTTACAGTTTACATACCTCATCAAAATTCTGCACCACATACCTCATCAATGAAAGTGTCAGGCAGGTCCTTCTCAAGGCTAGTCAGAAAATTGGCAGTGCATCGAGCAAGGCAGTATGAAAAGTAACTGCCATACAACTTTTCATACTGGTTGCGCAAAAACCTCTCTCGCTTGCATTCATGAGCAACCAGAGGCAGAAAAGCTTTGCGGAAACCATGGACGCCATGAATGGCCATGCTGAGTTCCTTGGCCAGCAATGGAACCTGGGGGATAAAGCAAAATTGTCTCTATATGTGGAGCTCCTAATCTTTTTTAACTGCTGCCATAACCTTTTTGCCACTACAGTAATGTAATCTCTAACTGTAGAAGGAACACCAAGTGTTCTTTATAACTCAATATAAACAAATTACAGTGTTAAAATATATACACAAACAGACACATAAATCTGCATTCTCACCCCATTGCATTCACATGAATTTATGAAATCCACTGAACAATAATAACAATAATACTTAACAGAATATTTTTTAACTGCTTCTCTAAAGCATGTTGATGATGATACCCAAAATTACTGTATAATGTGGTTTATACTTACTCTGTATAATTACAGACATAGCATACAGAAATATATAAATTATGCCCATAAAATGTATTTATACACTATAAATTATAATAATAAAAATGCACAACAAACTTAAGCTAACGTGGAACAACCTAAATGACAACTAGCCTGCTTTCGGTTTCATAAAAAAACTCTTACTCTTACTCTTAAGAGAGTGCTCTTACTTTCAAGGCTAACTCTTTGTCAAAGCTGCTTCCCCCACGAGGAAAGTACTCTCTCAGAAGAGCAAGTGCACGATGAGGGGCTGACTGAAGATAATGGAACAGAATCTGGAAATACAACATGGAGGGCTTCAGTTCAGGTCAAGACACTACAAGTGAATTTGAAGAACATTTCATTTAAGGATGAACAAGACTAATAAGGAATGCAAGGCTGTGCACCAGTGCATACAAATGTTTACTTTCACCATAATTTATAAATAAAATCCAGTTCCTCATCTACCTTTAAAAAGTCCTGGAGGGGGAAAAAAAACATAGGATTATGGCAGTTTACACACACACACACACACACACACACACACACACACACACACACACACACACACACACACACATTTTGACAAATTTAGGCAATGCTTGGGGAAAAAATGCTTTCAATAACTGAGTAAGTTTTGTTAATAAGTAAATTATTATTGATCATTTTTACACAGTGCTACTGCCTATTCTCTGCTCTTGGGCATACTCACATATTGCACATTACTTTTAATGTTTCCATAATCCACTGAACTGCAACATAGACTCCAGGATCATAAACATCATTATGCATATTGTTTTACACACGTATACATACACACATGGGACCTTGGTTTAATTTAAAGTCTCATCCCAAGGACTTTTATAGAATCTGCACAGAATTTGACTGAAGAAATCTAGGGGTGGATGCAAAAGCTTGAACATAACCATTTCCCATCGATGTGGTCACTACAGTTCAATAGCGCTTTACTTGGCTTTCGAGAATGAATGCCCTCACTCCATCATGCCAGTATCTCCAGCAAATCACCATTACAATTTGTAAAAAGATTGTACGCATTCCTATGAAATGAGATGGACTATAACTTAGTATAAGGTGCAGTGCATTAATTTGGAAGTGTAGGGAGAAGTAAATAGCTGGGTAGGAATACTGGGCTGGTGGTGGAATTGTTTAGAACATAATTTGTCATGTCATTTGATGAAATATTTTCAACTTCAATTTTAATGAGGTCGTCTTCTCAGCACCCGCTATTCACACCATGCACTTGACACATGCAGTGGCTACTGATTCAGGTTAGTGTTCCATTTTCTTTGATTCACAGTTAGTTATGTTTTGGATCTGACTTTGTACATGAGGTGCTAGTTTTAACATGTGATGAACCTATTTTGTTGAGAGTACTGTATTCTGACAACATGTGTTTCACCCTGGTATAACCATAATGGCTGACTGGGTGTTAAAACCAATTAGTTCTCTATTTTATAGAGTGTACTCTAAAAGTCTATATTCTGACAAGATGTGCTTTGCCCTGATATAACCATAATGGCTGACTGGGTGTTAAAAATAAAAACCAATTGTTTGTCAGTTTTGTAGAGTGTATTCTGACAACTTGTGTTTCACCTTAATATAACCATCATGGTTAACTGGGTTTAAAAAACACACTATTATTTGTCTATTTTAAAGAGTGTACTGTATTCTGACAAGATGTGTTTCGCCTGATATAATTAACCATCATGGCTGACTGGGTGTTAAACTTAAAGACACATTTCTTTGTTGTAAGTTACCTTCACTTTTAGTCCACACAACAGCTTTGCATAGCAGCGGGTGAAAGCATAGTTGTCAAAGGACCCCAGCGTCAGAAAGAGTTGTTCAGCCAGCAGCAAAGCTGTGGGGTATTGTGTCACGTTGTTAGTGGTCACTATCTTGTAAAGTGCAGCACTGGCCAGTCGAGCATGAGGCACTGCTAGGGATGAGAGGCCCTTCCCATGACGCCTGGCAACTTCTGTACATACACAGAACGCTTGTCAGTTATCATTCAGTTTTCTGAGCTTCATTTTTATCACAACTAACACTGAGCCCACTACCATCACAACTCCCCCACCTTTCCCCCAACCCCATTTCCCATGCTGCTTTAAAGCAGTTACCAAACAGGCCTCTCTCTGTATAATATATAATACATGCACCACCCATCTAACCCCTCCCCCTCCCATGCTTTGCAGCTGCCAGCAAATAGGACCAAACCTCCTGACTGTGCAAAGAGAAACAAAGTTAGTTATACACAGTATGTACCCCTCATAGTTAAAAGAGTCACACACATGCACGCACGCACGCACGCATGCACACACACACACACATGCACACACACACACAGCCAATCAAGCAGATTCTTGGAGGTTCAACTTCTAGAGATAGGTTTTCAGAGCAGACTTGAAAGTATTAAAAGTTTGTACATGGCATAAATTCTAACATGAAGTGGCAGTGCATTCCAAACAGAAGGACCAGAATATGATAAAGCAGAAACTACAAATACAATGATGCAATGAAAATATGCCCACCATGTATGACATCCAGCAGCCTGTGGCAACATGCATAGTCCACGATACATCCATACATCTCCACCAAAGTTGCTGAGGAGGAACTGACACTCGCAGTCACAGGACTGGATGACATAGCTTGAGCACAGAGTGTCAAGTTGTGCTGTGTGGAGGAAGGGTACAGTTTGCAGCCATGAGTCAAGGTCAAAATTATGGATTGTGAAAAAAAATCTCTACAGTATTAGACTATTACTATTAGTAATTAGTATATATATATATATATTATCATCATCATCAATTTTTTATTCATTTTTTCCCCTGTCATCAGGTTTTGGCTCTGATTTTAAAATGATCACCTTCTTCATCATTACTATGGTAGTCAATGTTGTTACTATTGTTTTATGTGTAGTATATTGGCATGTAGATCAGCAGAGGCAGATTGTAAGAATAGGCAACTGCCTAAAATCTTAATCCTTGTGTTATATTACTTATAAAGTTTTGAGTTTCTCTCTCTCTGAATTTGTTGTCACCTCTGGAAATGCAGCCTTTAGTTTAAATTTAAGCATGGACTATGTTTTTCAAATGACAACTGCAATGATAACAGGTGAGATTCTGATAAAATTTATACAAGTGTATAAAAAAAGTATTTAATTTTTTTTTTACAGACTGTTATCACTCAATAATTTTATATTCTAACCCATGGTTAACAATATATAATATATATACTTTGAGTTATTTAATTAAAATCAAAATGTGTTGTGCGTGTGTGTCGGAGAGAGTGAGAGAAATATGCGGTGTGTGTGTGACGTGCGGTGTGTGTGTGTGCGTGTGTGTGTGTGTGTGTGTGTGTGTGTGTGTGTGTGTGTGTGTGTGTGTGTGTGTGTGTGTGTGCCGTGTGTGTGCGTGTTGAATTAGTATGAGGATTACCCATAAACAAAACAAACATCTTATTCTTAACACTCTCATAAGAGTAGTGATAACTTTTACTGACCTCTTTGTATACTCTTTTATTCGAGACGAGTTATATCATGGACACGTACAGTCAAATATCTGGCACACAGTCATACTCATAGGTAGGAATAGGATAGATTTAACCAAGGTGCACTTTTTCGGGCCTGTGATAGCAATCCAAGGGAGGTAAGGCACTTAATCTTTTGGCAGTAGCCTGTACCTGAATTCTTTGCCACTGCAAATATGGGGCTATGCTACCCCAGCTCTGCTCATTTTGGGAAAGATGCTAAATTGGCGTAGGCCGCTTTGGGGCAAAAACATAAATCGTAATGTTTACCTGGTGTTTTGTATATAACTTTGTACACGCCCGCAAGTGTTCATTATCGAAATACTCGTCAAGACAAATAAATATGTGTAAAACGACTTACTTCCCCATTGTAATTCTCGCAGCGTGTAAACGGCGGCAATTCATGATGACCCCGTACTCAGTGTATGCCAAATGTATAAAGGGCATAAACTGATAAAAAGATGCTAGCAAAATAACTTTTTCAAGCCTCGTTAAAAAAAAAGTACACCGGCGTTAATCTTGAAGGAATGTACGCGGCGTGACTAAGTCACTGAGGCGGAACTGAGCCGGGGCAGACCATACACCAGCCCTGACAAATTTGATGACGCCACCTGCCGGGGCTAATGACTGGAGTCGCCGCCGAAAGCCGTGCTGAGACAGCGGCCACGGGAAAACAGCGTGAAGCCGTAAACTCATCAAAATGGAAAAAGAAAATAAATACTGAAACAGAATACTATCAGAGACGGAATTTGTGAGCCAGTTGGCTATACCATCTTAACTCTAAACTAAGATCCTGGTTCCAGAAGCCCTTTTGTCCCTACAACAAGAGTGTCTGGCACTAAACAAAACCAGGTCTGGCCCTGCCGGCCGGTCAACTGATACGCCGGTTGACCTGGCCAAGCGCCTGTCAAACATGCCGGCGAACTGTTTTGGGAAGTTCTAAACATGTACATCTGGATGCATGCGCTGCCTTTCCAGTGAGATCGTCTCTCAGTTTTTATTCAAGTTCCAGAAAATCTTTGGTCGGAACTCGCGTAGAGCCTGTAGTCTATGTACACAACCGCCATTTGCAGTTGCGAGGTAACGCAGCTATCCTCATTAAGCCTTTTTCTTTTTTTACAAGCTTTAAGTCCGAACTCAAACAAAAAATATATATATTAGACTGAGAGATGTGCCGCTCTTCATCAGCTGATCCCTTAGGTGGCCACAGCCAGGTCGTTGCTTACACTGCCACTCTAAAGGTCTGATACAGGAGGAAAAACCGTAAAACAAAACAAAACAAAAACAAAACAACAAACACCACCCCGGCAACAGGCAACATTAACCTGTTAAAACTGCTGGGAGGAGGGGGGGGGGTGGCGGGGGGGATTACAGTGTGACACAGAGCAAGTGTTAGGCGTATTCATATTAAGTTAATGTTTATATATCATTCACTATGACTGTGTGTTGTACTTCTAGTGTATATTATATCTAATGTAATATAACACAGACGAAGTATTTCAAATGAAATCAAACAAATATTTGTTGTTCACCTCTCTCTCTCTCTCTCTCTATATATATATATATAAACATGCTTGGACTTTGTTATACCTTCTCTACATGACACCATACTAAGTCCTTCCTGCACGGTGCGGTACACAGGAGTCATAGAGAGCCTCTCTCTCTCTCTCTCTCTCTCTCTCTCTCTCTCTCTCTCTCTCTCTCTCTCTCTCTCTCTCTCTCTCTCTCTCTCTCTCTCTCTCTCTCTCTCTGGGTCATTCTCAGAAACTGTGTACCAATACTGTGACATAGGTACCAAAAAATCTAAATGCTTTAAAACTCCTAATATGTAAGTTTACTTCTTGTTTAACACCTATTGCATGTGAGGAATTGAAAGGGGAAAAAAGAAGAAGATAATCTGCACTATTTACTCTACGTTCAACTTTAGTCAGACTGTTGGTGAAATGGTCTTTGTAAGTTTTGAAGTTGAAAAGACGAGAATATTTTTAGTTCAGTCAGTAGTTCGTTGGAGCTGGGTCTTCATGCGGTCGTGGGGTGCAGCAGTCTCCTTTCCCGTGTGAAGGATGGTTCCAGTTAGCGGCGGTCAGTTCGCCGAGCTGTAGACAACAAGCCTCCCTGTACATGCAAGGGCATGGAAGAGCTGCCTTCCCTATTCTGATACAAATTCTTCTTTTATTCCAAATTCTGGGCCACCGATGCCGTATTAGGTATAAAGACCCTCCATTTTAATCCCCCGCACCACTCGCCCTCACAGAAGTTTAAGGACCGTGTGTCCTCTTTTGCCAGTCACTTTGCCGAGCCTCCAGTTCAGTCTGCAAGTCTCCAAGTCAAACTAGTGTTTTGGCTCAATTTAATCCACATTCAACAGGTTGCTTTGACTATCTTTTACCTTCCTAGTTCCTGAATGATGTTTTATTGTTGTTTGATTGTTGTAGTTTCTATGGTTTGAGATCTAGCGTCGCTAATGTTTTCAGTTATTTTTCACGTTCGCTTAAATGATTAAGTACATGGGCCAGCTTCGTGGTAGCCACGAGTTGTTTCAAATATATGGGTTATAACACTTGTTTTCATTTCATGATTGATGTGTTGAATCTTAAACTGTGTTTCGCTACAGATGTTCTGACTGAGAGGTCAGGTTCGTTATCCGAGCCTGGCAGTCCATTTTTTCCATTCTGATCTAAATCTCCTAATGGAGTTCCTTTATTTTACTGATTAGATAAAGCCTGTTCCGCGTATCCGCGATTAACAGGTTCGACTTTTCTATTTAATATTATGTGAAAAGGCCAGCTCCGTTAGTCCGCGATTTTGTTGTTGTTGACTTTTCCATAAATAATTCTCTTGTGTATTCCATCTTCCACTATCCCGGACTTGGAAGATACCTTAAAGTTTTCTTCTATAATTCAATGTAAGACCCTACTGAGAAATTATAAAGTGAGGCGATGTTTTTGGTGATACACCGGTTGTGAACTGTCTTTTCACAGGTTTGTAGCTCAGACTTTCGTAACCCGCACGAACGATTTTGTGTTGACTTAATTGTTGTTTATGTTAAATTCTCAGGTAATGAGACAACCAGATAAAGTTTACCTATCTATATCAGTTGGCTTTTCGAACCTTTGTGCCTTCTAATCTCTTTTTTTGTCTGCTTATGATATGCTTGTGACTTACGTTTTTGATTCAATAATATTTGGAACTTTCATTCTCCACTTGAATTCGAGTTGAAAGTGAGGTGATAATTGAGCGAGAAAAAATAGAACGATTTTGTGAGTGAGTGTGGATGTGTGTGTGTGTCAGTGTGAATGCTGGATCACTTCCTGATACTGATAGTCATGAGATGCCACGTGCAAGTAATTAACGCAGACATGTTTATAACCTAACCTGCTAGTGTTCTCAGTTATGTGGCCACAGAATCGCTCGACGACATTTGATCCCTTCACGCACTAGAGATGTTACAATAACACTGATGCAGCAGTAAATTCTTAGATTTTATTTTGGTA
>OY757546.1:23441582-23513582 GCA_963584105.1 Alviniconcha strummeri | reverse complement strand
GTGTTCATGTGTTTTCATCAGGGGAGAGCCTGTAAGTAGTTATTTTTCTATGGCTTGTTGTTCTGTTGTTTCTATTGATGTAAATAATGTATGTTTATAATGTTATCATGTTCACAACGTGCCTTGATTCTGGTTCTTGAACGTGGGTAATTTGGGCGCTAGATTGCCGCCTGGTTGCAGCCGCTATGGCGTCAGAGTACCTTGTATGTGTGTTCATATCTTAAGCTTTTATGCCACAAGATGACAAGTGCTTCCAAAATGTATGCAGCTAACCAGGTTAGCTGATATGTATCTAGTATGTTATGTTGCAATTGTTGGATTTTCAGTTTGAGTGATGCTTTGCCGATGCAAAGTTATCCCTCTTAAAGTATGGGTACTTTGTCAGTGCGGCCGTGCAGCATAACTTATTTGTTTAGTTTCCTGCCGATCTATGTTTCTACATGAAATCGGTGGTATATCATGGCTAACACTTTGAAGATGTTGACTTCATAGTTGTGGAATGTTCATTTTACTAGTTGAATATGGTTTAGTACATAGGGGTGATTGTATAAACTGTGAGACATGTTATTTCTGCTTGATCCGGCTTTTGTATGGCCGAGCCGGTCTTGGGCGCGCAGACTTTCACTCTACTTAGCTTGTAAACCCTTTCCGGGTCTTTGTGCGTGTACCCGAACTGGCCGGTGATGCGCGTCAGTGGTGGCAATTAGGTCTTTGTCTCTGTTCACTAATCGAGCAGCTAGATCAACAGTTTAGATTCTTGCTGCGTTACCCGCTTCCTGTAAGACGCTTGACGTTGTTCACAGCCGGATATGCTCGGCTAGTCTGTAACAGTAACATGCTGTAACGCTTTGAGTAACTTGACGAGGCTGGAGCTGGTCAGTTTATGACTGACTTCCTCCCACTCACAGCATGGACCCAGATGCCACCCGTGTCACTATCCATCTCGTTGTGCGCTTAAGTGGAACTGCTGTGACGATTATCTCACGCTTCCTGTTTAGTTAAGAATGAGCCTGGTAATCCACATTCTTCACTGTTACTTTATTGTATACTTCATTATACTGAGAGTTCATCAGTTAATTGACTGGCCGTCTCTTGTATACTCACCGTGACTCTGTGAGGTACAGGTTTTAAGTGTAAGTCAAGCACACGATTTATGTGCTTGATTATTAATCATTTTGTCATGTATTATAGTAACCTTCAGGTAAACTACATGGTTACTGTATTATTTAGATAATTGCTGTTGCTTAGACTTTACATTTGCTTTCATGTTCTAAATGTTTTGTTTGCTTGTGTCTTTTCTAAAACAGACACTGTTTCCTGGTTGGTTGGTGTACAAATAAAAGTTATGTTATAGCAACCTCTGACTTGTGACTCTTCATCCATGCTTCCAACCTGCTTCCCCTCAACTCCCCATCCCCATTCCCTACATAAGAATTTACTGCTGCCTCAGTATTATTGTAACATCTCTAGTGCGTGAAGGGATCAAATGTCGTCGAGCGATTCTATGGCCACACAACTGAGAACACTAGCAGGTTAGGTTATAAACATGTCTGCGTTAATTACTTGCACGTGGCATCTCATGACTATCAGTATCAGGAAGTGATCCAGCATACACACTGACACACACACATCCACACTCACTCACAAAATCGTTCTATTTTTTCTCGCTCAATTCCCACCTCACTTTCAACTCGAATTCAAGTGGAGAATGAAAGTTCCAAATATTATTGAATCAAAAACGTAAGTCACAAGCATATCATAAGCAGACAAAAGAAGAGATTAGAAGGCACAAAGGTTCGAAAAGCCAACTGATATAGCTAGGTAAACTTTATCTGATTGTCTCATTACCTGAGAATTTAACATAAACAACAATTAAGTCAACACAAAATCGTTCGTGCGGGTTACGAAAGTCTGAGCTACAAACCTGTGAAAAGACAGTTCACAACCGGTGTATCACCAAAAACATCGCCTCACTTTATAATTTCTCAGTAGGGTCTTACATTGAATTATAGAAGAAAACTGTAAGGTATCTTCCAAGTCCGGGATAGTGGAAGATGGAATACACAAGAGAATTATTTATGGAAAAGTCAAAAAGCTAATCGCGGACTATCGCGGAGCTGGCCTTTTCACATAATATTAAATAGAAAAGTCGAACGGCCTGTTAATCGCGGATACGCGGAACAGGCTTTATCTTATCAGTAAAATAAAGGAACTCCATTAGGAGGTTCAGATCAGAATGGAAAAAATGTAACGAACCTGACCTCTCAGTCAGAACATCTGTAGCGAAACACAGTTTAAGATTCAACACAGCAATCATGAAATGAAAACAAGTGTTATAACCCATATATTTGAAATAACTCGTGGCTACCACGAAGCTGGCCCCTGTACTTAATCATTTAAGCAAACGTGAAGAATAACTGAAAAACATTAGCGACGCTAGATCTCAAACCATAGAAACTACAACAATCAAACAACAATAAAACATCATTCAGGAACTAGGAAGGTAAAAGATAGTCAAAGCAACCTGTTGAATGTGGATTAAATTGAGCCAAAACATTAGTTTGACTTGGAGACTTGCAGACTGAACTGGAGGCTCGGCAAAGTGACTGGCAAAAGAGGACACACGGTCCTTAAACTTCTGTGAGGGCAAGTGGTGCGGGGGATTAAAATGGAGGGTCTTTTATACCTAATACGGCATCGGTGGCCCAGAATTTGGAATAAAAGAAGAATTTGTAACAGAATAGGGAAGGCAGCTCTTCCATGCCCTTGCATGTACAGGGAGGCTCAGTGTTGTCTACAGCTCGGCGAACTGACCGCCGCTAATTGGAACCATCCTTCACACGGGAAAGGAGACTGCTGCACCCCACGACCGCATGAAGACCCAGCTCCAACGAACTACTGACTGAACTAAAAATATTCTCGTCTTTTCAACTTCAAAACTTACAAAGACCATTTCACCAACAGTCTGACTAAAGTTGAACGTAGAGTAAATAGTGCAGATTATCTTCTTTTTTTCCCTTTCAATTCCTCACATGCAATAGGTGTTAAGAAGTAAACTTACATATTAGGAGTTTTAAAGCATTTATATTTTTTGGTACCTATGTCACAGTATTGGTACACAGTTTCTGAGAATGACCCAGAGAGAGAGAAAGGCTCTCTATGACTCCTGTGTACCGCACCGTGCAGGAAGGACTTAGTATGGTGTCATGTAGAGAAGGTATAACAAAGTCCAAGCATGTTTTTTAGTTAGAGAGAGAGAGAGAGAGAGAGAGAGAGAGAGAGAGAGAGAGAGAGAGAGAGAGATGTGAACAACAAAGATTTGTTTGATTTCATTTAAAATACTTTGTCTGTGTTGTATTACATTAGATATAATATAGACTAGAAGTACAACACACATAGTCATACTGAATGATATCTAAACATTAACTTAATATGAATACGCCTAACACTTGCTCTGTGTCACACTGTAATCCCCCCCCCCCCTCCTCCCAGTAGTTTTAACAGGTTAATGTTGCCTGTTGCCGGGGTGGTGTTTGTTGTTTTGTTTTGTTTTACGGTTTTTCCTCCTATATCAGACCCTTAGAGTGGCAGTGTAAGCAACGACCTGGCTGTGGCCACCTAAGGGATCAACTGATGAAGAGCGGCACATCTCTCAGTCTAATATATATATTGTTTGAGTTCGGACTTAAAGCTTGTAAAAAAAAGAAAAAGGCTTAATGAGGATAGCTGCGTTACCTCGCAACTGCAAATGGCGGTTGTGTACATAGACTACAGGCTCTACGCGAGTTCCGACCAAACAATTTCTGGAACTTGAATAAAAACTGAGAGACGATCTCACTGGAAAGGCAGCGCATGCATCCAGATGTACATGTTTAGAACTTCCCAAAACAGTTCGCCCATGTTTGACAGGCGCTTGGCCAGGTCAACCGGCGTATCAGTTGACCGGCCGGCAGGGCCAGACCTGTTTTTGTTTAGTGCCAGACACTCTTGTTGTAGGGACAAAAGGGCTTCTGGAACCAGGATCTTAGTTTAGAGTTAAGATGGTATGTGAGTGAGTGAGTGAGTGAGAAAGTGAGTGAGTGAGTGAGTGAGTGAGAGAGACAGAGACAGAGACAGAAAGAGGTGGGAGAAAGAGGTGGGAGGGAGAGAGATGAAAAAAATCAGAGAGAAACAGAAAATGTTGTGGGGCACACCTTCTCAGTGCAACAGTCAGAGTGTACTCTTTAGTTGCTCCCTGCCGCCTGCCTGATTTGACCTCATTAGCCCTGCTGGGGTCAGTTTCAGGCCAGCCAGGGCTTTCTAGGGGCCCGTTGCCTGGCTACAAGACGGTTTCAAAATGGCGGCTGCAGCTTCAAGATTTAATCCCCTTCCTCTTACTTTCACAAAGCTTGTGCACCACTCTTCACACCTCAGCATCTTTGTGATGTTATCTCCTGTTTACTCACATGCCAGACTGTCCCCTGGCACCTCTTGGTCAAGTCTGACAGCAGTAATTTATGTTTTGTTAGGTTGTAAACATTGATGGTGCCACAATCAATTCCTCCCTTCATTTTCATTTGAGGGAAATTATCAGACCTCATAAATCAAGACCAGAGGTTTTCCCAGATGGTGTGTAGTGGTCTCTGCACTCTCCAGGCTCTGTTCGTCACATTGCATGCTGACAAACATGGGAGTAATTAGCTGACAGGTCAGGAGGGGATGTAAATGAGAACCCGGTGTCAGTATCCCTACCACCTGGTCTTGCCCACAGGCAGACACACAACACCTTGTTGTGGAATGGATACCTGTGCTTGGATACCAGTGTTTTTGATAGTACTCGGGCGATGTTTTGGATTCTATTTCAGTTGTTTTGTTGACGAAACTTTATAGAAGTAAAGTGTAAGGAATATAACAGTACACAATGGGTGTGCTGTAGAGTAGCTGAGTTCTGCTTATCACTGCTGAAGGGTGTGGACTACCAGACCACCACAGCCAAGGTAATTCAATTTACTTTCTGAAACCACTTTGCATGTCTGTCTAGTAGTAGTTGTACTTTACGGTGCCGTTCTTAGTTTGAGTGCAAAAACCTCTGTTTGGTGCTTATTGGTAAAAAACATCAATGTAATAGTAAGTAAAGATTCAACCATGCATGCCCCTTTTGACTCCACTAACAGTTGTTTTTTTCCTTCCAAAACAAATTACACTAAAGTGTCAAAAGTGCTATGTTTGACATCTGCAGTTTCTACAAAGATATCTCAGTTACTTCTTTAATTGCAATGAAGACGGAAACACACATATGACCCTGTAACCCCATCCCCCACTGTGTACTGTCAGCCATGCACTGCCACATGCAACAGAGTCAGACTCCTGCTGACACAGAGCTAAATAGCTATTTATAGCTAGCCGGCCCAGAAAACTAAAGGGCTGCTTGGGAGAAGGTGTGTGTGTGTGTGGGGGGGGGGGGGGGGGGGGGGGAAGTCGACAGCTAACAGTGTCTCTTCTTGCAGTCCATAGAAACTAATATAATACGTGTGCATTTAATTTTTCTATAGTGTACTGCAAAAGACAGTACATTATAAGGAATAATTCGGAAGAGTACATATACTTACTGTAACATTGTATGCCTGTAATACATTCATTTGTTGTTTGCACTAAATCATAACGTTTAAAACAAAACTGTGGACTTATAGCAATTAGAATGCCCTGTTTATTATATTATAGTAAAAAAAATATTTTAGTATGCAGATGTTCGAGAGCATTTTGATAATCTACAGAATAGATGAATTTGAAACGGAATCCTTTTCTATATTCCATTTGGTGGGATCTTCATAATTTGTTTTTATAGAATTTGTGTTTTGTTTGTTTGTTTTATTGTATTATAATACAGTATAGGTACAACTTTATTTTTCTTACTGTAAAATTTGTTTCCCAGCAACAAAAAAAACAAACCAAAACATAATGACATCGAATTTGTTTTGTGGACAAAGCGCTTGACGAGACCGTTCTTGTCGGATTGCTATAGCTGCTTCTAAAACACACACACACACACACACACACACACACACACACACACACACACACACACACACACACACACACACACACACACACACACACACACACACACACACACACACACGCACGCACGCACGCACACACACACACACACACACACACACACACACACACACACACACATAGATATAGATTAAAGATCGAAGAATAATACGAAGAATTGAAAGACAAACAAACCAGTTCCAAATCCCAAAGTGGGAAGAAAGGCCACGAGAGAGACCTAACCCCAGAGGACAACTACACTGTGGAATAATTTACCAGAAAACACATAGCGAACAAAATCGATTAGCCAAATTAAACACTTTCTCTCCAGAAATGACACAAATCCTCCTCCTTTCTTTTACAACGGTAGTCGAAAAGCACAGATAATACATTGAAAACGCCGTCTAGGCATGAACGACTTAAATTATGACCTATTAAACAGACACTTAACAACAAATAGCTCTTGTGATTATGGAGGGGAAAAAAGAAGAAATATCTGAACACTACATTCTGCACTGCCCATGTTTTACACACGTACGCCAAAACACCATATTCAAACTCCCTGCAGATTTGCTGAATATTTCCACCCTACTGCAAGGGGATCCAAACATATCAAACAATGGGAACTCATTAATATTTAAAGCTGTCATAGACTTCATTGCCCAGTCTGGTCGTTTTGCCAGGGAATGACAAACCCAACTAAACAGTTACTATCATAAAGCACTCTCTCTCTCTCACTCTTGATTTTTGAGTGATTTTCTGTTATTTTCATGTTGTTTAACATGAAAATACCCATTGCTGCAAAATGAATTTAGTAAATTATGCTTTTGGGCGTTTACTATAAGCTTAGCTTGTTTAATGCTCATGCAATGATATTGATTTTCCATATTTTCATGAATGTAAATAAACTTTGCTTAAACCAAATGATGGGGTAGTGGAAGGGGACAAAGCAGAAAAACCATCGATCATAAAATTGCACATCTTCGCTTACAACAAATGCCAACGCTATGAAACAGTACAGGCCATTCCCAATGCTACAACAGCACAATATTGGTCATTCCCATAGCAACAATAGGACAATCAAAGACAACGTCTCCCTTTTCCGCCACCCCCCCCCCCTCCCTCCCCCCTACCAACCCCCAACCCCACCTGTCCCTCTTTCTTTTTATTCAATAACCCTTCAGAATGCAGACTGTGTCCGCAGATCGTTCCTTGGTTCTTCTTGGTGTTCGATCTCGCGAGAGACGTTGGATACATAAAATGTAGTTGCTCAGGTGCATTAGTTTTTGTCTGTCGGCTTTTTGTCGCGAAAAGGAAAGGAACGGATAAATACGCGTTTTTTGTTTGTTTGTTTTTTTGTTTTTGTTTTTTTAGTTAGCAGGATATTTGTATGAGCATTGTCTGGCACCTTGTGGAGTCCACAGGGGAGTCCGCACGAACGTTTCTTTCTAAACACGTGGCTTGTGGTCGAAGCATGGCATTCGAAGAACGCTGGTTTGCTTTTTCTGATTGTAACTACACCAGTAGTATAGAGACTGCACGACCTACCACACTACTCCTCGTAGTATCTGTTCTGCATAGGCCTACCTTGTGCTATTAAAAACAAAAAACAAAAAACAACAACAAAAAAACGATTTCGCCGAACATACATCGGACACTTCGACGAACTATGATTCGTTTCTTAATTGAACTTTTAGTTCGCCGGATATGGTTCGGACAGTCCAAACTTTACTTCATTCTCAACTGGCTTGTAATGAGATGCAAGCTTCGGCCCGAACTTGCGGCAGACGCGCAGCAGACAGCATGATCCAAAATGTAGGCTAAAGTCAAGTCAATATAATTTCATAACCCCTTACAGGGTAATTCAGCTAACTACTATCTCATTTTGGGTCTCCGACACAAGGCTGCGCCTCCCACAAGTCAACAAATAAACAAATTCCATCCGAAGCGAGTGAAGAACCTAGCGACACCGTCATCCATTTTTATTTTTATTTTTTCTTCACCCACAGGACAGCTCTGCTCTCAGCCAATCAGAGGCAATGATCGTCCAATAGGGCGAATGTTCCCAGAACATGCTGAGCGAGGCTTTTTGGACCCGAATATAGCTTCGACGAATAGTTCCAACTAAGGTCGGGGGCGGGGATAGCTCAGTGGTTAGAGCACCGGACTCGTGATTGAAAGGTCGCGGGTTCGAATCCCTGCTGGAACGGCGGGAGAATTTTCTTCTCCAGGGTCGACTTTCTGTGCTGACTCTTATTTCGGTATCCGTTCCACCCCCGTGTTACCACAGTAGCACGTAAAAAATCCCGGTCATTCTGCCAAAAAGTGCAGGTGGCAGGTTACAGCTAAACACGCATACACCTTACGTATGTGGATTTTACTGAACCGTGCTTCGGCATTGGTCACAACTTGTCCCTAATATGTCAAATGACATCTGAGGACATTAAGCATCAACTCATCATCATCATCCAACTAAGGTTCGCGAAGAAAAGTTGGCCCTGTTAAGAACCAACTAGCTTCGCCGAATACTTCCAACTAGGTTCGCGAAGAAACATTCGCCCAATTAAGAACGGGGTTAAAGTTGTTTTTATCCGGTAGACAGAAACGTGTCGTATACCGACTGTTTCAGTGAGCGATTGTGACACGACATCCAGATTCTAGCCCAACAACCCGGCTCAGCACGAACGAGACAGAGCGCAGAATGGCTGGCGGCACAGGGAAGTCGGAGGAGGTGGCGTACAGCGGAGAGAACTCCTGTGCCCATATGATGAGGGAAGAGTTCCGGTGCAGCAACTTCGGCTTCAGCCATCCAAGACCCCACCTTCTGGTTTCTGATCAGGTGTGTATTGGAGGTTTTTGTGTATTTCTCTGTAAAACCGTTGCTGGTTAAGTCGTGTGGCATATCTGAAATGTCCTCCCGCCTCTCGGCCCCGCTCAAATATGTGTGTGTGTGTGTGTGTGTGTGTGTGTGTGTGTGTGTGTGTGTGTGTGTGTGTGTGTGTGTGTGCTCGCTCGCGATCTTTAATTACATCGAAATTATTCCTTTGCTTGGTGTCTGTAGATTTATGCTAAGTTTGATGATGAGCTTATCCTTGTTTCAAGGTCACAAATGTATCTGAAATGTAAACTGCAAATTGTGTTGTTATTTTATTTTATTATGTATAATTATCCTTGTCCAGTGTAGTATAAACGCTGTATGGTTGCTACCTAAATCAGCAAGATCAGACACAATATGCTTTCTTTCTGTGACTGTTGTGTGTTTGAGGGAGATAATTAACACTTTTTTTCCGGGTTGTCACCAATCTGCTCCATGTTAACTCAGTGGATGCTTGGTTATTCCTGTCTCCTGATAAGTATTTTACCACAGGCCTGTCCTCCAGGATAGTTTTGCACTTGAATGTGAGTCGTTCGAGCGTGTTGCTCTTGTTACAATGCTCAGTTCAACTTTGAACAAAAGTCTGCCTTGCTCGAGGCTATCGTAAAACTCTATCAGATAACTCTGCGGTTTGACTTGATTATAGCCTACTACACTCTTTATTGGCATTCTACATCCTAGTTCAGCTCTGTCGCTGTTGGTACCGCCATATATACTGACATCCTTACATACATGAATATTTTGAGTGCTTTGTCTCTGAACGAGCCCAAAGGGGAAGTTATATTGATTTGAAACCTCCTGGCCAGTGGGCATTATTTAACATAAGACGTCGACATCAGAACAAAGGCCTGAATCGCCAACATTAACTCTCACCTGCGAGTAAATACAAGGTAATAATAATTTTTTAAAAATTGTCAATACATGGTAATAATAAATACAAAAATATTTGTCAAGCGCAAAATCTTGTCCACGGAGACTATTCTAAGCGCATACACACGCGCGTTAGATTGCACACACACACACACACACACACACACACACACACACACACACACACACACACACACACACACACACACACACACACACACACACACACACACACACTCCACCAAAGGTACATAATGTGTGTTAGAGAGGTAAAGAAGTGGACCATCCACAACAAGTTTCTTCTTTCATCGAGTTTTACCTCCACAGAAAGCGCTTATTAGGGACGGGGACCCCAGGGCGGCCACCTCGACTTTCACACAGCTCCTGAGCTCTGTCAAGATGCTTCAACTGGACGAACGTAAGACTGAAGCACTGCTCTTCGACCCTTCCAAATCTTCTGGCCTTCCTGGTGTTCTAAGACTTGACCAGAGTGATGTACCTGTTTGTAATTTTGCCCGTAATCTAGGTGTCATATTTGGCTATCGTCTCACCAGCAAGCAGCAGGTAGGGATTCCTACTGATCTCGAAGTATGTGGTCTGCGAAATTCTCTCTCTACCTGTTGCTTCAGTTCAGTTCAGTTCAAGATATTATGTATGCGCTTGGAAAAGCCCATATACATTCCACCCGGCCGTCTCTCAGAGGTTTCCCCAAAGTTGTCTTTGAAACAGTTCCAATGTTCGTCTGACCGGCGACGGCCCTCTCTCGTCCTTTTAAGGAAGATCGCCTAGCGTTTCCTCTTTCCACGCCTCTCTCCTCCAGGAGATTGATGGTGTGATGTCCTTGGCTTTAGTGACCGCAGGTAGTGTCTCAAGCTCCTCAGCCGCACTTCAGATCTTCAGAGAAGCGAGCCACTTGCGAGGGTTGCTTTTCCCGCCAGTGTATCGCTGTCTGTTCGGTCATTTTGTTGCTTCAAGTTTATTCTAACCCGTATGCCTTCGTATCGTATTCTGTTCTACCGCAGTGGGATTTTCCTCGCCTTTACGTGGGCTGGCGGGTGTTCTGGGCTGTGTACCACCTGGCGTGGTGTATGTACGACTGGACCACTGACGCCATAGAAACGCCCCGGCACGGCGTCTGGTTGATCTACCTCACCAAATGGACCTTCCTCGTACTCAGCGCTTACACGATTCTCGCGGCCATCACCGTCACCTACGTCACGTGCACTGTGCGAGATTTCCAAGGTCACAGTTCACGAGCTCTCTCTCTCGTCTTTCACACACACACACACACACACACACACACACACACACACACACACACACACACACACACACACACACACACACACACACACACACACACACACACACACACACACACACACTGTAGTAGCTGTCCGTCTATCTTTATCTTTCTGCATGCAATGCGCGCGCACCATTTGTGTTGTGACCCTCCCCAAACAAATACCCTCTTGGTTCTCACGGTGTGTGTGTGTGTGTGTGTGTGTGTGTGTGTGTGTGTGTGTGTGTGTGTGTGTGTGTGTGAGAGAGAGAGAGAGAGAGGGGGGGGAGGGAAGGGGGCTTCAGGATTACCTTCCACCCTTATATATGAGAGAGGGGGAGGGCTTCTGAATTACCTTCTACCCCTATATATATGAGAGAGAGCGAGAGAGGGCTAACAGCAAATCTCTCCCTGTCCCTCTGTGTGTGTGTCTCTGCATCGAAGTTTATCCAACTCGGGGAGGCGGGGTGGGGAGTCTAGTGGGGTATGAACATGTGAGAGGAAAAAGATTCGTACAAAGACGCGTGAATGAGTGAGTGAGACGAATATTGTAATGATGAATGGATGTTTCTAAAAATAAACTCCCCACATTGACGTGCTCGGCGACATGGAAACAAAACAAACAACAACAAAGTCCGTTTTACTATCTGCAGATGGTCAGACCCCGTGGTACCTGAAAGTGGTCTGGGTCGTGTATGAAGTCGCCAGCGTGGCCAGCATCCTGGTCACCATCCTCTTCTTCGCCGTGCTCTTCAGTGGTCAGTAATAATAATAATAATGGAAATTTGTAAAGCGCCTACCTGGCGGTTCAAAGCGTTGAACAAACATAATAAAACACACATAGCGTACATCGATATGGAAAGTGTTACCTGCAATTTTACAAGACCACCGAAGGTTCAAGCATAACTATGTGCAAGGTGTACACAGACACAGACAGACAGACAGACAGACAGACAGACAGACAGACAGACAGACAGACAGACAGACAGACAGACACACACACACACACACACACACACACACACACACACACACACACACACACACACACACACACACACACACACACACACACACACACACACACACATTGTACAGACTGAAAGGGGTGAATGACAATGTTGCTTCAAATGAAACATTTTGAGAAGAGAAATGTCTCAAGTTTGCTTTTGAAGGAAGAGAGAGTAGCACTCGCCTGATGTCTCTGTGGAGATTGTTAGCCCACGTTAGTACGAGTGTAGCCTACATGCACGTCTGTGGGCCTAGCTATATATAATGCATGTGACGAGAAACTTGCTGCTTTTTTCTCTCTCATATTTTTGTGTGTGTGAAGGACATGCAGTCGTGGCTAGATGCAGGACGGTGTGGCTATATGTACGAGGCATACACGACTGAAATTTCACTACCGACCTTTTGGGATACAAAATGGCGTTTGGGGAATGGATGGGAGGCTGGGAGTATGTGTGGGCGGGTAGGTGGGGGTGGAGGTGGGAGTGCGAATATGTCAGATATTGTGGCCCTTCGGTTTTGCCATACTAGATGATGACCTAGAAGTTTCACGCACTCGGCGTTATGACATACATACGCACTCGGCGTTATGTCGTACATGCTTAGCCCTTCAGTGCACGTTTTTTTTTTTTTTTTAGAAAGAATTCAGACTTCAGTGGTAGTTAGGAATTATATTCAGTGGTAGTTAGGAATTATAATGCTTTAACCTTTAACAGTCCAATATGTTTAATGAGCTGGTTTTCGAGTTCAGCGAACGATCGATACCAGCTAATAATCATCTTTACGAAGCAATGCTGGCTGATTGTCTGCCTCTTTTCATATAGATTTGTACATCAATGTATCAATGTATTATCAACACACATCTTTTGTTAGTGTAATGTGTTTGTTACTTTTTGTGTGTGTACAAAAGCAGCAGCAACAACAAAAAAAGAACAACACACACACACACACACACACACACACACACACACACACACACACACACACACACACACACACACACACACACACACACACACGCACTACACACACGCACCACACACACACACACACACACACACACACACACACACACACACACACACACGCACCCACCCACCACCACACACACACACACACACACACACACACACACACACACACACACACACACACACACCACACACACACACACACACACACACACACACACACACACACACACACACACCACAAAAACACAAACGGGAGGGGGAAGAGAACAAAAGGAGAGATTAAGAATAAATTAAAAAAATCATCACTCCATCCTCTTGTCCAGGTTCGTTGTCCATGCTGAGCGTTGTACAGCATCTCGCAAACTCCGTCTACGTCCTCCTGGACCTCTTCATCACCGCTATGCCAGTGCGTCTACTCCACGTCATCTACCCGTCAATCTACGCAGTGGTGTACTGCGTCTTCACCGTCATCTACTGGGCAGCGGGCGGAGTGAACGTCAGTGAGTTTCACTACGTTTACGAATTTATGGACTGGAACAAAGCCAAATCCACGGGTCCTAAGGTGGCTGGAGTCATTTGTTTAGTGGTCCCGCTCGGGCACCTGGTCTTTTGGTCGCTGCACATGATGCGCGTGGCCATTTACGCAAACTACTGTGTCAACGAGGAGCGAGGCGGGTCTGTTCGCATGGAGATGCACGGGAACGAACAGAGTTCGGTCGTCCATGCTGAAAGTAGAATTTCGCCGGCTTAACTAAACTGTTTGTTTCAAGTTCAGCGTGAGTGAGTGCCGGTACGCACTAATACACACATCTGCGCGCGCGTGCACACACACACACACACACACACACACACACACACACACACACACACACACACACACACACACACACACACACACACACACACACACACACACGGGCATGCACACACATACGCACGCACACACGCGCATGCACACACATATATAAGCATGCACACACACACATACCGTCACACACACACACACACACACACACACACACACACACACACACACACACACACACACACACACACACACACACACACACACACACACACGGGCACGTACACGCTTTCACACAGACAGTACATAAACGCGCGCACAGAATAACTTTACCAGCGAATTTCCAGATTTCAGAATTTGAGAAAAATGCTGGTGCCAATATTCACTTTTGAGGAGAAGAATCTAAAAAAAAAAAATCGATTATTGCTTTTAAATAGCCTTCTTGTATGTCCTAAGTGACAAGGAAATTTACGTTAGTAAACAAAACTGTTTCAAAAACATTTAAAACTGTTTGAATATGTTACATAATTAATATGAACGCTGTTCCGACACCATAAAAGCACTCTCTGCTGTGAACGAATGTCATATAGATGCGACCAATTTTTTTTCTCCCACCGCTCCTGCCGAGACTCGAACCCAAGACCTTTCGATCACGAGTCCATTGCTCTACAACATAGCCATCCACGCTCCGTTATGACGTCCAAGAAAAACGAGCTCAGTTAAGCAAGCAATTATAAAATAAAATTATAAAAAAAAATTTTTTTTAAATCACTGCCCTTCCATACCCCCTCAGAATGAAGAAAAAACAAAAATAAAAATGGATGACGGTGTCGCTAGGTTTTTCACTCGCTTCGGAGGGAATTTGTTTATTTGTTGACTTGTGGAAGGCGCAGCCTTGTCTCGGAGACCCAGAATGAGACAGTAGTTAGTTGAATTACCCTGTGAGGGATGATTAAAGTATATTGACTTGACCTGACTTGACTTTAGCCTACATTTTCGATCATGCTGTCTGCTGCGCGTCTGCCGCAAGTTCGGGCCGAAGCTTGCATCTCATTACAAGCGGCCAGTTGAGAATGAAGTAAAGTTTGGACTGTCAAAACCATATTCGGCGAACTAAAAGTTCGAATCATAGTTCGTCGAAGTGTCCGAAGTATGTTCGGGCGAACAAACATTCGCCCAGTTAAGAAGGAGCAATTTTGTGTTGGTGCTCAAACAGTAGTAATTAAGTTTGTTACACTGAAGCAACTCAAATAAAACAAGGCGTGTCATTCAGTATTGCCGGCCAACAAAGTTTACACAAGCACAAACTGATAAAACCACAATCGTTTGAATCGAGAGAAAACTCTTTTCTCTCTTTCAGTTTCTTCTTCAGTTTTTTTTTTTTTTTTTTACCC
The DNA here is from genome assembly GCA_963584105.1 of Alviniconcha strummeri. Taxonomy (NCBI): domain Eukaryota; kingdom Metazoa; phylum Mollusca; class Gastropoda; family Provannidae; genus Alviniconcha; species Alviniconcha strummeri. Next base: position 23,498,338 of record OY757546.1, on the reverse strand, counting down.
GGGGTGGATGCGCCTCAAGTTTACGTGCGTGCTTGGGCTTCTAAAGTCATATTAGTATCAGCAGAACCTTTCGGAGGGCGCTGACCGCGTCGCTGGACAGCTGCGCGGAGATAAAGAGTGCCCCTTCAGTGGCCCAGGTTCGAACCGGCCGGGTAGCTTCACCCAGCCGAGTAAAGTTCATTTTTCGCGTCCTGCCAAGGTTCAATGCGCAGCGGGATCGGGTGCTTTCCCCGCTCGGCTTTTAATGCACTTCAGTCTTTTAGGGTCTTTTTTTAGTTTTTTCACTGTGACTCGATCGCCTGTTTGGGGTCGTCTTTTTTTTCTTTTTTTCTTTTTAGATTCAAACTGATTAGACAACCCCGCCGGGTAAGCACGCAGTCCAAGACAAACTGAACAACTGTTATCGAAACGGGCCGCAAAGCGGCCGTGGCTACCGCACCGCCGCGGGACGGTGACTGGATGCTGCCGCCAAGGGCGACTGAAATAGCTGACTCGAAACAGACATACCGCCGATCAGTCAAGAGATTTACGACAAGTAAATATTTACATCTCAGTTACCCAGGAATATCAGTGTTCGCTTCTTTGCCGGAACGGTGTGTGTAAATCAGTTTCGAACCGGGTAGCTTCACAGCCGAGTAAACTGGATTCGTATCACTGTTTTTCGCGGCCTGTCAAGTTTTGTACGCGCAGCGTGATGGTGCTTCAGTTTTAGTGCTTTTAACTTGATGCACTTCTTTTAGCTTTTTTCACTCGATAGCCTGTTTTGGGTCGGTCCGGCTTTTTCAGATTCAAACTGATCAGACCGACCTCGCCGGCGGCACTCAGTCCAAGACTGACACTGAAGATGATGATGAGTTGATGCTTAATGTCCTCAGATGTCAGTTGACATATTAGGGACAAGTCATTGTGACCAATGCCGAAGCACGGTTCAATAAATCTTGACGTCCACGGAAACCAGAAGGCTCGTTAGGACGGACAGCCCAGGACGTCCACCTCGACTCTCACACAGCTCCTGAACTATGACACTGAAACTGAAGAAGCCTTTGAAGTATCGCCGGAAACGGGCAAAGGACTCCGGAGAGGCGGCAATAACTGAAGGTGAAATAGTTGAAACAGTACATGTGTACACATCGGTCAAGAGATTTACAAGTAAATATTTACAGAATCGTACCACAGGAATATGTTCACTTCTTTAGACGGTCAGTGTGTGTACATTTTGCCAAAACTTACGCGGTACACAAACACCAAGAAATGTGTACACTGCTGAGTAGATAGACTGAGTCAAGTTTTTAGTTTTAGTTTTTTATTATTTATAAAAAAAAAAGGGGGGGGGGGGCAGGGGAGGGATGGTAATGTGAGGAATAAATTACGTCAGAATTCCGTGATTGGATGTATGCCAAGATAAATTTATATAAATAACTGATTTACGCGGAAGATCCCAAACGGTAGTAAAATGAAAGCAAAGGCATGTCGCCTGGTGCGGCAAACATCCCCGCCGCATTGGCTGATAATGGCCCCGGCTTTCTTTTGTGACGGTGTATCAATTTGGCAACCAGACGCACAACTGAATAAGAGATTTGTGCAATACACGGAAAAGAAGTTTTAAGTCATATAAATGAAAAATTATTAATGGACATTGCAAGATTATGTAATAATGCAATATATAAAAAATGCTACCCGAAATGGCGTCATCACTGAATAGCCCGGAAGCCGGTGTACTACAATAGGTCATCGATCTTGAACCTGAGGCCCCAGAAAACGATTGGTGGATTCAATGAGCAGCGGGAACAATGGCCCCACAAAATCGATCAATCATTCAGCGGCGAGTATGCAAACTCACAGCCGGGAAGTCGTACATGCAGTCCTCTGACTATTCCAGCGTGAAATGGTCTCACGGAGCTCAGGCGCTGTGTTAAAGTCCATCGGATGGCCGTCCTGGGCTCCCGTCCCTAATAAGCCTACGGTTTCTGTGGATTTAAAGCAACACTTCAACCAACCAAATCTTTCAGAGTTCAGGAGCTGTGTGAAAGTCGAGGTGGCCGTCCTGGGCTCCCGTCCCTAATAAGCCTACGGTTTCTGTGGACGTAAAGCTACACTTCAACAGCAACAAAAGAAACAATCTCGAAAGTCGAGCTTGATTCGTAATCCCGAAGGTGCTGGCTGCAAAGAGACATAATTGTCGCCAGATCAGTGAACTGTGTCAGTGTGAGAGAGAGAGGGCCATAAAAAGACAGACAGACACCGAGACAGAGAAAGAAAGACAGACGCGGGCAGGGTGCCGGGGGTGGGGGTTCCATTTTCCCCTGTTGTACACTTTGTTGTGAAGCCAAGTCGATAATGGTGCTGTAAAACAAAACATTGAATGAGCTCTGGAAAGCAACGAAAACAAATCAATAGTAAATACTCATTGTGTACGTTTGCCCGAAAATGGAAACCCAGCACAAGGATTTCTCTAATGCATTGATCAAAAACAACTGAAGAATGTGTGGAGAGTGGGCCGGTAGGGGAAAGGCGTGTGAAAAGCCAGGTTTTGTTTCTTTCAGTGTAGTTTATTTGCCGGCTTAATCTTGCCGACACGCTACTATTGTATGTTTGACAGGATGAAACTATTTCAACAATAGCGCTCCATTGTGCCGACCGGTAGCATTTTGTGTCGCCGCTGTCAGAGGTATTTTTGATGGAGTGCGCGCTTTTTCTCTCTTTTTTTCTTGCTTTTTTTTTCTTTTTCTTTTTTTAACTTCTTATTTGGTCACAGACAATATTATTCTGTGACTGTATGATTTGGTGGCGGATCAGCGTGTGTGTGAAATGTTTTGATATTTGACCGCGCAAGACTAAGTGCCGGACCGCGTTATTCCGGTGTATGACTGATTTTCGTCAGTGTTTACGTTTCTCGTCGCCTTGCCACCGCCATAAGGACAACCGTTGATCCGTGACGAACAGTCTACTTGATTAACTTCTTTCGGTTTTGAAGAACACGCAGCATGGATTTCAAGCTGATCCACTTTAACTCTGTTTCTGACGAACACACGGATTTCTAAAATACTATTGACATTCCCCGGAAATGACAAAATTCTAAGCTCTTATTCCTTAGAATCTTTTTCTGGAAGACTTTCGGACGTTCAGAGGAGAGAAGTAAAAGACTAGAACCGCCTCACCATGTCATTTGCGAAGGTAGATCAGCCCGCTTGACTGAGCGATCTAAATGAGCGACACCCGCATAAGTGACTCCGTTTGAACGTTGTGGAGAGACAGCGCCCGTCTGACACGGTTCCGCTGAGACACGTGAACAGCTCCTGGCTTCTGTGTGGCACATATAGCACCATTTCTCAGCGAACAGAACCCGTCCCTAATTAGACTTATGGGTTATGTGGATGTAAACACCATGAAAAGAAAGCGAAGAGATTATATGTTCTTTGATGTTTAAACTGACTGACACGCCAACAGGGGCGGGGTAAGTTATCGATGAGTAGGTCATTTATTTCATATTGGCTTACTTGTTCTTAGTGTTTTAACTTTCGTCTTGACATTTGTGTGGTTGTATACACGGCTAAATGTGTGCACGTTTGTGTGTGTGTGTAAAAATTAGAATAAAGTTAAAGGATGTGGAGGCGATTAAAATGCTGAGGTCTTGTGTGTGTGTGTGTGTGTGGGGGGGGGGGGGGGGGGGGAGGGTGCAGTTCTTGAATTTTAACATGATTAAAATGCTGATGTCTTAACAAGCAAGCCGGGGGGGGGGGGGGGGGGGGGAGTGCAGTTCATGGATTTTAACATCCCCGTCAACCCCATAAAGTCACGACAAGACGGAGAGAGACTGAGAGAATAATTTATTTTTAAAGCTACACACAGCAAAGGTTCTACGGAGCTTCGCGAGGGCACACTGGCGTCACTAAGCCATGCAGCTATCACTTAGGCTGTCCTCACCTCGGCATTGCTCAAGCGAGTTGTTTATAGGTTAACGTTCACACACATGTTGCTCGTAAGGACCGCACCCTTTGCTAAGGTGCTGCCTTTGAGGGATAAGATCAACATGGACGATCCTTGTGGGGTCAGATCAACATGGACGGTGCGAGTGTGCGATCCTTGTGGGGTCAGATCAACATGGACGGTGCGATCCTGGGATCCTGGTGGAGTCAGATCAACATGGAAAATGCGATCCTGAGATCCTTGTGGGGTCAGATCAACATGGATGGTGCGATCCTGGGATCCTTGTGGAGTCAGATCAACATTGAAAATGCGATCCTGAGATCCTTGTGGGGTCAGATCAACATGGACGGTGCGATCCTGGGATCCTTGTGGAGTCAGATCAACATGGAAAATGCGATCCTGAGATCCTTGTGGGGTCAGATCAACATGGACGGTGCGATCCTGGTGGAGTCAGATCAACAGGGAAAATGCAATCCTGTGATCCTTGTGGGGTCAGATCAACATGGAAGGTGTGATCGTGCGATCCTTGTGGGGTCAGATCAACATGGACGGTGCGATCCTGCGATCCTTGTGGGGTCAGATCAACATGGACGATGCGAGCGGTCAGAGTCAGTGGCGCAGAGCAGGATCACTCGCTCGCGAAAGCCAAAGCATGATCAGTCGAGCGTGGTCACCAAATGGATGGGTGACTTCTACATGCTAGACTTTGCGCCCGCCCTGAGATTTCTCCGGAGCCAAATTCTGTACAGACTCCACAAAAGTCCTTCGGATGAGGCTATAAACCGAGGTCCCCCGTGTGCATGCACACGCAATGCGATCCCATACACACGTTGAATATCCTGTAGTCCATGTCAGTGTTCAGCGAATTCTGGAAACGCCAAAATAATCCAGCATGCACTAAAAGTGTCAAGAGTGTTCAAAATGTTGAAGTTGGACACTATCCGAAAGAAGAAGACGGGCATGCGACGATGTGAACGTGCAATCTTTGTGCAGTCAGGTCAACACAGACAACGGGAGCGCGCGATGATGTGAACGTTGACCCTTGTGGGGTTATGGGTCAGCATGGACGAAAATGGACTACACGAGTACAGAGATCTGTGTATTACAGAGATATTTAAATTGAATAGTGTATAGGAAGTTGTGCGAGTGTCCGTGTATATATATATTAAAGTGTGCATGTGTGCGTGCAAGCGTGTTACTTACATTTAAAGCGCATTTTACAGACTTTTAGAGAAGTTGTATGTATGTGAGTGTTGGCATTATTCACGATATCCTAAATAATCTCTAATACATGCAATGTTTTTATGTTTCGTTGGGCTTACTGCTATCAAACGAGTTTCCCCACGGCAACAACAACAACAAAAAACAACAAAGTATTCTATTGTATACAGGCACACACACATGCTCAGAAAGATACACATGCATGGATACTGCAAAGAATATGTGACTATACCAGTGTGACCTGGCTATTTGTAAGAGCTCCCTGAAAGCAACAAGAAGAAAAAAGATAATGTTCATCAGATGAAATGTATTTTATTTTAGAACTGAAGTCATACAGTGTGGTTTATAAACCCTTTGGGGGTTTGCCACTACAGTTTATTCTGATTTGTGCACATGCACGCACCCGTGCACATAAAAAACAAAACAAAACAAAAACGATCATACACAACCCAGCTTGCTCTCATTCTCTCGCTCATGCATGCACACGCATCCTGCCACCTTAGCATTGCACCTGATTGATCCAAAGGTAAGCAGCCCATGCAAACCATGTATATGGCATAAATAGGTTATGTAGTTCACAACTGATTGCACCTGTCTCAGCTTGCAAAATCTCAAAGATGTCCACTGTTCGCAACAAACGGAATACAGCCGTGGGTATAGGTATATATCACAGACATTTTGTTTGGCAATGGTTCCTGGTAGAACATCTCACAACTGGTTGCTGGGGAGGTGAGGTCTTCGTGGGGGCGGGTTCCTGGGTTCTGGAATGATGGTGGGTCCACTGGACTCCTGTTTAGGCTCCACAGGGATCCATTCCTCACCCTTTATGGCAGCCTGTGACACAAGGAAGTTTTACATTGTTGACCACATCCTCTTGTGTAAATAAAGAAAACAACAATACCACCACCCCTCCTCCAAAGGTGGGGGAAGGGGGGGGGGGGGGTGGAGGGAGAGGCAGTTACATCTGATTCATATTTTGAATCAGGAACAACCAAAGCAACAAACAAAAAATAAAATTTTCATGTCACAGTGGTTGTGTGAACTCTTTAGAAGTACACAGGCACAGGCACACACACACACACACACACACACACACACACACACACACACACACACACACTACACAAACATAAACAAAGTGCAGAATGAACTGACCACCATGTAAATGAGGCTTGTCATCATGAAGCAGACACCCCCCAGCAGTGTTGACAAATGGAAACAGCATGCAACGCTGATCCTGGAAAACCATACATGTATGTCCTTGGAAGTGAATGACTATGAAAGAAGCAAAACAAATCAGTACAATCATACATACATGTATTTACAGTGTTAACTGAACCAGGCCTCGCAAAAAATCCCCTGCAACGAAAATAACATAGTGACAAGTACATGGACTGGACAGCTTAACATGAGTGAGTGAACTCTCCCCATGTTGTTTTGCCCCAGAACTGCACATTAATGATAACAAAAAAATTAAATGTTTAATGCACCGGTCCCATTGCTAAAAAAGAAATCCAATGATTAACCTCTTGTATTTAATGAGCAGTTGTGAATTTTTTTTGGCAATTATTACCAAACTGATTATTTCATCAAAACACAGATAAAAAGAATGCGTATTTCAAGTAGACAATGCAAAACATGCACATTTTCAGGAAACATCTTTTTCAGGCAACAACTTGAACAGATATGTTACTAACAAACCATGATAAAAAAAAATTTTTTATTGTTCTGAAAGAAATTTGATCTGTTCAATTTGTAGTTGCAGGAGAAGTTAGCAGAAGAATTTTATGTAAAATATATATATATATCAGTTGTACATATTATTAAAAAATATGTTATCTTTTGCATTGTTACACCAACTTTTAGCGACAGCTGTGACAGCCCCTTTATTGGGCGATTCAGGCAGGGTTGTTAACTCCCTTGACTTTTGCCCGGCATCGCTTAAGTCCCTTGGCTGCTTTTACTTCCGGTGTGTACTTTCTTCACAATGGAAGGCGGCGACAGTGAATTTGCGAATTTTACACTGCCAACGTTAAAGGCATTTTTTGAGGCACGTAGTAATAATGTGTCTTGTATAAGCAATAACTTGTTGCTCATGCTTTAGGATGCCCAAACGCATTTTTTCTACGAACTCGCAATCTTCTGATCAGTCCAAAAACGACGCAAAGACACTTTTTGTTCACCCTCCATCCCCTTTCCACGGTAATTTTTGCAACCGCAACAGTATTGGCATTTGTACTGCTTCGCAATTCTAATTTCAACTTCCACCGTTATACACAGCGTGAAGCAACGCCTACTCAGAAATCGGCCCAGAAGTGCGCTGCGACCTCTCGCGACTTCTTTTGTGAAAGGTTACAAAGCGCATTCACTCTAGCAAACCAGCTTCGCTGAATCGCCCAATACAGTAAGGTCTGCACTGCCATTGCCTTTCCTTTATTAACACTAGTCGGTCAGTTCTTGAATTTCAAAGTCCCACTGGCTGCACCAGGTCACCTCAGGATGAATCACTTTACAGTTTTAGAGTAAAGAATTCTACTTACGCAAGGTAGAAGACGAACCTAATGAAGTAATTTCTGGTCAACAGGCGTCCTTGCCTCACCACAGCAGTGAAACAAAACTGAAATCTGCAAAGCAATACCACTTGCATTACAACCAGACGCCATCATTTGCAACAAAAATTTAGCCTGGTGTTGACATTACAAACTACTATTTAAAGATCAAAAGAAATCAGTATAAATACATACTAACATATATATATTAATGTAATATATATTAACATATTGACACAACCTGTAACTTGATAACGTAATCTGCTGATTTTGTATTCAGCAACTAGTGGTGGTCACCATCATAATCACTGGCACTGTGGCAGCCATGACAAAAACAATTTTTACAATCCTGTGTGATGCAGACTGGCATTGGAGATGTCAGATGAGTACATGACAGATTGCAGTTGTTATAATAATATAAAGAATGACCACTGTATTGGTTTTTTGTTTGATCTCAAGCTTCAAGTCCTGTTCAAATTTTTGTCATTGTCCAAAATTTGTGGTAGCATAAAATTTATCAAAAATCAAGCGTCACCTCATCATGCTCATGTCTGTTTGCATAGGACTAGGAGCTGAATGTGCAAGTCACGAGAATGTTCAAACATTCATGTTCAAATACTGGAACAGCAAACTTCATGTCCTTGTTTGACTTACTTTCTCTCAACTGTGTGGCCCTTTTGCCGTTTTCCTCTGGGGTATTCAATAACAGCCACCAACAGTGCCACTGCTCTGGGCAATGTTAAGGCTGATAAATAACATCCATCTTAGCAATACATTGTAATGTATTTTAAACCTGGCATGTAGTACATTTATTTTAATACAAACATCTTCATATATGTACTATCACTGCATCATACATCATCTGTCTATGGGAGCATAATAAATAATATACATGTGTGCATGTGTATTTGCACATCATTTGCACAGTACTAGGTAGTATACTGCAAGTTTAGTCCTGAAGCTGTGCCAAGTGTAAACATACACATTTACACAAAATCTTGGCAGTTGGATGGAAATAGACAAATACCAGGCACTCCTTTATATTGTATATTATGAATTATTTCCATAATACCACTTATCCCTTTCACTTGAGTATCCATCATAATGTGCAAACATTCTATTCAGACTCATCATTCACTAAACTTTCTTAATTGTTCTATATTTTATTATACAATTGTTCTTTATATATATATATTACATGTTATTTTGCTAATTACTATATTCATAAGTTTCATGATCAGTTCAGCAAGTCAATATATTGCAAGGAGGGGTGGAGGGCGGGAAAGGGGAGGCAGGAACAAATGTCTGGCATCATGTAAAATATGCTTGTCTGTCCTGGGCACAACAAACTGGTCAAAGGCAGCTCAGTGTAGCCTGGTTTTCAAGATTTTATGGTTTTATTGAGCTTTTTGCCCCTGGGGGCTAGAATACATTCACACAATACCTTCCTTATAAACAAACACATGAGTACTAATAATAAATTACCACAGCACATTACACATTAGACAAGAACAAGTGCTCAAACACAAATCAAAGTTGTGAAATATATTTTATAACTAAGGTGCACCGTCCTGGACCCCAGAGTCAAAACAAGGAATAAAGGATACATGGCATATGCACCAAACTGCCAGTACTTGAACTGCCCAGCCACAGCCAAAATTCCTCCCAGAAGTGCCACTGAAGTAAACAAACACAACAAATTTAAATTGTACAAATTAACACACAGGTTTGGTTAAACTGGCTTAATGCCAAATTAATATAATCTCTGAAGAGGTACTGGTGGAGATCCCAAGAGGTGGGGGAAGAGGAAGACTATACATATATATTTAACCTAATGCTACACTGTCACCACCAGTATCTGAGATTAGTGAATGACTCCTGCATGGGCAGCAATGACAGCCATTTCAGTGTTTCTGAAATTGTGAGGGACAAAGTCATAATCTGTGCCAGTGTCCACATACCACAACTTCTGAAGAGAGGGGAGACCTGAAGTGGAACTGAACTGAGGTTCTTCTGCTCACCAACTTACCACCAGGCCAAGCCACTCCAGCTGGTTAAACTTTTTAATGCCAAGTTGTTTCTGAAGAGGTTCTGGTGAAAACCAAGATCCCAGAATGAGGGGGAAGAGGGAGGCTATTAATACTACTATTGTACTAACTATTAATACTAGTTTTAACACTGTCAGTGTGACCAACAGAATACCTACAGACTGCATTATTCCTGTTAATGAAGCTGAACTGGCTCACCACGTAAGTTACACACACTGACACTGACACAGTCACTGAGTCAGTAAGTAAACATGGTGCTTAACATCTACAGAAACCACAAGGCTTATTAAGGATGGGGAGATGGGGGGGGGGGGGGGGGAGTATGGAGGTGGGGGAAGAGGGAGATTATATATATAATATACATACCTCAGTATCACTACACTGTCACCACCGCATTGACACCTGCATTAAGATGGGCAGTGATAAGAGCCATTTTAATGTTTCATTAATTGTAAGGGAAAAAGTCACAAACAAGACAGTGTCCACAGACCACAATTTTTGAAGAGAACTGAGAACTGATGTGTATTCGAACTGAGGTCCTTCTGCTTACCAGCCTAGCGCCTTACCACTAGGCCAAACCAGCTCACTACTGACAGTGACACGGTTTTATTGAACAGCATTTCTCGTTTTGTCGATTTCACTGCCAGAGGATGTCCAGCAAAAGTACACTTTTTTCATGAATTTGTTTCTCTCTCTCCCACTCTCTCTTGGATACTCTGTCAGTCTGTGCTACCCCAAAGGCCCAAATGACAATTTAACGACTTTTGTTCTTTTTCCGGGGGAAGGAGGGATCGATGGCCACAGTTAGTGGAAGAAGTGAAAGTAGCACATCAACTGCCCAAGCAAGCTGAGAATAGTGAGATAGTATTTTTTTTACTATTATTATCATTATAATATAAATGCCATGGCCAGGGATAGGATAGGATTAGAATAGGAAGAGGATTGCCGCCTCACCTGCACTGCTTACGAGAGCTTGTTCATTTGCCCACATTGCCCACTCGATTTTTCCCATCCTCCTTGTCTTGGGGTTATCAACCTATCTCCGACAATGTAATCGGACAAAACAGTATAGAGAGAGGAAACGCAGAGCGAAACTCGCAAACAGCAGTGAAAGCGAAATTAGCCTGTGTAACTGGACCCATCAATGCGTAGCCACGGATCTCAAACCCTAACAAAATTTCTTCCGTCTGACCGCCGCAACATCTATCTATTTACCGCATCCTCTTTTAAAAACAGTAGATCTGCAGTTACAAAATTAAAACAATCTGAAACTAAGTTGACTGCTATCGCTATCGCGTCCCGAAATGAGACAATAAAAAAATACCAAAAAAGAACGCTGATTTTAATTACACAACACAAAACATGCGCAAATTCTTAAGGTAAACCCCTTTTTCAATAGGCAACACTGAAACAGATAATACTGACACTAGTAACAAACAATGATAATTGAAAGTTGTCTGCTTCATCACGTCATAAACATTACAGCTAGAGTAATGTCTTTGATCTGGTTTCAGTCAGTGCTAGAGTGTGTTGAAGAATTCTAGCATGAGGCTGACTTCAATGACTTCAATGTTGCGTTATTATGGGGTTGCTACTGACTTCGAATCTGCTGAAAAAGTGGCGGGGGTGGGGGGTGGGGGGGGGTCATAAATATTACAGCTAGAGTAATATCTCTGAGCTGGTTTCAATTAGTGCTAGAATGTGTTGAAGAATGCTAGCACGAGGCTGACTTTAATGGCTCCAATGTTGTGTTATGGGGTTGCTACTCAGTGACTTCGAGTCAGCTGAAGAAGTGGAGGGGGGGGGGGGGGGGGAGCGGCATAGTGATCAAAAAGTTAAGTAAAAAATTTGATGAAAAGAAAGCTGAAGAGAAAAGCCAACAACAAACCCCTTAAAATGATATCAATAACCTATGTTTAGTGTCAGCCGTGTTTGTGTGTAAAAGGGGAGAGCGAGCAATGTCACAATTTTGTGTAAACAGATATATGGTGACTGCTCGGTTCACCAATACTACAATACTTTACACACGCTGTTTCTTCGTTGTGTTCGGCATTCACTGTAGGTGAGTTGAGATGCCACTGCTGTATTCCACTTGGTGTGCAATGCATAGTCTAGTATAACAGGAGGAGAGAAATGAAACAAAAACAAACAACTGTTTGCTAGTTTAACCGACTTAGTGACTGCCATAGACCGATCCGGCTACCGTAGCCAGGGGGCTAAACCCGTGAACCCGGTGAAAATTTGCAGTGTTGATAATGGTCTATAGATAGACATGGTGTAAAAAACAACAACAACCTGTTATTATACCTTATACTGTTATAGTATGGCATCAGAGATCAGAGCTCAGTAGCTGTGTTAAAGTCGAGGTGGCCGTCCTGGGCTCCCGTCCCTAATAAGCCTACGGTTTCTGTGGACGTAAAGCCTGCAACACTCAACCAGCCAAAATCAGAGACTTCAGATATATATACTGATATATGGATGTATGTGTCCAAATATATATGCTCGCTTCACAAATTTAACATTTGTAGATTAATATCAGTAACAGATCATAGCAATTTTGGGTGGGCGTTAGGGAGCATTATTATTCGGCATATGTGTGTACAGTTAATTCGCTGTCAGTGCCACTTGGGTGTTCAGAATCAGCGGGAAGCGAATAATATATATATGGACAGAAAAACAAGGCTCTCTATGACTCCTGTGCACCGCACCGTGCAGGAAGGACTTAGTATGGTGTCATGTAGAGAAGGTATAACAAAGTCCAAACATGTTTTTTAGTGAAAACTTTTTACTCCGAATTTTCGCCCTTGAGGGCTTCGTCAAGGCCCGGTTAGCTTGACTGATTCCTAGAAAACGTAATTCCTACAAAACATATATATATATATATGTATATGCCGGTCGATAGTGCTTACAGCTATTGTGCAGCCTATGGCTTGATGTACTCTCAAGATCAGAAGCATCATGCTGTATGGGATTACAAGCATTATTATGTAGTACATCATAAGTCAAATTTGAAACAAAACGAGGCCCAGAGCGCTTGTGCAGAATCAATAAACACTGAAAGGCGTTAATTAACGCTCGAAATACGTAACACAAGTACAACAATAAAGTTACCATAGGCGGCTCATGTCTTCCAAAGTTGTTGTGGTACTTGTACGGTGTTACGTATTTTGAGTGCTAATTAACTCCCTTGTTTGTTGATTCTACACAAGCGCGCTGGGCCTCGTCACTTTCTGATTCAGGTTTGTGACAATTCACCCTGAGGATGACCTGTAAATGTGTGTATTTGTGTGTTTATATTTTGAACCAGTTTCCAGATCTAAGGACGATGTCTGGTCTGGAATAAAAATTGGTTCTGTCTTATGCCTGTGCTACCCGTCCCTAATAAGCCTTACGGTTTCTGTGGACGTTAAGCACCATGTTTACTTATGCCTGTGCACACCTGTGTCGCCGAGTGTGATGATGTGGGGCTTCATGTCCTCGGATGTCGGGTTGATATTAGGGACGGCGCCGCCGGAGTGTGCCTGAAATGTACTGTATATATGCCACTGGGGGGCATCGTTTTGTTGTGGCTGTTTTTATAAAAATATTTTAGGATGTCCCTCTCGTGGAATTTATGTACCTTGTATGCCAGGTGAGAGTTACCGTAGGTTACTCAGGTCTTTGTTGTACTTGTGCTTATTAGTCGAGCGCTAATTAACTCTTGTTTGTTGATTTTGCACAAGCGCTCTGGCCGTTAGCCTTTTTTTCTTTTTCTTTTTTTCTTTTTAACATCTGAATCAAGTTAAAGGAACTCTCCTTCGGAGGCTAAACTTATCGTGTGCTCAGAGGAGGTTAAACGAACATGATCCACATTAAAAGTTTTTGTGATTGAACATGCCATTGATTTTATAACGATTTTAGAAGAAGACTTTCCCAGACAGTGTTACAAACACTGTTTTCACGAGCTCTTTCCCGCGTTTTAATCATTGACAGGATACCGGAACTTCTCAGTTTTGTGTTCATGTCATGTATAAATTATTCTTGTCAGTGTTTATTCTTTTAATCTGGACAGTCTGTGTGAAATAATTTCATTTTCCTAACCTTTTCATGGGGAACAGCATAAAAAACATGGAAATAAATTGATATTGTATGAAACTGCCAAGACGAACAATGAAATGATGACCTAATGAATAGTGTTCTTTCGAACATTTTATAAGTTTGGATCAATGTTCTGATGGCAAAAATCATTTTGACGTCATTACGATATTAATACTTTAACGTCAAGATTATATTAGAAAGGAGAAGGAAGAGTAAAGAAACAATGGCTCTGGAAGTTGTTACTGAGATGGTAAGAAGGACAAAACCAAAAGAATGACTAGGAATATGTACACAACAGTTAAGAATTATATATATAATATAAAGATTATGCAATGAAAGCAAAGATAATTTGGAGTTACTACAATTTATCATCGGAAGACCAAAATAAAAAGAACGTTTAGCAAGAGACCAACAATGTAGTTACACTCATACAGGTCGCGGTTGGTAAACCTGGGTGACCAGGTGGAGAGGTGGAGAGAGCTGTGCACAAGGTTAGACGTCTGCGATAGGAAACTGGCAAAACTGTCGCTGGACAAGTAAAAGGAAACAGGTTCCTGATATTTCTTTTTTGATTGATAGGCCTTGGCATTAAACGGACTACAGTTAGGCTTAAACTGGCGTATTTCAAAAGGGCCAAAGCGGAAATTAATGCTGCAGAAAAATCGTACTTAAAACAATAAAAAGTCATGCCCAAAATCGTTTTTTTAGCCAAATCTGCGTGGGCTAGTCTCTTTAATGCAAAGGCTGTGGTGTGCACATTGAAAATGATAGAGGTCTTGAGATGAACTATGAATTGTGGCAGGAATTAAAAATGATAAATTCAAAGCCTCCCCTAGACTGTTGAGACTATCGGTAGGGTGCCTTGGGGGAACTTCGTCCAAACAGGTACGTTTGATTCACATGCACGCTTCGAGACACGGTTATGTCACACCGGCTCAGTCAACACAAGCTCGTTGTGGTTTGTAGACACCTTCAACCAGTCGCAGACTAATATACAACACAACTACCCATGTTAATCTCATGAATATGAAAGAAAACATTCTTTTTCTGATGTATGTAATTCGGGGGAATTTGGACCACGTTGGAACTTCGTCTAGCGACTCGGGTGAACTTCGTACAAACATAAAGAGAACACACGCAACGAAAGGAAAAGACTAAGAAAGACATCCAGACTAGTAGGGAGTTCAGTGTTTCAGAAACGCTGCATGTGAAGTTTTTCAGCATAAACGTGGAACATCTCGAGTAAACTCAGCAGCGTAAACCCGACCAACACAAGCTTTATTTCCGAAAGCCTAATTCTGGTCCCTCAGCTGAGTTGACAAAGTTCTTTCATTTCATTGTTTATCGGTAACACTCCAAGGAGGCGGTCGGAAATGCCTGGGACATTTTTTTTTATATGCCATTTTGGGCCACAAATAATAATAATGATAATAATAGCGCCCATCTGCCACACAAGGTGGGAGCTCAGGGCGCTTTACAGTAACACTAACCTCACACACACACACATCATCGAAATCACTCAAACAGGGTCATATAAGATCTAGCGAATGAAGCGAACATTTGCAACAAAAGTGGCTGAGTCCTCAGTGCACGATCGATTGTTTTGCCGACATCAGCACTCAGGAAACATGCACGGTTACTCAGAAATTAGATCTAGATCAAATGTCTGAAAGGAGCATACGCATACTGAAGGACGCAAATATGATTAAATTCACTTTCTGTTGCAAATTTTGGGTTTATTCGCTTCCTGTGACCC
Source organism: Alviniconcha strummeri (assembly GCA_963584105.1). Classification (NCBI taxonomy): domain Eukaryota; kingdom Metazoa; phylum Mollusca; class Gastropoda; family Provannidae; genus Alviniconcha; species Alviniconcha strummeri. The sequence continues at coordinate 23,482,760 of OY757546.1, read as the reverse complement.
TTTCTGGACGATTCTGATAATGATTGTGGTCTGTCACAAGTTATGGCGTATAAAATGTCCCAGGAATTTCCGACCGCCTCTTTGGATGCTTCCGTTTATCAGTTTGTTTCTTCTTCATGTTACTGTTAGGCCTAAAAGCAAGGGTAAACAAAAAGGGCGATTTTTTCTCGCCATGTAGTGTGGGTGAAGTTCCCCGGCCAAGCATAATATTTTTGTTGGGGGAAATTCGGCCACCTTGGAAATTTACTTTGCTCTTTGTGTGAATTTTTTGCTAAAAAAAAATGACGCATATCAATTCACCTGCTTTCGGTTGATGTGTAAAACCGAAATCGATAAACTTTTTAAACATTGAACTTCGGCTAAACAAACAAGATCGGCCAACTGTATGTCGGTCCTTCCGTTTCGTACAACCCACCCTATGGTTTTGTTGCCAAGCCGGGCAAGCCAATAGCAATTAAGACTCCGAAAGTATGACAGGTTTTCCCATACGTTATTTTCACAATCCCTCTTTTTGGACTGACCCATTATGAAGCTGATGTTACAGTTTGGAAAAGTAGGGGTTGATACATAGTACTGAGTGCAGTTCACAAGGTGTTTTGGATGGCCGAAGTTCCCCCAGCCGTGCGAGTGGACGAATTTCCCCCAAGCGGTACAGGCAACAACAAAATATTGGGTACCAACCCACTGTCAACCGGTACAATCTCCCCCTCCCCCCACCCATCCCAACAGAGGCGAATGAAGCCATTTGCAACAAAACTGAAAAAGTGAGTTTTATCAATGTCTTTCAGCATGTGTATGCGCCACTGAGAATGCGCAAAAGAGCGAGCGGTAGCGGGAGGGTCTGAGACTGCGGGTAACAGTCGGTGCGTGCGTGAAAGGTGATGGACAAGTGATAGCGAAAGTTTAATTAGATTCTATTCACCACTCCTGTCTCCACCCTGGCACAAGACAGTCTGTAAAGCGAAACGTAACGCTGAGACGCCAGACCTTCCAGTGTCACCGTCGTCTTTACGCCTGTGCCACGAAAAATCTGTCAAGTTGTACTGCTTTACCTTCTGTCACGCAATAACTCAGCTGGTGGTTTAATAGTTTTTCTCAGCCCTTTCAATGGTTTCTTCGTTTGAAGCGGACGATGATACAACGATTCGGTTGGCGCTGGGCGAAGAAAACAACAACCAGCCAACCAAAACAAAACAAAAACAACTGTATGCTTTGGTGCGGTTTATTGAATAATTCATTTAATAGATGCAGTTAGATCTAAAGCCGACTGGGGGAAAATCGTACAACACGGCTGATTTATCCAGTCGGAAATGGAATGGTCCGGTATGTTGCAGTCAGTACTCGTACTTTGGGACCTTTCCATTCGAAGAGGGAGGGGGGAGGGTTCTGGCAGTGAAAGTTTTCGCGTTCACTGTTTGCTTGCTGAACTTACGACCGGTAAAAACCGCCATATTCCGGTCTAGCGGAGGCTCTGTAAATCATGACAAAATGAATTTTTAGAATGTGCAATATCACGATATATTATAGATATATACACATATATATTGATAATCTGAGAAGAATACCAGTAGTGTGTGCGTGTTTGTGTGTGGTTGTGGGTGAAAATTACCCTTGAAAGTTGAAGGTCGCATAATGGGTGTCTTCTTGAATTCTTAAAGTAAGTTAGAACATCTTTAATGTAGGCAATCACCGGAACTGCTCGGAGAGTATAAATGTTGCACTTTTGGGGGGTCTGCAGAACCCTGCAGAGTAAAGTGCTCTGATAAAGTAGAACAAATTTGGGGAAAAGTGTACAATGTGTTAACTGGAGTACCCAACCAGATCAAACCAGCTACCACAGTAGTCCCCAGGGATGAATCCCTACTGGCACAGCTCCAGCCTTCACTTACCCACTTTTCGCTGACTGACACAGCTCCAGCCTTCACTTACCCACTTTTCGCTGACTGGCACAGCTCCAGCCTTCACTTACCCACTTTTCGCTGACTGGCACAGCTCCAGCTTTCACTTACCCACCTGTCGCTGACTGGCACAGCTCCAGCTTTCACTTACCCACCTGTCGCTGACTGGCACAGCTCCAGCTTTCACTTACCCACCTGTCGCTGACTGGCACAGCTCCAGCTTTCACTTACCCACTTTTCGCTGACTGGCACAGCTCCAGCCTTCACTTGCCCACGTTTCTCTAAGTACACATAAAGGATTTAGGAAGGAGCAGACACTGATCGTAAAGGAGCCAGGGGTGGGTGCTGTGGTCACCTGCTGAGGAAGGCTGTTCCACTCTGGAATGGTCCTGGGAAAGAAGGTCTTCTGCCTGTGTATGCTGTCTGGTGAGATGGGATGTCAGAGGTGGAGTGTTGGGTGGTTCTCCTAGCCCTAGGGCAATCAGTTGGTGAGGGGCAGTGTTCGGACTTGATGTGGATGAGACCATGATGGAACTAGAATGGTAGAAGGTAGAGATCCCTCATGGTTAAGTCCTTGACAGCTCCAAGCTGACCCCCCCCCCCTCCACCCCCAAGACAGTACAGAGACACCCCAGACAGCTAGGTCAGATTCAGTGCAGACACTGAGAGTGAGGCAGTGGTCCTTCACAGCCTCCACAAGGACTGGAACAAACTGCCAGTGCAGTGACAGTAGAGACATTTGTGTTAAGACTAAGACAGACTAAGACTGTAAGAGTGCCAAAGTGGATTTTTCTCTCTCTTGTCAAACACACATTACAATGGCAGAATAATTTACCACTAGTACAGTAGTACCAGTTATTAGTGGCCACTCTTCCCCCGAAGAAGAACAAGAGGGCACAATAAGATTAGTTATGTACAATAGATAAGAATAGGATATAAATATATGCACACTAAGTAAGTTACAGTAACCAAGGTACCTTAGCAGCACCAGCAGTGTTGTATTTGTAGGCTTTCTCAATTTTAAATCGAATTTGTATCAGACCTATATCAGTTTCTGTTTTTACTTTCAGATTTCATGGACAAGTTTACCACATAAGTTATAACCACTGAACCAGTGTATTGTTTAATGGAAGTGTAACTGCAACAACTGAACAAGGATTGTAAGCATTAGATGATCAGATGAAACAAGATGAGACTGAGTTTGACAGCTGTCAAAGCAAGATGAGACTAACGGTAACAGTAGACAACATTTCTAGGCATTGGATGAAACTTTGACAGTGTGAGTATGACAGCTGTGATTTTTAACAAGATGAGACTGAGTCAGTGAGTGTGACAGCTAATATTTTTAACAAGATGAGACTGTGTTATTGTACATGTGTGAAAACTGTGATGGCTGTAAACAAGATGAAATTAGGAAGTATGAATCTGTGACTCAAGACAGGTGTATGAGCATTGGATGAAACTGCATCTGATTCTGAGTGTTAGAGACTGACAGTTTGGCACAAGATTAAACTGAGATGCTACTTAACTATAATTAATGCAAGATGAGACAGGCACTAACAGCTCTGTGAGCATTAGAAAGATGAGGTTGTGACAGCAGTAGAGCAAAATAAAACTGAGCATGATACTGACACAGCGATGGTGAACAAGATGAGACTGCGAAGCAAGATGTGGTTGTGACAGCTCCGAGTCTGCACATCAGATGAGGCTGTAGGAGCTGCATTACTGTCAGCAAGATGAAGATGTGGCAGGTGATCGTGACAGGGGTGGTGGTGCATGTCATCCTCTTCTACTCCATCTTCGACATCTACTTCACTTCTCCGCTTGTCCATGGCATGACTCCCTACGCTGCAAGGTCGGTGTGCAAGCTTCCACTTCCAATGAATCATGTTTTACGATCAGTGACATGGCCATTTTCAGCCTGTTCTGCTGTAGTTTAAGATCAGCCTTTTTTGAGGATGTGAAAGTTTGTGAACTGCAAAAAACTTACTACTATTGTACTAATCAGGGTATGTCTAATGTTATAAAGGATTTTACTTTTCAGACTATTTCATGCTATCACATAATAGTTGGTACAGAAAGTACTAAAGTAGCCCCAGCTATAGATTTTTGAAGTCAGTCAGTTGGAAAAAGCGAGTGCATGTGTGTTCATAGGCATTGTGTGTGTGTGATCATTGTGTGTATGCATGTGTGCAATAGTGTGTGTATGTTTAACTGTGCTGTGTATGAATAGATTTATTAATTTTTGTTCATACCATTGATTATATGTGGTATTTGTGCATTGCATGTTTTTCTTTAATTGTAAATCATCTGGCTTTGGAGCTCCAAAAACACTATAAATTCCCTATTAAAATATTATTATTATTATCCTTGTGAAACATACTGGTATTGTATCAGTGTGGTTTCTGTTCATAGAATCTACAGTGGGGCTAAGTACTGTAGGGACCTTTGAAAGAGTAAGACTGTAACAGTGTAAGAGTGGGTGCGTGTTCCCCAACTGGCATGTGATTAATTGTACTGTGGTGTGCTGGTCTGATGGTGATGTGTGTATGTTATTTAAGACTAATGTTGATGAGAAGTTTGATCGAAACATTGTGCCATCAGTAATTCAGTGTGAGCAATGTCTGAATGGTGATGTTGATTGTGATGTGCAGGAGTGTGCCACCTGCCAAGCGGCTGGTGCTGTTTGTTGCTGATGGCCTGCGTGCAGACAAGTTCTTTGAGCTGGATGAGTCTGGCAGATCCAGGGCTCCATATCTGAGGTTTGTTTTGAAGTTGCTGACAAGGCTTTCACTAGATCCAAATGCATAAAAGGTTAACAAGAGCGTTATTTATTATGTCAAAACACAACACGCTAATTTTTGGTGTAACCCACTAGTTTGGGCTGTTTCGTCCCATTCCTTCTGTTTCTGCACCAGTTCCTTTGCCTTCTTCCGTTACTTTGAGTGCACACTTTTTGACATCAGATTTTAGGATCTGATTGATTCCTTGTAACTGTATGCTGTTCTCAGTACCATGATTACTTGGGAATGGGTGTGACCATTTTCATATATTTCCCAGTGACTGGTTAGTTACAATATAAATGGAAATAGAGTTTATGCTCATATTCATAGTGTCCAAAACCCCCACAACCACAATATATGCATGAAAAGAGAGTTGATAGTTTTATGCTTATACTCACCATTTACCATGTCTATAAACCACAACTTTTGAACAAATACAGTGTCTTATAAGTTATGTATGACATATCTTTTTTGTTTGTTGCCACATGCCAAATAAAAATGGTGACTGAATGAGGCATAGTGCTGCAATAATTCATACAATACATTCATGATAACAAGTTTGCACATGTATGTAACAACATAAATAAACATGTTGTTTTTTAATTGGAGAAAGACAATGTTTGTTGGAAAGTTGAAGGATTGAAGGAACTGTGCACAACTGCTGCAGACGGGTGATGGAGGAGCATGGCAGTGGCCTACACACACAGTGCCATACTGCTGGGCAATACTGATTCACAGTGTTGACGCTGATGTGACTGAACACAACTGCTGCAGAAGGGTGATGGAGGAGCATGGCAGTGGCCTACACACACAGTGCCATACTGCTGGGTGATACTGATTCACAGTGTTGACGCTGATGTGACTGAACACAACTGCTGCAGACGGGTGATGGAGAAGCATGGTGGTGGCTTACACACACAGTGCCATACTGCTTGGCGATACTGATTCACAGTGTCAACACTGATGTGACTGAACGTGACTGTTGCAGAAGTGTAATAGAAGAGCATGGTGCATGGGGCGTATCTCACACGCGAGTGCCGACAGAGTCAAGGCCAGGCCACGTGGCTTTGATTGCTGGATTTTATGAAGATGTCAGCGCTGTGGCTAAAGGTAGGAAAGAATACTTTTATTCTAGCTTTTAATATATGCTGCTGAAATTGAATGTTAGATTTTAGAGGTGATTTGTTTGAGTGTGTGAACAGGAGCATGGGTGTATGTTATGACATTTCCACTAAGTTCTAACCTCATTGCTTCAGTGGGCAAGTAACAACTGTTTTGAACTTGAAGAAAGAACACCTCACACTGAAGCAAGACCAGTGAAGTAAAGGTGGCCACTGGAGCACAAAATGTCTGCCTCTAACTTCTCACCTCTTTACCTCTTCACAGAAAGTGAATCATAGAGCATTCTGTGGATGAGAAATAAATAAAAGAGGGGAGATTGCCATAGTTTTTAAAATCTTTGAAATAAATGCAAGTACTGTAGCAGATATATAATACATGTAACAAAAAAGAAAAGAAAAAGGATCATTGTGTATTAGATATTTTATGAGCATTGTGTTCACTGCTGTTGGCCGTTGCCAACTTTTGTCTATGATGCAGGGTGGAAAGAGAACCCAGTGGAGTTTGACTCTGTGTTTAATGAGAGTCGCTACACATGGTCCTGGGGGAGTCCAGACATTTTGCCCATGTTTGCTAAAGGTACTAACTTCTTTTTTTATCTCTCTTTTATAATTCAGAAACAAATTACTGCAGTAAAAAGCAACCTCAAGATGTCTTGTTATCCTGTATACAGTACAAGCTATTTAGTCATTTAAGTGATATTTTGTATGGTTGGGTTTTTATGTATCAAAAGCAGTGGATTTGTAACAGTGTGACTGAGAATCCACAAAAGAACATGCTGCTGTCATTTAAAAAAAAAAATTGTGTGTGCATTCATGCATGCCAGTGTGTATGTGTGACTTGCAGGTGCCACTGGTAGTCATGTGATGGTCAGCTGCTATTCAGCCCACCTGGAGGACTTCGCTGGCTCTGACATGTCACAGCTGGATGTGTGGGTCTTCAAAGCAGTCAAGGTTAGGACGATACAGCTCAGTAGGTCATGGGTTCAAGCCCTGGTAGGAACAGGGGTGGGGAATTGAGGGAAATGTGGTTAGGTACATTCAGAAATGTTCCAAAATTACGAAAAGGTAACTGACTGAAGGTGATGTTATTGTTTGTGCCATTTGGAAAGAAAGGGGGAGGACCCTTGTGGCAATATGAGGGAATACGGAATTTTGGTTCCCACAGTAACCTGAATGCAGCAAGTTGCAAGAATTTGGAGGAATAAAATTTTTTTGGTGCTTGGGGTAATGTAGTTGAAGGAACTGTGAAAACATTTGGATCAGTTTTAGTGTCTTTTGTATTCGAATCTCAGAGACTTTAAAACCTCAAGAGATGATCCTGATAATTATTAGATGATTAGGTTCATGTTTGCAGCCTCCGTGATGGCAGATCTGTTGGTCTGTCTGCAAATGTATTTTTGACCTGATGCTGTTGCAGAAGTTTTTTGAGTCAGCAGAAAAGAACGTGACGCTGATGAACGCTCTGCAGGAGGACAAGCTGGTGTTCTTCCTCCACCTTTTGGGCATCGACACAAACGGACACTCCAAAAAACCCCACTCTGAGTGAGAACTTCTTGTGGCTGTTGTACTGTGTGGCAAGTGCTGTGGTTTCTGACTAAGGCGTTGCAGCGTGGATGGGGTTTATATTTGAATTTTGTACAGTTCACCAAGCACTGTTTTTATGTTAGAAGAGAGGTTCATGCTGTGTAAATATTTTAGTATTATACATATTAATTTCAGCATTTTGAAGAGTGACAGTTTCAGTGCATGTTGGATTATTTTAGTGTTTTCATAAACCACCAAACTCTGACATGGACTACAGGATATTTTAATGTGTATATATGTGATCTTTTTGCATGCGTGTACATGCAGGAGACCTATGTTTGTTTTCTGCAAAGGACTTTTGTAGACTCTTCATAAAATTTGACTCTGGAAAAGTGTGGAAAAGAAAGGTCACCCTTGTGTGTTTTGGCCATGCTCGATTGTGCTTAGCTTGGCTTTTGAAACTGAGTGCTCTCCCTTTGCGCTACCATCTCCTTGTCCATGATTGTGCTGCACAGATGTCCATTTTAAGAGGTAAAGATAGAAAGAAAGAAAAAAGATGAGACGGTTGGGGCATCACCAATGAGGCAGTCTTTATGCAGCAAGAGGGTTACTGTCCAGAATTTGCTTCAGGGAGTATCTGATGAACATCAGAGTGGTGGATGCTGGGATACAGAAGGTGGTGGAGCTGATTGACAAGTTCTATGGCAGTGATGGGAAGACAGCCTATGTCATGACTGCTGACCATGGCATGACCAACTGGGGTCAGTGCATCGCTCTCAGACTCTTGCTCTGTGCAGTTGTCTTAGTTCAGTGTTTGTCCATCTCTCTCTCTCTGTTTCTGTGATTGTCTTTGTTCAGTGTTTGTCTGTCCATCTCTCTATCTCTACTTCCTCTGACTGTCTCTCTGGGACTTGCTTTCTCTATGTGACTTTCTCTGTGACTCTTTTTCTTTTTTCTCAGGCTGTCCCAGTCTCTCTCTCTTTCTTTGTCTCAGTCTCTCTCTTTCTGTCTCTCTCTCTGTGCGACTGTTTCTTTTTGGAAGAGGTGTAGATTCTTGGGACAGAAGTTACCTGCCATCTGCTGCTTACTCCTACAAAGTGGCTGAATTGTTTGTTCTGCAAAAATTGGGTGTACTCATAACCAAATTGTCATAATGAAAGTTGCACAACCCAAAGTATCAACAGTTCTTTTTTGTGTGTCCTATTTCTTGTGCAGAGTTCTTGATTTCAAATTGCCTGTTAGGATCACTGTGTTTTGCTTGTGAACAAAATGGAATCTTACCCTTGAATTAGAGACCTTGCAGAAAACAACAGATATTACAGAGACAGCAGAGCTTGACATTTGCATCTGACCGTGTGGATTTCGGTCTTGTATTTTGCTCTGCTGTCTGGTTGCATCTCAAAATGGCTTTGGTCCAAATATGGACCTTGCAGGTTCCCATGGCGCTGGTCACCCCCATGAGACCTTGACCCCTCTGGTAGCCTGGGGTGCTGGTGTTCGTCAGCCTCGACCTACTGACAGGACATGTGGGCAGTTTGCTGACAACTTTTGTAATGGTAAGGCTGAGTTGTAGGTTGGTACTGTGTGCAGACTTCAGTTGGAGCAACGGTGAAACAATATCAGAGAATGTTACAAGAGGGTGATTACAGTTGCGTTTTGTTTGCATCACCAGAAGTTTTTGTTGTATTATATCATGCTGGCTGTTCAGTTGGAGCATCTGTGAAACACAATCGGAGAATGTTACAAGAAGGAGCTCTAAATGTGTGTTTTGTTGTTTTATTTTGTACCATGCTGGCAGGTACAGTGCTAAAACTATGCACAGTGCTAGTGCAAAGGGAGGAATTTAAAATTTACGTGCAACAAAGTTTTCTCTGCAAAAACTGGGGATACAACCAAATTGTCAGAAGGAAAGTTTCACAATCCAAGTATCAACAGTTCTTTATCCATTTGACCTGTGACCTAATCCTTGTGCACAATTCTTGATTTTGCTTTTTAGGGTTCCCTGTTGGGAGTTATGCAGTTAACTGAGCATTAACAATCAATTGTGAACGACTTCTTTTTCATTTTTATTTTAAAATGACATCATCAGCAATGAAACTACTGGTCCCCTGATGTGTTCAAGTAGTGAGTGTGCCTTCTTGCAGACTTGCTCATTTTGTTTTGTACAGTTTTGTTTTGTTTAGTTTTTTTAATTTGCAATTATCAACTTTTTTATAAATGCCTGCAATCTTTTGTCATCCAGACTGGCGTCTCCAGCACCGAGGGCGGGTGGATGTCTCCCAGGTACCATTTTGCTTTTGGCATCACAGGGCAATATGTTATTTTATTCCACTGGTATATTTGGGGGTTCAGATCTTTTGCCTGTATTCTTGCTCTCTCTCTCTCTGTCTCCATCTCCACCTCCTCCTTTTCTCCTCCCCTCCACCCCCCCCCCCCCACCCACCCCCTTGCTTTTAAAGGCTTTTCCCTGACACAGCCATCATGGTAGACAGGCATAAAAAACACTTAGTGTTTTGCCCCGATATATCCACCCATGTTGACGGCACAAAAAACTTAGTTTTGCCCCGATACATCCACCCTTATTGGCAGGGCATAAAAACAATCAGTGTTTTGCCATGATATACCCACCTTTTAAAATCCTTATTATTAAGTCTGTATATTGCTCAGCATTCTTTGCGCCCTGCCAGAAATTCTGCCTGTGTCAACTCTGCCTTCTTCTCTTCTTCCATGTAGCTGACAAAAATTCAGCATACTTTCAGGTCGTATTACTTCATGTTTTTCCTGATACTCTTCAAACATGGTGACATGTGACATGAACAGTGAGAATCGAACACTGTGACATGAACAGTGAGAAATACTTTTACATGTGATGTGTGAACTGTTTTTCACCCTTGCATAGTATTCTGGGTTGACTGGGTGTTAAATGTCAAATGTCAAATAACTGACTGAATTCCATCCGCAGGCTGACATTGCACCTTTGATGGCTTTTCTTGTGGGGATCCCATTCCCAGTCAACTCAGTGGTAAGTGTAAGCTTGTCAGTATGATGATGCAGGTCTGTGTATGTGCATCTGTCTGTGCATTTGAATCTTTGTTGTCTGAATACACATAGGTGTGAAAGAGTTTGTAAATGCTCAGGGTCGTTAGGGGCCAGGTGTGCTAAGTGCTTCATGGGCACTTGTTAACAGTGCCATAGCTTTACTAAGTACATTTCCATGCATGTCAGCTTTTGTTATGGTGTAATTTATCCTTGGATATCCACATCCTTCATTACCAGGGTCCTTTGTTAAGGTTCTAGATAATGTTGAGGTTATAGGTAACATTAAAATACTGAAATCTGGGTACAGTGCCCCCTAAAATGTCAGAGCCTTGATTTAACGCTTTGTTCCTCTTGTTTCACAAGACATGTGATGAACAACTGCCACTCATAGCAAGAACAGGCCACTAACATCATCAGAAAAACAAAGATCTAATCATGGGACTGGGAGTAACATGCTGTGGATATTCAGATTTTACATCTTCTGAAATGGATAGTGGATGTGTGTGAAATTAGTTCATTATCATTGCAATATCTTTTTTGCCAGTGATTTATTTATTTATTGTAGGTAACTAGTACATTATTACTGCTGCACAATAATTGTCCTTTTTGTCGTAGAGTCTTTTGTAAGTAATTAAAATTCATTATCATCGCAGTAGGTGTCCTTTTTGTCATGGAGTCTTATTAGCAGCTAAAATTCATTTTCATGGCAGTTGATGCATGTGTTTTCCCATGGAGTCTGTTGTAACTAGTTCATTCATTATTGTTGCAATACGTGTTTTCTTTCTGCTGTAGAGTCTTTTGCAGTTAGGTCATAATTTATCATTGCAGAAACCGTTCCTTTTTTGCCAGGCGTTATGAAATGTGGAGTCCTTTTTGCTTTGGAATCTGTTGTAACTAGTTCAGTATCACTGCAGTGCATTTGTCCTTTTTCTGCCAGGTGTTATGAAATGTGGAGTCCTTTTTGCTTTGGAATCTGCTGTAACTAGTTCAGTATCACTGAAGTGCATTTGTCCTTTTTCTGCCAGGTGTTATGAAATGTGGAGTCCTTTTTGCTTTGGAATCTGCTGTAACTAGTTCAGTATCACTGCAGTGCACTTGTCCTTTTTCTGCCAGGTGGTGGTTGAAAATTGGCTCCACACTATGTATGTTACCTGTTCCCCAGGGCGTTTTGCCAGTGGAGTACCTGCACGGCACAGACTTTGACAGGGCAGAGGGGCTGTTTGCCAATGCACAGCAGATTGTGGCTCAATACCAGGTAAGTCATCATTCGTGAACTACGCAAACATTAATATCGTAACTGTTATCTCCAGTCTTCTGGTCTCTCACTCGAATGCACAAAGACTGCCATGCACTGCAGACCATCCATGCTGCTGAAAGCTTCCTTGCCAGCGACCAGATCTGACGCCTGACATTGGGGTGTAGTGGGCACACTTGCAGCAGGTGTTATGTTGTCATGCTGCCGGTCTGACGGGGGCAGAGTTCTGACTGACTGGTTCTGAAGGTGGTAAAGAGGGAGGATGTGGCCTGTGTGCAGCCTTAAGATGATCACCTGCTTTATGTTGACAGTGGATAATAGAGGTTGGATCTGTTATCTGTAATGTAATTTATATATGGTATGGTTTATATGTTGACATGCAGTGTTAGTGTGTCAGACCTAATAACTGCATCATGTCCTGTCCAAAACAAGTCAGACAGCATTTTTTTTCTTTCTCTAACCAGGTAAAAATGATGCAGGTAAAGGAGAGGACAATATCAGCCACTTTCCGACCATTCCAGTAAGTGTTTCTTTCCCTTCTCAATAACAGTGGGGGTTTTGGGGTGTGTGTTCCTGATTAGTATATGCTGTGGCCCAAGGCTGCACACTTGCTTGATTAGTTGCTGTTGCTCATCTGGTGACTTGTTGTGTAGCCAGTTGGAAACAGTCTTGTTTTGCCTCACTGTGTTAAGCATGGAGTGGTGATGAAGAGTTGCTGCCTTGTTAGGAAGAACCCAGGGCTGACAAATGTGCTCCATTCAAAGCCTGTAATAGGTCAGAATATAGCCGTGCATGCTTCACCTGCTGCCAGGAATTTCTCTGTTACACAACTGGTAACAGTGACTCCAAAAATATGACCATTGCCTTCTGACTTGATTTACCTACACAGCAAAATATTGTTGTACTAAAATGCTGTTACACACACAGATGACTCAAACTGACTTAAATTGTGAAACTTTGTTTGGACTTTCCGTTGTCCTCTCTTTCTTGCAATGCTTGGAGCTTTCCCGTAGCAGTCCAACACCTTTCTGGTCTGTTTTGTTCAGTGGTGGCTTTCTTTTTCTGCAACAACTTGTCATGTGTTGACTTGGCACTGATGATGTTCTCCTGCATTTGTGATGAGACATGCAGGGGTGTTAAGTATTAAGAATAAATCAGTCAGCTGCAGAAATAAGGGTCCCCTCTGCTGAGAGCTCAGAGCTGTCAAAGTCTCTTGCTTTAAAGCCTGGGGTAGGTCAGAATATAGCCATGCATGCTTCATCCTCTGCCAGGAATTTCTTCCTTGTTCAAATTTGAACCTTCTCTGTCCATTCACTTTCATTTTCCCAAATCCTCTCCCTGCCTTTCAACTGCGTTAATTTTGGCTAATGTAGAATGTTGTGTGGGCCCAGGAATAAAGTAGTCCACCGTGCTCGTCATCACAAGTGATTGAAGCAGGTACCTGTGTTGAATGCCCACACAATATAAACTGGCTCCACAACATGTGTTATTGTGCAAACGTAACAGTGAATCAGACGTACTTGTGATTTGTTCAGTGGTGTTTTAATTTTGCACTGAATACATCCTGAATACACCGGGGTGGGGGGTGGGTCTGTCTGGAAGCATCTTTCCAGCTGCAAGTAAGTGAAATGTAAATATTGAGATTGACTTCATTGCGCTGCTTTGAAGGGTGAGCCAGCTTTTTACTCGTGATAGGAGGAATGGCGTTTTGACTGAGTGGAGACCATTTTTGAAAGTGTGATTTGCCCTGAGGTGAACCTGTGCAACATTGAAATCCAAGAGCTAGCTAGCTAACTCATTTTGGACTTTTGTGGGATTTTCAGCGCTGTTTGTCCCGTGATGACCCTGCGCTGTTGATGGGATGTTAAAGTCCTGAACTAATCTACACTTCAGCATTGTGTTTAGAGTAGACTGAACTTATTGATCCAAGTTGAGTGTGGTTTTAGACATGAGAAGTGTTGTAAATGTGTGTTGACTTGATAATTATGATAGCATAGTTAGTTTGTCCCAATATAACCTTGTACAGTTGACAGGATGTTAATGTCCAGTCCAGTTACCACTGTAACTAGTCATATAGTCATATATATGTATTTAAAACATCAAGTAGTCTGTTTTTCTTTCTTTTCTTTTGTTGTTTTCCTTTTTTAATTTTGTTTTCTCCATTATCTTTTTCAGGGAGTTGTCATTATCTGCCCAGGTGAGACACTGTCAGCTGTCCCATGGTTACACGTTTTCTACCTGCTCAAGAGTGTGTGTGTGTGTGTGTGTGCATGCATGCACCTATGTGTCTGCGTGTGTCTGCATGTTTGAGTGTATGCACGTGTGTGAGATAGACATGTACAGGCAGAGAGTCATAAATTTAGTCTGGAGGTCTTAAGAGTCAAACCAGCATGCAGTTCTAGTCCAGACACTGATGTTTGTACATGCTGAAGCTTTTGTGTGTGTGTTTTGTGTGCTCTGACTGAAGATCTCATGACAGCAGAACTCATATTAAGAGCCAACTGAAATGAGATACTCCATCCGTACTAACATTTTGAAACATTTCACTGAACATTTTCACACATCAGACATCTGCCCAAGAACCACCCCTTTTGTTCGACACATTTCTTTGGTTTTTAGGCCTGTCTTAAAACAGCCTCCACTGTATCTTGGATCTGACTTCAGCAAGGGTTTTTATATATATATAAATGAGAAGTTTTTAAAAGGTATTTTCTTATGACCAAGTCTGATCATCATGAGGTGACCTTGTGCAGTTGACAGGATATTAAAATACACTTACATACAAACTCTACTGTATCTTAGCAGAGGTTGAAAGAATTTGATGTCAGCACATCCATGTAAGTAGTTCTTTGTATCCATGATGTAAAACTTCAGTGGGGTGTGTTGAACAATCCTCAGGTGGAGCTCACGAGGAACATCCGTAATCTCATCAGCAATGGCCGATACCAGGATGCTGTAAGTCGTCAACTACTGTGCCATCACCATTGACCCAGGGGTCTGTCTGGTAGTATCTTTCTCAGATGACAGCTGTAAAGAGATGTGCTAATTATTGACTGTTTTGGCTTGGTTTTGTTTGTTTTTTGATTGTGTTGTGTGCAGAAGTGTGAGCCAACATTTTACTTGAGTTTTGGGGACTTGTGTTTCAACTTGGTATGGAGTAACTGTGACTGTGCGATTCATCCTGAGGTGACCCTGTGTGGTTGAGGGGATGTAAAAATCCAAGAACTTTGTACTCTCTTGAAGTATTGTCCTGAGGGGACCCTTAATGGTTCACAGGATGTTAAAATCAAAGCATCAACTAATCATGTGAACAGCTAAAGGAAATGTGGGATGAGGCTGCAGGACAGCACTACCTAGCTGCACTCTCTTAATATACTGAAAAAAACGTTGGGGACAATCCTCTCCAACCTGTGGTCACTTCTAACCACTTTCCCTTCTCTTGGTTCATTGAAAATGTGCTGGAGAGAAACTGAGAGTGTGCTTAAATTATATAGATTTCACCACTCTGCAGTTTTTGAGCTGGCAACATTTCAAGTTGCTGTTTTCCTCAAATTGCAGTTGTTCTAGTTATGCCATGTGATCTTCCATGTGAGGGTCTTGAACTGGGGTGGAGTGGAGGGGGATGGGGTGGGGGGGGGGATTAACTGTAAACAGGCTGTGCTGTACTTCCTGGATGACTTTGGCAATTGGATCACCCTAATACAACTGTACTGGTAAAACACCAAGTTACTTACTTACTTGGCAATTGGCAAGCAGACCATTACAACAGCAACAAAATGAGGAAGAAAAAAGTGCTGTTTCAGTCTGTTTCTCTTTGTATTTAATCAGTGTTTTGTACATTTACTTGTGAGGTGTCAGGTGTTTGGAATTGGCATCAAAATTAAAAGCAACCTGTGCTGTTGATGGGACATTAAAATCCAAGCACTGATGTCCTGTTCATCTCTGTTGCAGATTTCTGAGAGCAAGTTTGTCATTCAGACTGCCCTCAAAGGATTGCGCTACTTCCAGACCTACGACCGATTCTTTCTTGGGTAAGGCATGTTCCAATGGCATGGTTTTGTGTGCATATTTTGTCTTATAATGCACAGATGTCATTCACTGGATAATATTTTGCATGCATCTGTCTGCTGAGGAGCAGTTACCAGTTTAAAACAGGCAGCTAAACAAATCAAACTTGGAAAGAAATTCAGTCAATGTGTTTTATTCTCTCGGTTGAATAGCCAGGCTTGCAAACAATTTTAGAGCTTGCACACAACAAACACAGTGTCTTGGAAATATGCGTACAACTAAACATAAGGCTACAAACACCGACAACATTTTGTTGCTTTTTTAGAGAACAATCCTGCATTAATGTAGTTAAAATTAAGCCTCTTGTACCTGTTGTAGAAATGCAGGATCAGTGACTGTTGTGTGTGATACAGTATCAGTGACTGTTGTGTGGTATGTGATACAGGATCACTGTTGTTGTGTGGTGTGTGATACAGGATCAGTAGCATGTGTGGTATGTGACACAGGATCAGTGGCTGTTGATGCGTGGTGTGTGATACTGGATCAGTGCATGTTGTTGTGTGGTGTGTGATACGGGATCAGTGGCTGAAGCGTGGTGTATGATACAGGATCAGTGATGGGCGGTGTGATACAGGGTCAGTGACTGTTGTATAATACAGGATCAGTGACTGTTGGTGTGTGATACAGGATCAATGTTGTTGTGTGGTGTGTAATACAGGATCAGTGACTGAAATGTGGTGCATGCTACAGGATCAGTGACTTGGTGTGTGGTGCATGATACAGGATTAGTGACTTGTGTGGTGTGTGATACAAGATCAGTGACTGTTGGTGTGTGATACAGGATCAGTGATGGTGGTTGTGTGATATAGGATCAGTGACTTGTATCTAATTGTGCTACAGCATCGGTGACTGTTGTTGTGTGGTGTGTGATACAGGGTCAGTGTGACTCTGGGGTTTCTGGGATGGATGGGTTACGTGCTGCACTTGGTGGTGGCTCAGCACACTACAGTGGTGACCTCTATGCCGCAAGGGAAATGGTTCAGTGATGGAAGAAACAACTCTGTCATCCATTTCACCTTTGGAATGATTGGCTTCATTGTGACTCTTCTGCTTTGGGGTAGGTTCTCCATGGTTGTGACAGTGCATTTCCTTTTTCAAGAGTGAAAAGTGGGGAATACTTTCCTAAATGTAGGGATATATATATATATGTTTGTGGGTAAGTTATGAGTTCCTTAATCACTCTCAGATAACAACACACAAAACAGTGTAAGGTACGGCTGTACTGTTGTAATTTCAAATAATATTTTTTATATTTTTTATGTCTATATAGTTGTTTCCCAAAACTAAAAACTGCAGGTTACTGTTCATGTTTTAAAGATCAGTGTGTGTGTGTGTGTGTGTGTGTGTGTGTGTGTGTGTGTGTGTGTGTGTGTGTGTGTTGCATTGGATTTGTTTCATCTTTTTATTCTGTCCTCATGCAGTCCAATCTCTTCCATGGACCAATTACCTCTACTGTCTGATGCCAGTCATTCTGTGGATGAAGTTTGCACAAGGGTGAGAACCATACACTTAAAGAACATTTTTGTTTTGAGGGGTGGGAAACATGTGGGCTAGTTGTTAAAGAACATGAGTATGTGTGCAAACAGAACCATCTATATAAGGAACCAGCATGATTTTTTACACAAGAATGAGAACCACGCAGTTACGAAAGAAGTACGGTGTACCATGGCCCGAAAATGAGCACCATAATCACTAACGAAGTAAAGAGTTATTGTTCACAGGGAAGAACCATAAAGTTAACTGTTACTACAGTTGTACACAGCATGAATGCAAGCCAGAAATGATCTGGTATGTGTCCATCAACCTGTTTATTGTGCTATGTTTTACAACAGCCCATGCAGTAACCAGCCGGGGTTTTGTTTTTTGTTTTGCTCCCAAACAGTGCAGATAGTCACTGAGGTCAGCCTTGTGGGAGGTGTACAACAGACCTGTGTGTGTCAGTTTAGCTGTTCAGTTAGTTGGAGACAAATGAACACTGTATTTTGGCAGTGTATGATAGCCTTTTCACAAGTCTAGATCACACATGTATTGTGACCTAGGTATGAACCCAAGGGTCTCCCAATACCTCTGCTTACAAGCTAACAACTGTTTGGGGGGGGGGGGGGGGGGGATGTCCCAAAATGTTACTTGAAGAACAGGGCACTCTCCAGGTGCTTTCTTGTTAATACCCTGTACCAAAAATGGAACAATCTGCGTTTATCAGTTATTTTTAGCCCATGGCACAGATTTGCCTAGACACTGCACTGTGAATAAGATTCTGTTCCTGAGGTATTGTGGCTGGGATTGAAGAAATTTCCGCAGTGTCACTTTTGAAATATGGCCCATTCTCGTGCTTTCAGGAAAGATCGTTGAGCTCTTGCTCTTTTTACACCTCTTTCCTTCAGCTTTGTGCCCACAGGTTATGTCTCAAACTCCTCAGCGCTTAGATCGTCTGAGGCTCAAGCCACTTGAGATAGTTGCTTTGCCATCCAGTCTGTTCACTCTTTTCCTTGACTCTGGCATTGTGTGGAGTCAGTGACAATTGTGCCAAAACAGGCTGTGGAACAGACCTTTCTGGTGCCTGTGGTTACTTCTGCCACAGTGTTATGGGTCTTTTTTCAATACAAACTAGAGTCAATGACAATGGTAATCTCTGCTGTGCCAAAACAGGCTGTGGAACAGACCTTTGTGGTGCCTGTGATTACTTCTGTCATAGTGTTGTGTTTCAGTTTTCAGTACAAATTACAACTTTATTGTCCCCATGGGGAAGTTCATTTGTCATGAATGAACATGTGTACACTAAGGTGGACTGTAATGTACACTACCCTAAAGAAGACTTCTGGTGCCTGTGGTGACTGATATTGCGTGTTCAGTCCGTTTTCAGGTGGCATGTGATTAATCTACACTGCCCTGAAAGCGGCCTGGGAGCAGACTTTTCTAGTACCTGTGGTGACTGATGGGATCATAGCCTGTGTTTGGTCTGTTTTCAGGTGGGATGTAATCTACGCTGCCCTGAAACAGGCCTGGGATCAGACCCGTCTGGTGCCTGTGGTGATTCGTGTCATATTCAGCATATTTGGTTTGAAAATTATTGTGAGTTGGGCTGTGCACCCTTTGTAGGTCTATGTAAAACATAGTCACCTGTGAACCTGAAAGTTATAATGTTGCTGTTGCTTGTTTTATTGATCATATTGAGTGCATCAGTATAAGCAACCTTCCATCAGATCCCACTGTATGTATTACCGCTCTGTTGGACATTAGTTGTGCTGTTTAACTCAAAAACATAACAATGATAATAATAATAGCTGTCATTTCTATAGAGCCATACCTCACTGACAAGGGTGAGCACACACGATGAACAAAAGATGGGGGGGGGGGGGGGGGGGAGGTAGGCTGTTTAACTTGCAGGATAGTTGTTTGTGCATGTTGATGGCAGTAGGCATGCAATATGGACTACCTGAACTTAGATGGCAAGAGAGTGTGTGTGGCTTAGATAGCAAGTGTGTGTGGCTTGATGGCAAGAGTGTGTGGCCTAGATGGTAAGAGTGTGTGTGGCTTAGATGGCAAGTGTGTGTGTGGCCTAGATGGCAAGAGTGTGTGTGGCTTAGATGGCAAGAGTATGTGTGACTTTGATGGCAAAAGTTTATGGCTTAGATGGCAAGTGTGTGACTTAGATGGCAAAAGTTTATGGCTTAGATGGCAAGAGTGTGTGTGGCTAAGATGGCAAGAGAGTGTGTGTGCATGCATGTGTGTAGCTTAGATGGCAAGAGAAAGTGTGTGTGTGGCTTAGATAGCAAGTGTGTGTGGCTGGATGAGGTTAGACATATGGGACAGGCTGCTGGAGTTTAAACTTAGATGGGAATGTATGTGGGCAAGATAAGGCTCATGGGACAGCCTACCTTAGCCTCAACTTAAATGGGTGTGTCCAGGTGCTGAGTTTCTTTCACCGTGAGTTGCTGTCTTTGGGTTTGGTGGCCATGGCAGCATGGGCTGTCACCACACCAATGTGGAAAATTCACAAGGTCAGTTCTCTTGCTTCACCGCTGATTCTTTGTATTGATCAGGTCTTTTAGCTGCATGCTAGATGGCATGACATGTAATGCACTTTATGGTGTTGTTTTTATAAGTACCTAAAATATCATAGAGAAGTAAGTTTTTCAGTGATATTTTTACAAGTACCTAAAACATCACTGCAGAGTCAGTTCCTCAATGATCATGGTGTCTATATTAAAAAAGACAGAAAGAAAACTGATATATTCTTCTTGTCTTTTTATTTATAATCTTTCATTCTGTAACACATGAACATGGAAGGTTTTCTGTTTCTGTCTGAATAAATTCCTCACAAAAGAGTAACCATTTTACTGTTCTAGCCAGCAGCCAGGATTATATGTGACAGTAATTATCTTTTTTGGGGGGGGTCATGTTTTATTCCATTTTTTGCGCAACTTACAGCAATATTGTGATAGTGCTTATAATAAACTAAATAGTCATCAGCAAAAAGAGTTCATAAACATAACAAAAATGAACTATATTGGGGGGAATAGGAGAGAGAGAGAGAGGTAGATGCACACACATGCACTCACGCAGACACACACACACAGAGTTCCAAACTAAAATTCAAGCAATTAAAAGGCCCAGCAAACAGATCAACAAAAAACTACTTACAGTTACATAGTATGTGCATGTGAACAATGTATAAGTGCCTGAATGCGTGTATGTATGTTGTACATCTTGTCACTTAACATTTACTATCTATGACATAGTCTATACATCAATCAGCTGCTGGTAAGGACACCATTCAATTACAATCTTATCATATGACATATTCAGTTTTGCATTATATTTGTACACCTCAAAGTTAGTTTTTAAATAATGTTTGAACAAATGCAATTGTGGTATAGTCTTGTTAATTTTACATTTATAAATAAAGAACTTTGCTTGCAAAATAATCAAATCAAAGATGTTATCTGATTTAAAATGGATGTCGTGACCAAACAGTACAATGTTTTCATTAAGTGTAACTGAGGTCGCATTTGAACAGCCAGCATTAAGTACAGTCTGGAATTGTTCCCAAAATGACCTCACATATGTACATGACCAAAATATATGGTTAATTGAGTCTCGGTCTTGTCGACAAAAAGAGCAAGTAATGTTATTTTCAGTTCCCATGTGCTTAATGCATTAGTAGCAATTATTCTATGTACTAGTCTTACTTGAAACCATTTCAAATTTATTTTCTTGAATCTGTTGCATTTTCTTAAAGGTGATACACCAATTAATATCTTTATTTAGCTTAGCTTCCCACTTGTCACAACAGTTAGGTCTAGTTATATTCTGCATAAGTATCTCATAATAAAGGCATGAGCCTTTTTATCGATTATAAATTCTTAAGCATCTTAATTAAATCTGCTGAATTTTTAGCCTCCACTGTTATTTCTGTTTTACGTATGTAGCTTTTGATAGCTTGCACACAACCAATATATATGTAATGTAATCTGTCTTAATTCTGAATTTTTCTTTAAAACTTTTAAATGACATAAATGTACCATTGTCATTCAGCATATTTTTAATGTGACACATGCCTTTGTCAGTCCAGTTTTTATAGTAATTATCTTTATTGATTTATAAAATAAGTGCCAACAATGTGAAGCTTATTGCTGAAAAACAGTGTTCTGCATGGACATAAAATGACAAAACATTATACCAAGTATGGATGTAATTGTGATTGGTGACTTCTGTATCCCCCAGGGGGTGGTGGGGTGGGTGCGTGGGGTTCTTCTCAGGAAAATTGGAAGTAACATTTTTAGTCAATCCTTTTACTTGTGGGTCAAGTGTCTCTGTCCTCCCCTGAGATCACCTCCAGGATTGAGTGGGTGTGAAACATCAGTAATGAATGCTGGTTTTGCATGCTGTTGAAGGCTTTGTCATCACCCCCACTTTGTGTGCAGATGACATGTGTGTTTTGGATGACAAGCTGCGTCCTTGTTGGCGTCTTCCCTCTGATGCCGGTCGTGGGAGGCAACACAAACTACATGCTTGTGTGAGCATCAGCACTGTCTGCATGCCTTCATGTTTAGTCTCTGCTAGTGAGCTCCGATGTCTGAGTGTCTATCCTTTCTACCTGCACCTTTTGTCTCTTGTCCCTGTAGTTGCTGAAAGAGAAGTTTAGATCCTCTCAGGTGAGATGCTTGAACTGTTCAAATGTGCCCCTTCTGAAGCCCGCAATAGGGCAGAATATAGCCTTGCATGCCTCACACTGCCAGGAATTTTTTCCATTATAATTTTTACTGGCTCAGTTGTAGCCTCATTGAGACTTTGTGTGACATACGCACAGATGAGGTCATGTACATTATGCTTTTGGTAATTGTGGCATGTACTCGTCAGAAATTTTGGATTTTTTTTCTTCTCTTTTTTTATGGCTTGTTTTGGTTTGCTTTTTGAAAACCTTGCAAGTAGTTCTATGGATGCAGAAATTAATAGTGGTATTTTGTTTACATACAGTCAGGGGAGAGTTTGCAAGTGCAAGTATACTATTATGTCATAGGACAGTCCCAGAAAGTCACCTTTTTTACAATTTTATAATTACCCATTTTGAATGCAGGTCAGTTGAGCATTTGCTGCTTTTGTCTTGCAGGTTGCTGTCAGGTCTGGTGGCCTTTGTTCTAGGCAGCTGCATGATGTGGAGGTAATAAACTGGCCTCTTCTTTTTTCATATTTTGTTCTAGAGAGACAGGTTTTTTTCTTTCTTGAACTGGTGGGGTGGATTTAGGATCTTTGACTTTGCTCATCATCCTTCATTTTCTGTGTAGGGTCAGTTGCAGTCTGTTACAGATTGGGGGTGGGGATAAACAAAAATGTGTGCATCTTTCTCTTATTCTTAAAATTAAAAATAGTAATCTATTTTGAATGAGAACGAATAACATGGACTTTCCTTGGAAAGTAAGGTTTGTTGCTAGGGCCCTCTTTCCATGAAACGTTACTTGGATACGTAAAGCAAACAACAATAAAATAGCTTTGAGAAGGTAGCTCCACGCGAGTGCATGCAAGTAGCTGCAGTTCAGACAGGATGTCAAGTGCCAGTTTGTAGGCACATGGACAGAGGAAAAGTGCACGACTTTTGCTAAAATGTGTTCCGACAGTGCAGACTTTATGATTGCAAAACCATCGTTTTAACACAGTTATGTTTTGGTGGGATTAGGCCATAGCTAGTAGTGTCATTCTGCAGAGAGTGGCTTGCTTTGCCAACAGAATTGTTCTGGAGAGAGTGTTGTCAGTGATGTTCGTGACTGGGATTTCTAGGATTTCCAACCAGACTCAAAGTGGGAGTGTGAGCATCTTGTCAAGGAGAGTTCTCTGCTTTCAGGTCAGTTGCCTGTGTGTGTGTGTGACAGAATGTGTATATTCATGTGTTAGTGTTAGAGAGTGTACATATGGTAGTGTTAAAAAGTGCACGTGTTTGTGAGTTATCAAAAGAGAGTGCACATGTTAGCATGTTTTCTTTCCAGGGGGAGGGGTGGTGGGCAGAGGGAGACGTCTGGAGATTGCAGATAAGCACTGCCAGTGCAAGCATGTGGTTTCACCACAGTCCAGTATAGCACTTGTTTTTTAACTGGTTATTTTCAGTCAAGGAAATGCTGTGGTGGTGATTTTCTTCTTGCACTCTGCCTCCTCTCCGACTTTAGGATTAGATCTGCATTAGCACACATATTGTGATGCTCAGTTCTCTCATCTCAAATACTTGATCTGCTGTCATAACAGTGCCTATGAAGACAGAGTGTAATTTGTATTTTAGTGGACTCAGCAAGTCTTTCAGATAATCTATAGTATTACTCAGTGATGACCCATTTATGAATTAATATGTCAGATCATCTTTGAGATCCTAGACCTTGTGAAAATGGTAATGAAACATGCGTTTGCTGCTACAGTTCTTCTGGAGCTTCTACTTTTAGCTCAGTAACTTCTGAACTGGTCAGAAGGATAAAACAATGTAGAAATGATAGAAATTGTGTGTCATAGTGCAGTTATCTGAATTTAGGGGTAGCTGTTTGAATTGAATGAGTGTTGATTGCACCTTTTGCTGTATAAGAAGTGTCCCTTGGAGAGTTAAAAAACACATATTTTGTTTGTTTGTTATTGCTATGTTTACATTTTCTACAGATTAACTAGGTATAAATGTGAATGAAAAAGAACCTCCAACTATCACAAAACAGAATGGAAAGAAGAGCGCTGCACTGTGCAGACCTATCACATTGGAACATATAGGAGATCTATACATTGTGGCTTGGCTTTGGCTGTGTTGTGACACCAGCAAGAACACCAAGCTACATTAAAATGTTGTTATGCACTGTAATGTGGGGATTGTCTTCAGCCATGATAAGCTGCTTGAATAATGGCATGCATCCTTCAGAAGTGGACATAAATCCTCTGAAGATGATGTGTGGCTGCCCATGTGGCGGGGTAATAACAGACAGTCACACAAGCAATCTCTTACCCTATCGAATTCATTTGTTGGTATACAATCACACCAGCAATCATTTACCCTATGGAACTCATTTGTTGGTATACAATCACACCAGCAATCATCGTATGGAATTCATTTGTCAGTGTACAATCACACCAGCAATCTTTTACCCTGTGGAAATCATTTGTCTGTGTACAATCACACCAGCAATCTCTTTCCCTATTGAAATCATTTGTCAGTATACAGTTGCATATACTGGGTTACACCCAGAGTTTTCAGCTGGGGAACACTATAACAGGAAACTCCAGAGGAGAGGAGAATCCAGCTCGAGCAGATCAAATGAAAATGGCTCCATTTATGCCCACTGTAATATTGACCAAATTTTTGTGTTCTTATTTTATAGTAATGTTTGAATGTTGTCTGAGTAGTTGGTCCTGGTGGCCCTGGCAACCCTCATCGTCAAGGTGACGTCGGACAGGATTGGACACAAGTCTGGATCTCGCACTGTGTCACAAGTACTCAGTTGGTTCATCCTGTGTAAGTCCTTTACCTTCTTGTCCTTCTCAGCCCTGGTTTTCATCTTTGTCATCCTCTTCATTGTAGCAGCTGTCTGCTGCTGCATGCTCTTATTTCACAGCTGTGCCTGTCCACCCATCCAACGCATGTGTGTGTGTGTGCGTTGTTAGTGTTATTGTAAAGCACCCTGTGCTCCCACCTTGTGCAGTTGATGGGTGCTCTAGAAATCCTCTTTATTATTATTCTCGGCTGTGATCCTGTGTGGTTGACAGAACATTAAAATCTAACAGACGTCTGCTTTTTGAGCTTTCTTTGTCTCCCCCCCCCCCCCCTTCTTCCTTATTTTTTTCACATAGGAAGAGCTGTGGCTAAGTGGTTCACACAATGGACTTGGGATTAAGGGACTGCAAGTTCAGATCCCGGTTCTGACAGCAGCCTCTCTTGCGACATTTTTACTGTGAAATGCAGTCACTGGGCATTTGGGACTTGGCTTTTGGAGTTGGTCAGTGTCACGATGGTAACACAACAGTATTGTTCACATGGTAGTGGAGGAGGGGAGGTGTACTTAATCTTTCCCTTGATGAATTGTTAGGACTAGGGGCGATGATCCCTCTTTTTGTCCTTTTTTCTGAATGCGTTTGTTGTTATCCAGCTCTGTTGAGTTTTTTTTACATCCATTTTTACTGTATGTTCTTGTCATCCACCTTTACTGTGTTGTCATCTTGTTTTACTGTGTGCTAGTGTTATCCAACTTCCCTGTTTTCTGTTGTCATCCAACTTTACTGTGATGTCATCCAGTTTTAGTGTGTGCTGTTGTCATCCAACTTTACTTTTTTCTGTTGTCATCCAACTGTACTGTTTTCTGTTGTCATATAACTTTACTGTGTGCTGTTGTCATCCAACTTTACTGTGCTGTTGTCATCCAGCTTTGGTGCATGTTGCAGGTGTGTCCCCCCTGCTTCCACTGCTGACAAGTGTGGGAGTTGAGGTTCGACTCCTCAGCCTCTGCCTGGCCATTATGGCACCCTACCTCCTCATGAGTATTACGTATCCTTGACCCCATCATGTCTGTGAGGGTAGCCCTGACTGCTGTCACTGCACACAGCTGTTTGCAGATTTCACACTGGTTGATAGTTTCAGAGCAGTTTAGCGTGTGCAGTAGAAGAGAGTCATAATCATCAAATTATAATAATGCATCATTTTTGGATAGCACAGGTCACACAAGCAACTTAAAGTGCTCTGCAGAAGAGCTCATGCGTTCATTCCACAACATTTGTAAATATGAGACAGCGTAGACAGTTACAGATGTAAAACAAAAAGGCAACGGCTGTATACACAAAGCAATTGAACATGATCAGCAGAAATGTTAGCCAAAGTGGGGGGGTGGGGAGGGGGCGGCAGGTCTTTTAACACAAAACTTTTTGAAAGAGAAAGGACTTCAGCGAAGGCTTGACAGGTGTGTTGAGGATATGTACTGGAAGGGAGTTCTACAAAAGTGGTCTTTGGTACTAAAGGAACCTTTGAACTTTTTTGTACTAATTTGTGGGACACCGATTTCTCATTAGACCTGAGGGAAAGAGAGGGTTCATAAATATTGAGAATATATAAAAAAAATTGCCACTGCCACCAAACCTCATTTTTACTAGTTTCAGGCAACAGAACAAAGACATGGCAGCCCCATGGCGCAAAAAAAGAGACGGCCCTTAGTGACAGAGGCGTACTTATCAGAAATGTTCAGTCTGAAATTACATCTATTACAGAGGTTTATCAGTTATAGTTCAGTTTAACATTATGTCCATGTAATCCAGTTGAAATTTGCTCCTTTCTTGAAGCTGTTGATTTTTAGATTGTTTTCTTCATGTTTATTGGAGAGCAGTTTTCAACAACAACAAAGTTAACAGAAAATCAGTATTGATCAGCTTGTGAAAAATGAAGAAACAGACCTTGACAAGTGCCAAGGTATGAAGGTCTGTTCCTGTTGTCTCTGATGCTTGCCCTGTTTGCCTGGCTCCACATGGAAACCCACCTTGCTCTGGCCAACAGCAAACAGGTAGGACTGGTTTCCATTTTATGTTACCATTGGTTTTCTGGGTCATAGCTTCCTTTGTGTGAAAGGCAGATCATATGTCTTGCAACATGTAGAATGAGACATCCATCCTTGTATGACTACATAGCTACAGGCAATCAAGTCTGTCTTGCAGCATCCTCCGCCCTTGTATAATGCAAGTATAACTTCAAGGTAATCAAGGTCTGTCTTGCAACATGAGACTAAGACCTCCATCCTTGTATAGTACAAGGTAACACCCCCCACTCCTCCCACAAAAGTATGAAGTAATCAAGGTCTCTCTTGCAACATGCAAAATGAGACGTCCATCCTTGTATAAGCGTAAGCTAGGTAATCAAGGCTCAGGCCTAGGACATGGTGGTATGTAGATCCCAGGGAGGAATACTGTGATCTGCTTGGTGATGGTGCAACAAGGTGGTCAGCTGCCAAGCTGATGGCAGCATTCCTCCTGAGGATCTACAAATCATCATGCCTGAGGTCACCCAGGGACCTACAAATCATCATGTCTGACGTCACCCAGGTGGTCAAGTGCCAAGCAGATTGCAGCAGTCCTCCCAGGGATCTACAAATCATGTGTGAGGTGTAAGCCTGGATCATCAGTTTGTCTTCATTTGAATAATACAACAAAATCACAGATAAAATGGAAGTAAGCCATGCTGAGTGCATGGCATAGCCAACTAAACTGGTCCCATTCACTGATCACTGCCAGTGAGGCCAGTTGAGGAAACACAGCATGCATGTTCAATGGCTGCATTATTGACAGCAAAACTTGTTGGCCAGTTAATTCAGCGTTGTTCCCCCCCCCCCCCCCCCCTCCCCCTTACTCTAGAACATAGGGCCTATTCTGGTTTCACTTTTTCCTTCTTTTTTAACTGCCTGGGGGAGTTTGAGGGCAGCTGTTTGTGTTCCCAAATCCTACTGGATTATAAACATTGTGAAAATTCTGATTTGCATTGTTGTAGTTCTGATATAAATAATTATCTGATTACCATGCTTATAGTGCTGTTAAGTGAGGGGCAAGAATATTCTTGACTGCTAGTGAAAATTAGCATTGAAAGTTGAAGTGAGTGCTTTTCTTTTCACAATTAATCATGTACCTGAAATCATGCATGCACCTTGGTGCTGTTCACTGACAGCCATAGCAGACATAGGTGAGGCCACAGGCATCATGACATCCATGTTGCTGTGACTTGCCACAGTTCCCTCACACACACAAGCAACAGCGTGCAAGTGACATGTTCAGGGGTGCAAATGAACCATGACTAACAACCTCATACTTACTTTCCAAACCCTTGCCATCATGGGAATCATATAAATCTCAATATACATGGTGATGTGTATTCTTATGCCTTGGTTTTAATACAAGTTGTCTTGCCATTTCTGAATTGGAGAGTACATGCAATCTGGCATTGTGTAACCCTGTACTGACTACTGTCTGCACTGATTGGCTGCAGCAGCTCTTCCCGCCAAAGGATGGAGAACACGTCCTATCCTTTCCACACACATTGCTTGCAGATGAGCTGCAGCCAACTAACATTACAACTTACATAGCACGACGTTGACCTCACACACAGAACCACCCCACAAAAATCTTGCCACTTTGCTGTTGCATGGTTTGGGACTGTGGTGTGTTCCTTTTGCCTGTGGAGGCCTTGAAGTGCATGAGCTTGTTTTTCAGTTGTAAATGACTTGATGAGATATCTCACACCACAGTTTTTCCCTCCCAGGCTGAGGTGGTGGTCAGCTTCAGGCACAGTCCCATGGAGCTGGACAAAAAGGGCATCCAGCTGTCCAGCAGACATCTGCAGATTGACGATCTACGCAGGGCATTCTTTTTTGTATCCTTTCTAGTGCCTCTGTGTCAGTCAGATTTGTACCACAACACAATGCATGATTTTTGGTGTAATTGAGCAGAACTGGCTGTTTTGGTTTCATAGTTCTGCAGACAGTTCTTCACCAGAACTTGAAGGAAATGTGTTGATTTAATTGTTAAAAGTGACTGGCTGTGCATATGTTCAGTATTTTTGTACCTGTGTTCATATAATTTTTTAAGTGTTTGGCTCTGTGTGTGAACATTTATCATTTTTGTATGTCCTGCTACTTTGTACCTGTAATATTCACAACTTTCCTTGCGCCTCTCTCACCAGTAACAGGAGGCTGCCATGACTGTTGCTAAACTAGAAAATATGTGCATGATTTCCAGTTTGAAAATGGTGAAAGGTGTGAAGAGTGGAGCAAGCTGTACAGTCTGGTTGTAGTTACAACTGGAGAAAACAACTGTGTTCTTCAGATTCAGTGTTCTGACCACAAGCTACTGTAGTCTGGCTGTAGTTACAACTGGAGAAAACACCAGTGTTCTTCAGATTCAGTGTTCTGACCACAAGCTACTGTACAGTCTGGCTGTATAGTTACAATTGGAGAAAACAACAGTGTTCTTCAGATTCAGTGTTCTGACCACAAGCTACTGCATGTACAGTCTGGCTGTAGTTACAGTCAGAGAATTTGCATTTACAAGTGACTGCTTGTTCCCCACCCCAGACCATCAACTCCACACAACTCCACACAATGCCAGGCAATGCTGACACAAAGACACAGTGGTTAGAAGCATGGTAAATGTTCCATTTACTGCATACTAGTACATACGGCAGGAAGATTGCTGCTGTTCTTGTTCTACCTAATATTGGTCATCTTTTTTTTTCTTCTCTTTTTGTTGTTGTTGTTGTCTATATCTGTGTGTGTGGCTTTGGCTAATTTTTGTCATTCTTGTCTGTATTATCCTTGATTTGGATCAGATCTTTCTCATTTTGACAGCCTTCTTTGGAACAGGCAACATTGCAAGCATTAATAGGTATTTGTTTGATTTGTGCAGTACCTCAACGGGAAATCTGATTTTGATGTTTTTTGAGCAAGCTCAGGAAATTCATAATTTCTGCATGTGTTCATTATAAGCGTTTACATTATTACTGGCATTAGCTTGGAGAAAATAAATGGGGGGGGATGGTGGCATTTTTAACCTTGGTAGGATTGGCCGGTTAGAGAGTTACACTTGTAATAACTATGATTATATTGATTTGGTGAAGTAAGCAAAGTACAATAAAGCAGGTACAGTTTCAAACTGCTCTCCTGTCTCATTGTTGCCTCAAAATTGAATAAAACACTCAAAAAGAAATACTGTAAAGTTCTTTTTATTGTTTTTAGTCACTGATGAAAGCTCGCCAATATCAACAGAATTGGTTTGACATATGACGAGAGGATTACAAACATTTTACATAAAATTAAAAACAGTGCAGGTTGTGATTCAGTTTGTGAAAGAAACTGTAAGGTCTAGTGAAAAAGATGGACATTTTATGCTGCTTGAAATATATTTCAGCTTTGACCCTGCCTCTGTATACTGCTTCCTGACAGTGTTCAACCCCTTTGTCATGGGAGGACTGATGATGATCAAGGTGAGTACACCGGCTGATGTTGCTGTTTGTGGTGGTGACATATGCTTAGGGTGCACAGGTCATGGCATTGTAGAGACAGTGGTGGCATGTGTGTTTAGAGTGGTACAGGTGGTGTTACCCTTTGTGTTGTTAATGCATGCACATGATACAGGTGCTGTTTTTATGGGCTACAGGTGGCGTCACCCTTTGTGGTGGTGTGTGTGCATAGAGTGATACAGGTAATAATTCTGATGAGACAGTGCAAAAAGTGTGCAAATGTTCTGGGGGGGGGGGGGGGGGGGGGGGACCTCTTTTCAAAGGGGCAAAATGACAGGCAGTGATAAAATTTATCCTGATGTGTGTGCTGAGATTGGTGCAGGTGGTGGTTTTATGTGTTACAGGTGGTGTTACTCTTTGTGCTGGTGATGTGTGTGCTGAGAGCAGAACAGATGGCGGTTTCATGTGTTGGTACCCTTTGTGCTGATGACCTGTGTGCTAAGAGCAAGAACAGTACAGGTGGTGGTTTTATGTGTTACATGTGGTGTTACCCTTTGTGCTGGTGATGTGTGTGCTGAGAATGGTGCAGATGGTGGTTTCATGTTACAGGTGGTGTTACCTTTTGTGCTGGTGACCTGTGTGTTGAGAGTGGTGGTACAGGTAGTGGTTTCATGTGTTACAGGTGGTGTTACTTTTTGTGCTGGTGACCTGTGTGCTGAGAGCAGTATAGGTGGTGGTTTCATGTGTTACAGGTGGTGTTACCGTTTGTGCTGGTGACCTGTGTGCTGAGAGCAGTACAGGTGGTGACCAGAGTCCCTCTCCGTGCTCTCATGCTGCTTGTGCTCCTCATGACTGACTTCATGGGGCTGGTCAGTACCAATTTACTATCCAAGCAAAAGATACTTTTTGGTATGTGTGGCATTTTACCTGTCCACTCACGCCTCCTTGCCTGTGTAGGACTGGCACCTCAATGAGGCTGTCACTGTCAACCAATGATCATGCTAAACATTTTTGAAACCTGTGTCACATCAAGTTGGCGAAAGTGGTTCACGGAAACCAGTCCGACAATCACTGTAACTGGTCAGATACATGGCTGTCTGTACTACGTATGAGAGCTCTACAAGCAAACACCCAGCTCCGTTCCTGGTCTAGAACATGCATGCATCCACACACGCACTCACACACCTACACACGCACACATCCTCTCACACTGTACTGCATTTTTTTTTTAGAACCAGTCAAAATAACGGCCAGCATGTGTGGCCAATTGCTGAGATCTTTTTCTGGTATATGCCAATCTTAATTGGTAAAATAGCGGAAACTGACAGTTCACACAAGCCCTGTTGACACACTGTGACAGAGAAGGTCTGGGGCCCACCAGCCATGGCCCATCATAGCAATGGTTGGCCAAATCAGATTATGGGAGGGTGGTAGGGGAGGGCATCCTGCCACCTTACTGCTGTTGCAGGGGCAACATCAACTGGTTTGGGGTTGGTGTCATTGTTTTTACCAGCACAGCGGGATTGGCAGGGGAGAGAAAACCTGGGTGTGTAACTCAACAGAGGCAGGGGTTGCAGATACACAGAAAAAAATCCATTTTTATGCAGATCAACCCCTCTCATGCAGTTGCTCAAACCCCAGGCATTTAGCATACGCAAAAAAGTCCAGATCTGTATGACAGATTGCATTTTAATCAAAGTCTTTAAGCAGTCTCTCTTTCACTCAGTCTCTGATGTCAGTGTGAAGTTAGCTGTCAGAACATACCAAAATTTGACAACTGCCAGGCCAGGGTGGGTGACATCGAATGAGTTCAGCTACATATGTACAGGGTTGTTTTGCTTTAAAAATTCACTATCAGTGTGTGCAGCATCATATTTGGTTGCATCCATTTTTTTTCAAGACACTGCGTTTGCTGTACATAAGTTCTGAAAACTATTAGCAACCCCTGGGAGGTACACTATTTTAGGCCCGAAATGTATGAAATAAACTGACACATAAACTGTAAAAAAGAAAGCCAATACATTTTTAAAAAGGTAAGACTTGCTATACTCTAAAAAATTAACATAAAAGTAAAATCAAATACCTTACTCTAATCTAACCCTTGGTTCACATTGCCTCAGATGACTGGCTGCTTTTCAGTAGTTTATTTAAATGTCAGTGAAATGTTGCGGATCTGTTTCTCATCCATGGTTAACACACTGTTGAGGTGCTGTGTCTGCAGTGGTTTAACTTTAAGTCATGTGAGCCTTTGAACATGCACATATCTTTTAGTCTTCAGCTTGTCCTGAGGTGACCTTGTGCAGTTGACAAGGTGATAAGATCCAGTTACAAACTAATGTCTTTACCAATGCAGAAATCGCTTTTGCAAGTTCATATAAAATAAAAAAATTGTTTTGTTTCAGAACTTCTTCTTTTTGGTTCGAGACTATGGCAGCTGGCTGGAGATTGGAACATCCATCAGTCACTATGTCATCTGCATGTCCATGATCACCTTTGTCATGGTGCTCATGGGTTTGTCCCAAATCCTCACCTCCACCACAGTTACTAGAGATTGATGACCATGCCATTGTGAACACTGCTGACATATCTGCCATGCACCCTCCCCTTTACCACCATTGCTACTAGAGATTGGTGTCCATGTCATTGTGAAAGCTGCCCACATGTCTGCCATGCACTCACCTCTACCTAAAGACTGGTGACCTTGTCACAGTGGAAACTGCTGATTTGTTTGCTATACACCATGCCCTCTACCATTGCTTCTTGAAACTGATGACCTTGCCATTGTGGAAGCCGCTGTTATTTGTGCCATGCACCCTGACCTCTACTGTTGCTACTGAAGACTGATGACCTTGTCATTATGAAAACTGCCAACATGTCAGCAGTGCACCCTTGCCTCTACTGATTCTGCTCGAGACAGATGACCTTGTCATTGTGGAAGCAGCTAACTTGTCTACAATACACCCTCGCCTCTACCTTTGATACTAGAAACAGATGACTATGTCATTGTGGCAACTGTCCTCACCCCTGCAAATCTTCATCAGACAAACTGTTGGTCTCAAGAGCTCACCTGCATATGGCCCTTTTCCCTCTGTCAGTCAGGAGGTTGTGTTCAGCACTACATGATCCAGCTGAAGCAATGCAGGGATTGCAATGCATGATGGGCACATACCTTAAGAGATAACATCTACATGGCCTTGGTGTTGAGGTGTCTCTCATGTGCCCTCACCTTTACAACTGTTATTAAACACAGATGATCATGTCATGGTTTGGGCAAGTACCTTCACTCCACTTTTAGAACAGCTGAATTTGTCATGGTGCTAACCTGTCTGTCATTATTATGTCCTCACCCCTGCAATTGTCACTAAAAGCAGATGACCATGTCATGTGGCTGATGTGCCTGTGATCTTCTAATGTGTTGCTCTACATTCACAGAGACCATAAAGACTATTAGGGACTGCCACCTCAACTTTCACACAGCTCCTGAGCTTTGTGCCCTAACCTCTGCTAGTGCCCCACAAATAGATCACCAGGTCATGATGCTGTCAGGACAAGTTGCACAGTGAAGTAAAATTTACAAATGAAAGTGATGCTATCAGGGCAAGTTGCACATTGAAGTAAAATTTACAAATGAAAATGATGCTGTTGGGGTAAGTTGCACAGTGAAGTAAAATTTACAAATGAAAACAAATTCACCTGGAGTGGAAAGTAATTTGTAGTTCACATCACTGTACTACACTGCAAGAGCTTTAGCAAACTGTGGGTTGCCAGGCCAGGATGCTTTGTCACTAGAAACAGACGCCAGGACATAGGGCTGACATTTTCGCCAGTCCTTAAAGATCAAGGACAGTCTCTCATCAGCGGGTGACATCTGACAATAAACGAAGTCATCCTCTCCTTGAACCGCTAGTCTGAAAAGACATCAAAATAGAAGCAAGAATAGAGCTGCCAATTGAGTAGCAATCATGTTTGCTTTGACTGTTGGTCAGTCTCAAATGTTGCACATCAAGATAAGATGTTTTCAGTGGATAGGGGAATATGTATTTCTGCTTGGCTTTGGTTCATTCATCTTCTCCTGTGTCCTCTTCTTGACTTTATTTCACGGACCATTCTTGATGAGTTTGGTCATGGCGGGTCTTGAGATCTTTTATGTTCCTCTGTTCATGGGGGTAGTGCAGCTATTTTTCAGGAGGCAGTTTTGTGTATGATAGATTTTTAATTCCCCTGCCACTTGGGCAATGACAGTCTGTCTGTCTTTGGGGATTTCCCTAATGTGTGCTGTATTTTTGTGTCCAGACATGACATGGTATGACTGCCAGCATTTGGTATGTTTTCAGTGTGTGCACAGACATTAATGCATGCAACTGTACACAGGGGTTATACGAACACTGTAAAAGAGTCTGCACTGAAAGTTGAGTGGGAAAAATCCCTTGATGCAGCATGGCATCAAATCTGTGTTGGTCACACACTGGACCCAATGCTTAAGTGACTGAGCTTCATATCTCTGCCCTGTCATGAGATGCGAAAATGAGGCTGGTAAGGGATGTAGCCTAAAACTGTTCATCTTTCATGAATAAAATGAGCATGGCTAAAGACTGTTGTTAATTAATAGTGAGCCAGCTTGGCCTAGTGGTAAGGTGTAGGACATTGGTTTGATTCTGCTTTGGCTCTCCTCTGTCCTCAAAAGCTGTGGTCTGTGGATGTTTGCCTTGTGTCTTTGTCCATCACAATTAATGAAAGTGGCTCTCTTTGCCGCCCATCTTAATCCAGAAGTCATTCTGGTGATGACAGTGTAGCATTAGGTACTGTCTCCCACTTCCCGCACCTCATGGGATTTTGGTCCCTGCAGCTACCCTTTCGGAGACAACTCAGTGTTAAACAAGTTTAACCAAACCAAGACTATTACTGTAGTATTATTCATTAAAAATACTGCCAGTGTTTAGGTAAAGAATGGAAAAAAATACGTCAAAAATGTCTCTTGCAAGTTAATGGTATGTTATAATATCATGCAGGGGAAGAAAAAGTACAAAAACAACTTGTGTTCATTAACTTGTTGCCAACTGACCCAGAGAAAACATTGCATATTGTGATCTGTGTTTCTTCATCTCATAACCTCGTGGCTAGGCCTAGCCACTCCACTCCTTTCTTTCATCCAACAAAGGAAATGTGGTAAAGGGGAGTTTGTTGCTTGGACCTAAGCAAACACTACTGTTGGATATAAGCCTTGGTTCTGCCCTTTTCCAGGTCATGGTGGGTCACAATACTTTCTCCAGGTCATGTGTAAATCTGTCAGCATAATTTTTGGTCTGCCTCGTGAATATTTCTCATTATCAGGCCAGATCTTTTGTGTTGTGACAGGACTTTCTGGTTCTGCTGTCTTTTGAGAAAAACTTTTGTTGCTCTGCCTGCAGCAGTTCTGTATGTTTCTGGGTTTCAATACAAGTACATGTGTGACTGAGAGTGAATCACATTCCTCTTTGTTTTAGTGAATTACATTTCACAGAATTATTTTACATTATGTGTATTTAATTGCATTCCCATTCTAGACTTATTTTCTCCTTCAAGTACATGCTGTTTTTAAGTTATTGATTTAGTAGTTGGCAAGATGCTAAGCACTGGTTAGAAATGTGTGTTCTTGAGAGTTTAATACGCATGTAACTTGTTATTTATGATCCTCAGAAGTATCAGAACAGGAATAAATCAAACTATTTGTTATGTCCAGGTCTCATAAATTTGTTTCAGTGTTTTATGTTTTAAAATAGTTTACCTGCATGCTAATGCTTTAATTATTGCCGACATGTTCAGCATTGGTCTAAAACTAAGTAGTACATTTGCATACAGAAGCACACATCTGGGCTTTTTGAAGGCAATGACTTGAAGATTGTGTCAGGGTGATTTTTTCCCCGTTGTTTTATTGCAGACCAGATATGTGACAGATCTAATGGTGCTGGTGTACTTACTTTTTGCTTTGTACAATTATTTTGTTGATATATTTGCTTTACCTTTGAAAAGTGAATGCAAGTTGCTTTATCATATCAAAACAGTAAAAATTGTCTTGAAGCAGACTGTTTTGCCTGATACAATTATTTTGTTTATAATGTATTTGCTTTACCTTTGAAAGGTGAATGCAAGTTGTTTTATCAAATCAAAACAGTACAAACTGTCTTGAAGTAGATGTAGTTTAGTTTCTTTTTACAATAGCGGAATTGCATGTAGATAACTCTATCTCTCAAATGCCAATGCCAGAATTCTGAAATTTAGTCGAAACCAATGAAGATAGCACAGACACATACAACTCAGTCAAAGACTAAAGATCTCCTCAAAATAGTCTCCTGGTGGAATAGCCAACCTATAAATTATATTTTTGTTGATTCTGTAAAGACAATGGTTATCTTCCTAATGACAACTGAAATTACACTCAGAGCATTCTGTTTGTTATCATGGCCCTGTTAGCCTATATATATATACTAGTGTAGGAACACATAAAACTTGGTGGAAGTTATGAGTTTGGAAGATTTTGCTTACAGTTTCAGAGGAAATCAGACATGGCAGATGGGCTAAAGCAGAAAAAAGTACCACTGTCCCCTTCAGTCCCATCAGGATGGAAGGCAATACTGTTGCAACAAAGTGACACTCTGCCCTGTAGGGCTTGCACTGACTCACGCTCCATAATTTTATGCTGGAGGCAGATTGGGAACTTAATGTTGAAGATGACAAAAAATGAGCTGAGCAAACCTGATGAGCAAAAATTAGTTTGGCAGAATTACTGGTAGCAGGTGAAACATGGAAAGCTATATTCTGATCTATTCCAGCGGGGAGGGGAAATGGTTCGAACATTAATGATTTTGGTTTTCTCAGGATCTTAATTCCTGATGAAACGATCCTCTGACAACTCAGAATCATTTGCATTTTGTAATCGATGAAAAAATTAGATGGCATGATACAATGATAGGACATTTTGTGAAAAACCAAGCCGGGATGTCGCATTTCTTAAAAGATGTAACAAATCGTAAGCAACAGCTGCACTTTGTTATAATGCAATCGATTTACTGAACTGATAACAACACTTTTAAAAGCTGTAAACTCCATACACCCAAGGCCCTCAAGACACTGACACAAAAATGCTGGTATCAGATATGAAACCGCAATTTATCAATCCATATAAACGAAATAGCACAGTGATATATTCCACCTTTTTCCTGCTGTCTATAAGCAAGACACCTGTCAAAACAATAAAACTAAAAGAAAAACGTATGAAGAATCACCATTCAACAAGGGGAGAAAGAGTGTGCGGCTCGTCCGCGCAATCCGACCCCCAAAAGACCCAGGAGGCCGTGGACCACCGCCAGAACAACTATATTAGGCAGGGGGGACCTCGCCATTGCCAGAGAGCCGGTTTGGCCTAGCGGTAAGGCGGTAGGCTGGTAAGAGGAAGGACCTCGGTTCGATACCGCTTCGGCTCTCCTTTCTCTTCAAAAGTTGTGGTTTGTGGACACGGTCTTGTGACTTTGTTCCGCACAATTATAATGAAACATTAAAATGGCTCTCATCGCTGCCCATCTTAATGCAGGTCATTCTGGTGGTGACAGTGTAGCGATAGGTATATATATATATACTCTCCCTCTTCCCTCACCTGTGGACGTTAAGCACCATGTTTACTTACGCCATTGCACAGAGCTGTGTGAAAGTTGAGGTGGCCGTCCTGGGCTTCCGTCCCGTCCTACGGTTTGGTTGTTCAGGTCGTCTTCATAAAATCGATCACGATGGTGACTGTCGGAGCACAGTCAGTTTTACACTGGGTGCATTAAACACAGCCCAACCCCCTGCCTCGCCCCAATCTTTTCGGAAATGTTTCACCTTGTTTCACCTGATAATGTTGCAGTAACGGCGGGTAGCTAATTTGGCAGACGACAGTTTGGGTGCAATGGGCATGCGCAGTAGAGACATGTAAAAGGAATCTTCCGCATGTCTCTCGACCACTACGCGGTTGTAAGAGTAAGCAGCTGTGAAGTTTTTCACTGAACCAGCGACACAAAAATTGCTCCGTCTTTGCAGCCAAAGCCAAATAAAATACCTTGTCAGCTGGTAAATATTTCAAACATATGGGTGCCGCCTCTCTCTCTCTCTCTCTCTCTCTCTCTCTCTTTTCTAGTACGATGACACGTTTTTAATACTTTCCGGCTGTTTATAGATTTGTCGGGGTACGTCACCGAGTGGGCAGAGCTATCTTCTGGGAGGGTTACACATGAATATATCCCAATACACACATACACAGTCATATCATGTTAAAAAGACAGTTTATTGACAGACTATTCACAACTACATTAATTTCTGGACGGGAAAAACACATTTATACGAAACAAACGGCTATGTGAAGAACATGACTTCATTTTCCTATAAAATATATCTGACCGTATCAAAACCATGACACCACTGACTTCGGTTCCCACTCTCTCTCGCCTTCATTCCCCCCCCCCCCCCCCCCCCCCTTTCTTTTTGGTGTGTGTGTGTGTGTGTTGTAGCTTCGTTGCATTTCTTTCCCATTTGTCCCTCGCTTCAAATTGTTAAAGCCTTGGAGCGATCATTTCTTATTTCTGCTCGCGGGGAGTCTCGTAGAAGTTGAAATCGATGAGGAAGACAGCCCCGAGCAGGGTGGCCTTGACCATAGCGTCCAGGTCCCGGGGAAAGTTGACGGAGAAGTTGTCCGAATCCGTCATGATCTCCTTCAACAGGCCGCTGTGCTGCTTGGCGATGGCGCCCACTTCCTGGCCGTCCAGGCTGTTGACCTCCCACTTCTGGTCCTTGCAGCAAAACCCCGCTACGGCCAGCATGCAGCAGCACGGCCCGGTCACCGTCAGCACATCCGCGCCATCGTTGTTCAGGATCGTGTAGCCTGGGCAGCACGGGTTGCACTTCCGCTGCACCGTGCCTGCCAAGGAGAAGAGAAGAGGGCGTTGTTTTATTTCCACGTCCCCCCTCCTACCACTACCACCACCAGTCAACGCTCGGCGGCTCGGTCAGTCGTAGAGTTCACATGAGGGCAATTAAACCTGTTTGACACAGTACCGGTCCAGTCACGAGTGAAATGACCTCAGTTCCAGCGAAGAAACGGTGTGTGTGTGTGTGTGTGTGTGTGTGTGTGTGTGTGTGTGTGTGTGTGTGTGTGTGTGTGTGTGTGTGTGATTTAGAGAAGAAGAATAAAGTAGTTTTGTTGTTTTGTTTTTAAATCAGTGACAAATTTCCCCCTAAATGACCAGTTACAGTGAGCTAAAAATAGCTTAGGGTTAATCCAATAATCATCCCTTTTCTAGAACATCCCGACACGTCCTCGAAAGTAAGTAATTAAGTAATTTGGTGTTTTACGCCCAGTCAAGCATTACGGTTATCTCAGGGCGTTACATTTTGTCAGTACACAATATCTGTTAGAAATATGTCCATGTTAAAAACTTATAAGTATTCAGATTTGTTTAAACTGAAACAGCCGTAAGAAGTGGGTAAAACACAAATTGGAAACCTTTTCTCAAATATGTATATATGCTTTCTCAAGTCAGTCTAGAAAACCAATCACTTCGCAAACGTAAAACATAAATCCATGTATAAAAATCAGACATCAATTTTCAAACCGTCAAGTTAGTCCCTTCAATATTACCCCTGTTTAGAAAGCGCATAAGGCTAGGACACGCTGATATAGTCGACCATTCCGTCTAATTTATCAATATCAGGTTAAAGAAAAGTATAAAAAAGGAATGGATGAATATAATTTAAAAAAATTATATATATAAATGCTTAATGGCAAATACCAGTGCCATATGGCAGAGAGCTGCACATACCACGTACCAACTATCATCTCCTGGCTGCTCAACAGGAGCCATATCAAGAGGCCGAACTCCCAACAAAAAATTGCGAGTTTTTTTGAAAAAGTCATAAGAATGGACTATCCACATCAAAATGAACAGATAAAAAGAGCAAAGGGTTATGTAGAAAAACAGGTTTCCTGTACTTCAATAATAGCTCCTTTGTACCACCTTGCGAGTGGATTTATTTCTTCAAAGTTAACTTAAAAACCTCTTGAAAATCACTGAATAATGAAACAAACCATTATTTCATCTTTAAAGTATTGATGACGATTCCATTTCGCCATCTGACAGGACAGGTTGGGGAGAACTAGGTTCCTCTCCGCCTTGCTCTTCCTCACTGGAACTTTTGGCTTAGGTGGCACCTCGGGCCTGCTGGAAGGAGTGGAGTGCCTGAGGTGCGAAAACCCCTCGACGTCCACCAAGACCCCATCCACCCTAACCTTAGTAGGTGAGCACCTCGAAGATGATGAATCATCTTTCGAGGCCGCGGTTTTTAAGGGACCTGCTGAACCCATAAGTGCGCTTTTGGAGGGAGCCGCAGAAGCGTTAGATGCCATTTTGTGGGGATTGGCGGAACCCCTAGAGGTCGTTTTGGGGGGATCGGCTGAACCCCTATCTGTCTCCGAAGAACACTTAGCGGACTCGCACGGAACCCGGGCGTCGGCCGATGCCGTCCTCGACTTCCCGGAGGAAGCCTGAGTGCCGGTCGATATCGATCCAGGTCCGCCAGAAGAATGCACATTAGATTCAGTCGTCCTAAGTGGACGTTCTGAAAACACCCAGGTTAACGAGGTTTGACACTGAACAGATTTGGACTCTCTTCTGGTGGAAGCGGCAGCGGCGTACGTGTTACCTCCATTGATCACAGTCGGCATCTTGGATTCAACCAACTGTCTGGCTTCCGGAAAGGATATGCGTTTCTCAACGTGGACACGTTGAAACTCCTTCTCCTTCTGCCAGACCGGGCAATCTTTAGCCGATGAAGCGTGGGGACCATTGTAGTTAGAGCACAGCTTGGGTCCCTCACATTGACTTTCATGTTTATCTTTTCCACAACCCGTACACTTTGCAGCAACCTTGCAACGTTGGCTCGTGTGGCCAAACTTGTTGCAGTTGAAGCAACGCATAGGGGTAAGAACAAACAAGGCCACCTTCACCTTTAGATAGCCGACCGTGATCTCTTTCGGGAGGTC
>OY757546.1:23406582-23436582 GCA_963584105.1 Alviniconcha strummeri | reverse complement strand
AACAAAACTCCTTCATCTGTCCTTGAGCCATCAGCAAAGATTTTCCCTGATGAAGGGAGTTCAGAAACAAATAGAAGATAAAACTGTTTGTATCTTTCAGGCTCACTGGTATCTTTTATATATATAGTTCTACAATTATAGGTGGTGTTCGTTTATGTAGATACTGAACCAGGATTACACATGCTGTTGGTGTCTTTACACAGATATCAACACCAATGTTACTGACAGCACGCAGAGCAGCAGCATCGTTAAGCGTTACAGAGGACATGTTCAAATGTGTTCTGGCAGATTTTGATTTTATCTCTAAGCGATCCGATTGGTAGAAACAACAAATGAAGGTCAAACTTACTCATCAGAAGGCTACCAGCGACGTAAAACTGCACTCTTCCCTAGATTATGGAGGGAAAATAAACACTGAAAAGGCTGATGTTACGGTAAGACAAATTTTCCACACGATTGCACAAACATGTTCAATCTCTTTACACATCCTGCTCACCCCCAAATCGCACATTTGCTGCGAAGGGATTCATCGGCAGCTGTTTAAAAAAAACTCGCAAAGAACCGTATTATTTTTGGCAAGAACCGTAATGTGTTGGCGAGCGGTATCACGACGTGGAGTATGTGACTCTTAAGTTTACAAAGGCCAACGGCCAGCACTGACCACACATCCGACATCCGAGGAAATTAAGAACAAAGAAGTACTGACCACACGTGAACAGTCCAGGGTCGACGCGGTCCGCAAATCTGGCGCAAACATATGTTGGAATCCTCGGCTGCATAGTATATATTCTGGCCCATGTTGTTGAAAATGGAATAGTTGTTGCTGCTCTCGAAGGGAAGCACCACCTCCAGAAGGGAAATCTCTTGCTTGACCAGCAGCTGGTCCAGCATAGAGAGATATTCCAGTCCTGCAGTCGAGACATTGCCTCAGTTACAGAGATCCAAACACATAAAAGGTTCAAAAGAACGCTGTTTATTAGGGCAAAACACAAGCATATGATTCTTCCAAGCACTGAACACGAAAACAACATCGCTCAGTCAAAAGCAGATAAGTGTCTTAGTTCTACATTTCATATTTCTCATTTAACTGTTGTTTTATAACCTGATAGAAAGGGTTACCTGGAAAATTTGCACGTTGTGTATAGAATGCTAGCAGTCATTCTTGTATCAGATTTTTGTTGTTGTTGTTGTTGCTACAGAGAGCATTCCAGTCCTGCAGTCAAGACATTGCGTTGGTTTACAGAGTATTTCTATTGGTCATAGAGAGTATTCCAGCCCTGCAGTCAAGACACTGTTTTGGCTACAGAGAGTATTCCTACCCTGCAGTCAAGACACTGTTTTGGGCTACAGAGAGTATTCCTACCCTGCAGTCAAGACACTGTTTTGGGCTACAGTGAGTATTCCTACCCTGCAGTCAAGACACTGTTTTGGGCTACAGTGAGTATTCCTACCCTGCAGTCAAGACACTGTTTTGGGCTACAGTGAGTATTCCTACCCTGCAGTCAAGACACTGTTTTGGGCTACAGAGAGTATTTCAGCCCTGCAGTCAAGACACTGTTTTGGCTACAGAGTATTCCCGTCCCGCTGTCAAGACACTGCCTTGGTTACAGAGAGTATTCCAGCCCTGCAGTCAAGACACTGTTTTGGCTACAGAGAGTATTTCATGCCCAAGCCAGAGTTAGTCTCCTGACGCAAAATTGGCCCCGCAGAATTTTACTCGGGATTTCTTTCACGTATACAGATTTACACCCCCACTCCCCGGCCAAAATTATGTCCTTTCCGAAAACAATTTATGTGAGGTGGTGTCCTTCGGT
This sequence comes from Alviniconcha strummeri, assembly GCA_963584105.1. NCBI lineage: Eukaryota > Metazoa > Mollusca > Gastropoda > Provannidae > Alviniconcha > Alviniconcha strummeri. The sequence continues at coordinate 23,434,768 of OY757546.1, read as the reverse complement.
AATAACTCATCTGAAGCGCTCCAACCCGCGAAGACCAATGAGAGCGTCAGCAACCATCAGAACAATGTATGTTTGGGTGGTTGGGACCTCGCCAGTGCAAAGCAACTTGTGTACTCCGCAACTTGCTCTTTCAACAGCTGTGGGGAACAAAGTCACAAAGACAGAGTCCAGAGAAGCAACTGTTGAGACAACTCAGCAACAAAGACAATCCGTCCAGCTATGAGAGCTCGCAGCTCCGCCTCCCTCTTCTGACCGCTTCTGGGCTCTGATTCACTGGCATCTTCTTCTCTACTGTTGCTTTACGTCCACAGAAACTGTACAGACTTCGGGACCAGCCCACGACGTCCATCTCGACTTTCACACAGCTCGTGAGCTCTGATTCACTGGCATATAGGTTTTGGCTATATATACATGTATCCTAGCTACCAGAGAGTTGGGCGGTGCGCGTAAATTACTTCCCTTGTGGCCCGTGAAATCTACCCAAAGTAGAACTTGCACCATCACCCATAAAACGCAAAATTTGAAATGTTTAAGCCCCCCCTTCCCCCCCCCCCCCCATCCCCACTCTGTGCGTTAGCATGTGAAATGATTCACATCAAAATGCAAACGTCCAGAAAATATTGTGTTTGCAGGTGTGTGTGTGTGTGTGTGTGTGTGTGTGTGTGTGTGTGTGTGTGTGTGTGTGTGTGTGTGTGTGTGTGTGTGTGTGTGTGTGTGTGTGAGGAGGTGGGTATAGCTTACATCAGGCAGATAGAGGAAGAACGGTGGAGGTAGCCTACATCAGGCAGAGAGAGGAAGAAAGAGGGGATGTAGCCTACATCAGGCAGAGAAAGGAAGAACGGGGAGGTGGCCTACATCAGGCAGAGAGAGGAAGAACTGTGGATGAAGCCTACATGAGGCAGAGAAAGGAAGAGCGGTGGAGGTAGCCTACATCATGAACATAGAGGAAGAACCGAGGAGGTGGGTTTAGCCTGCATGAGTCAGAGAAAGGAAGAACGGGGGATGTAGCCTACATCGGGAAGATATAGGAAGAAGGGAGGATGTGGGATGTAACCTACATCAGGCAGAGAGAGGAAGAACGGGGAAGCTAGGGTGAAGCCTACATCAGGCAGAGAGAGGAAGAATGGTGGATGAAGCCTACATCAGGCAGAGGGAGGAAGAATGGTGGATGAAGCCTACATTAGGCAGAGAGAGAAGAACAGGGGAGGCAGGTGAACCTACATCAGGCAGAGAGAGGAAGAACGGTGGAGGTAGCCTACATCAGGCAGAGAGAGGAAAAACGGTGGAGGGAGCCTACATTAGGCAGAGAGAGGAAGAACAGGGAGAGAACCTACATGTAGCAGAGAAAGGGAGAACGGGGAGGTAGCCTACATCAGGGAGAGAAAGGAAGAACGGGGGGAGGTAGCCTACATCAGGCAGAGAGAGGAAGAACGGGTAGGTAGCCTACATCAGGCAGAGCGAGGAAGAACGGGAGGAGGTAGACTACATCAGGCAGAGAGAGGAAGAACAGGGGGAGGTAGACTACATCAGGCAGAGAGAGGAAGAACAGGGGGAGGTAGCCTACATCAGGCAGAGAGAGGAAGAACGGGGGGAGATAGCCTACATCAGGCAGAGAGAGGAAGAACAGGGGGAGGTATCCTACATCAGGCAGAGAGAGGAAGAACAGGGGGAGGTATCCTACATCAGGCAGAGAGAGGAAGAACAGGGGGAGGTAGACTACATCAGGCAGAGAGAGGAAGAACAGGGGGAGGTAGACTACATCAGGCAGAGAGAGGAAGAACAGGGGGAGGTAGCCTACATCAGGCAGAGAGAGGAAGAACAAGGGGAGGTAGCCTACATCAGGCAGAGAGAGGAAGAACAGGGGGAGGTAGCCTACATCAGGCAGAGAGAGGAAGCACAGGGGGAGGTAGCCTACATCAGGCAGCGAGAGGAAGAACAGGGGGAGGTAGCCTACATCAGGCAGCGTGAGGAAGAACAGGGGGAGGTAGCTTACATCAGGCAGCGATAGGAAGAACGGGGGGAGATAGACTACATCAGGCAGAGAGAGGAAGAACAGGGGAGGTAGACTACATCCGGCAGAGAGAGGAAGAACAGGGGGAGGTAGACTACATCCGGCAGAGAGAGGAAGAACAGGGGGAGGTAGCCTACATCCGGCAGAGAGAGGAAGAACAGGGGGAGGTAGCCTACATCAGGCAGAGAGAGGAAGAACAGGGGGAGGTATACTACATCAGGCAGCGAGGAGCAATGCACCACAGCAACGGGAAAATGCTCCACAAATTTCACAGCTGATGCAGAAGCCCTGACAACAGCAGCAAACCATCTGACACGAAAATCGGGACAAGACTCCTGAGACCATTGCCGTGACAGTGAGGATGTCCTCCTTGCCCTCCAAACCCCCAAGAAAAAGGAGCTCAGTGAACTGATCGTTGCAGTGTAGGACATGTCTGCTCAGTTACGCCCGACAGTGGATACCGACCTGGTGGTACCGATGACTGCGGTTGTGTTGTCACGGCATTCTGATTTGTTTCTCCTTCACTCTGGCGGGGAAATAAAAGGTAAACGTCAAGCAAGTGGCGACGACTTGACAACAAGAACTGCAAGTAATCAATTTCCCTACACTCAAAGTCCATCCAGTTGGGACGAAAATCCTTGTAACCCTAACCCTAACCCTGGGAAATCCAAGCGAGGAAGTTTAATATGTAACTTTTGTATTTTCAATAGCTAGTTTGTTTAATATGTATTTTTTGTATTTTCAGTAACTGTTCTTTGAGTTCTAAAATATACAATATGTGTCATGTTATTGTGTACTGTGATGTGATTAATGTTCAGCCACGTTTTGATTTCTCGAATGAGATAATAAAGTAATCTTGAAGCATCACGGGCTTTTTCCATATGAACGATCCGGCCCGATCCTAGCTGCACGTTGGTCGTAATGGCCATAACTGGCCGTAACCAAAATGCTTCCAAGTCGTAATCCGGCATGTTCACTGGGTAGCTACCCTCCGAAAAAGACACCGCACTGCTGCCGAGTCGCTTCGGTGGCGTTCAGTGATGCCTAATCAACATAGGAGGGAACTCTTTTGTTAAAAACTGCAGTTCTACTCCTCAACAGGGCATGATCAGCCGTCTGGACCAGTTTGAACCGTTCTGTGTGGTTTTACAGGGGTAGCTGTCTGAATAAGTTTGAATGGTGTGTATGGATCCAGCGATGTGTGAGTGTGTCTGGCTAAGGATGGTGGTGAAGTAAGTAAACATGGTGCTTAACGTCCACATAAACCATAAGGATTATTGGGGAAGAGGAGAAGGGATGGGGGTGGGAGGTGGGAGGTGGGGGAAGAGGGAGATTATATACCTATCGCTACGCTGTCACCACCAGAATGATTCCTGCATTAAGATGGACAGCGATGAGAGCTATTTTAATATTTCAGTAGGAAGTGATGGACAAAGTCACAAGACAGTGTCCACAAACCACAGCCTTTTTGAAGAGAAAGGAGAGCCGAAGCAGTATCGAACGAAGGTCTTTCCGCTTACCATCCTAACGCCTTACCGCTAGGCCGCAAGAGAGATGTTTTCTATTGTGATGATTTGTATAAAAATTGTGGATTAAAAAAGAAATCCATTATGTTTATTATTATCAATTTAAATGCTTTTGATGTTGCTCTGATGTTCTCTTTAAATTAACGAACCTTTAGTACTAGTGGTTATTTGACTGATTGCCCTGTGACTTGAGGGATGATTAAAGTATTACTGTATTGACTTGACTTGATGCTGATGGTGTTGCCCAGGAAGTTGGTCACAGTTCCTAAGGGCCTGTGTCTTCCTCACGATTAGCACAATTTACTGGAAGATATGAAAGTTTCCGAAATAGACCTGCCTACCTCATCCTCGGGACTGGCGCGATTATTTTCGTACTCTTCATCACTGTCGGACATATTGTGTTGCCTCCCAGTTGAACGATTCGACGGAGACTTATATTGCTACTGCGTCATGGGAACTACGTCATAAATATTATACGTAGTTATTCGATGCAGAATATGGGACACAGACATTGAATAATAGAGACTAATATAAAAATCTGAAACAGAATGACTGCTAGCGTTGAATAATAGAGACTAATATAATAATAATAGGGCAAAGAAATGGTGAAGGTGCAAAAAGAGTTTTAGCCCCTGAACATACTTCCATCGGATCGATGAGGTACGATGCTGACAGGTGAAATGCACTATCATTTAAGTTTGATGAATGTAGTTTCTTTCATTGCATCGCATTATGATTTTAGTCTGATGTTAGTGTGGCCGACTGTTTTGTGTATGGGCATTATTATATACAGATTGTGTGTGTGTGTGTGTGTGTGTGTGTGTGTGTGTGTGTGTGTGTGTGTGTGTGTGTGTGTGTGTGTGTGTGTGTGTGTGTGTGTGTGTGTGAGTGTGTGTGTGAGTGTGTGTGTGTGTGTGTGTGTGTGTGTGTGTGTGTGTGTGTGTGTGTGTGTGTGTGTGTGTGTGTGTGTGTGTGTGTGTGTGTGTGTGTGTGTGTGTGTATGAGAGAGAAAGAATGGAGTAGCAGCTGATTGTCATGCACGCGCCAGCATGGCAACATTAGTATTTATAAATAGTAGAAAGTAATACGTCGCGTCATCATTGACGTGACGTCATAATTTTATGAGGTAAAAGTATGTCAGAGATCAGCGGGGTGGGGGTGGGGGTGGGTGGGTTTCGGGGGGGGGGGAATAAATTAGCATACCGCCATAAGCAGGCAGTCTTTTTTTTCTTGTCTTTTTTTCTTTCTCTCTCTCCAAAAAAAAAAAAAAAAAAAAGTTTAAAAAACAACAACAACAAAAACTGTTCCACACACGGGTTTTATTTCGCACTTAGGCTATTACTTATTTCGCACTTAGGCTATTACTTATTTCGTACTTAATCTATTACTTAATCCGCACTTAGTCTATTACTTATTTAACGCTTAGTTTAGCTCCATTCATCTGGTAAATTGAAATCTCAGTTAAACAATGTGAAGTTAAACCCTGCCCTGAATTTTTTGTTTGTTTATTTTTTGAAAAAAACAACAACAGAAAAACGGTTACATTAGCATTTAAGTAAATGTTATTTGCTTCATTTGATTGCAGCTGCAGATGCCTTTCGTCGTCAACAGGGGTGCGTCATGAATTATTTTAACGATTTTGTTCGAAAATCAGCTGTCTTTCGTTCCGTTGCTCAGCTTTAGTTCGTGGAGCAAGCAAGAGAGTCTCTTTTCGAGTTTTTCATGTGGGATATTAGTTGATGCGTTTTGACTGGCTGAAGCTTCTCGGAAACTTCTATTGTTGGCGTGGGACATTTCTCTTTCTAAAATGTGCGTAAAGAATTGCGCATGTGGTCGCTTTTTAGCTCACGTTTTACGCACAGTGTTTCCTCGATGCTGCCGTCGGTGCCATAAACACCATGAAAGCAGTTAGCCTAGCTACCTCTGCCATAGGCAGGTATGGCGTTCAGACTGAAGTGAACAGAACGAGCCACTCGCCGTTGATCATCACTAGTATTCTGAACACATAACACAGAAACGACGAGTTGGATATTGATCAGCAAGAGGAACAAGTCTCTCCACAAGATTCGGCCTAAAGAATGCACAGTTTATACTGCCACGATGGACTACAATTTCGTCAAACTATATTGGTGCAGACACTGCACCAAAATTTTCAGTCACGGTCAAGGGGGACCGTGTATAATCTGAAATGGATGATCACCGTACTGCTAAACTATGGTTCCCGGAACATGGAAGTGTTGGACATTCTCCGCAAGTTCATTGATTGCGGCAGATTCAAGGACTTGTAGATCGGGTATTGTTGACGAGTGTTAGAAGATGAGACTATTACCCGTGGTCGTGGATTGGGAGAATAACAGAGCACACAGAAGCTGCGATCCACACCACCATGAGTATACCTGAACAGCCCAGAGAACCCACAACCAGGGCAATTACAAGAGTAGAATGACACATAGGCAATACTCACTCATCTGAAGTGAATGCTAGAAACCCGTTTTTCAGCCGGTCGGGTGGTCAGGTGTGTCGATTTTTGTTTGTTTGTTTGTTTTGGGGGGAAATGATTACCCAAGCCTAGACAGAATGGTTTTCAGCCTAGAGCACCAGTTTAGTTTGACATAATTATGTTAACTGACAGGATATAGGAAAGAACAAAGCTGAAGGTGGATGATCCGATACATACATTGTCAGCGTTCTGGCGGCAGTCAGGTCTGCTTGTAATAGTTTCATAGTGTTTGTAAGAAATACAGACTCGCTCATCTTGTGCGTTCACGCCAAATTCCAGTCTTATAGTATCAGCTTTTGGTCTCTCTCTCTCTCTCTCTCTCTCTCTCTCTCTCTCTCTCTCTCTCTCTCTCTCACACACACACACACACACACACACACACACACACACACACACACACACACACACACACACACACACACACACACACACATATCAGTATTCGGTGGCGACAAAATATTTTGCTATGCACGGGGCTCGCCTGCCATTGCCGTTCATTTATTTCATTGACCGCTGCGAAATGATGTTGTTGCGGTACGTTTTGTCACTATGGCATGTTTTGTCATTAAGGTGACAAAACGTATCAAATTTGATGCACTGCCTGCACGTTTTGTCACTGCGGCACGTTTTGTCACTACGTGGTGACAGAACGTGCCGAAAGGTCCACTCGCTGCACGTTTTGTCACTACGTGGTGACAGAACGTGCCGAAAGGTCCGCTCGCTGCACGTTTTGTCACTCCTTCCCCAGAAACACTATAACCTCTTTTCCTTTCCTCGTGTGTGTGTGCGCTCTCTCCCTCCCTCACCCTCGCTCTGCGTCTCTCTCCGACTTTTTTCTCTGTCTCTGACTTTTTTCTCTGTCCCTGTGTGTGTGTGTGTGTGTGTGTCTCTCTCTTCTCATTCTTTCTTTCGTTCTTCTCTGTGCGTCTCCCTCCCTCCCCTCTCTCTCTCGTTCTCTCTCTCTCTCTCTTATGACTTTCTCTCTCCCTCCCCTCTCTCTCTCGTTCTCTCTGTCTGTGACCCCCCCCCCCCAACAAAAAGGAGAAGAATAATTATTTTTTTCAATCTACAATTTTATTTATATTTACATCAAACACTGACAGACAGAGACAATGTTTATTTATATAAAATCTCTTTCTCTCTCACACACTCAAAAAAGAGCATGTCCAACAACTGTGTCCAATCACTGCACAGTGGGCAAGTGTGTGTTACTGGGTGTGGAGTGGCTGAGGCAGTTTTTCTTTACATCCTTGGCCTCTGAAGGTTTTCATCATCTGTTTTTGGGTGGAACCATGCAGTTGCCGTCTGGGTACTTTTCGCGGAACAGTCTGACAATGTCTGGGTCCTTCAGACACACTCCCTCCAGCTGGTTGCCAAGGGTGATCCTGGAAAACATGAATGTTTTCGATCTTGTACATCACCAGACCTCACTTTAGGTATAAATGTGATGGGAGGTGAATGCGTGCACGTGAGTTAGATGGGGCTCGGTGAGTGATCTGTTGTTTGAAGTCCTCGAGCGTGGGGGCCTTCACCTCGTCATCACTGAGGTGGTTCTGGTCTGTGGTATTTCTACTTCTGTGTGAATATTCAGTAATATAGTGATTCATTTTCTTTATATATTGCTATTTCTCATATGGCACATGTACTTGTATATTATACATTGTTAGTTGTCATAATTATATGTATTATGTTTGTGAAACTTAGAAGATGTTGGAGAATATTGCAAAGTGCAGTGAGTTTGGGTAAACCAGAGAATAGTGCTATACAAAAGTTATCTATTATTATTATTATTCATATTCAAGTTGTTTAGTAAAAATATATTTTCAAAAATCCACTCATGGAAGCCAGAGAGAGAGAGAGAGAGAGAGAGAGAGAGAGAGAGAGAGAGAGAGAGAGAGAGAGAGAGAGAGAGAGAAACAGTGTGTGTAAGCAACTCTTTTAATGTATTATCTTTTAGGCTGTTTTGCTAGGGAGTGCACTGTGTGCACATGAAGGTGCGTTTGTAATTTTTTAACCTTTAATTTTTTTAATCTTTTCCTTGCTAATTTGGTCTGCTTGTGTGAGTATGCATGTCTGTGTGTGTGTGTGTGTGGGGGGGGGGGGGGGGGGGGGGGCTGTGTGAACATGTGTGCGTAGAGGGGAGGGCCTGTGCCTGTTAATGCATTATATGCCAGTCATATTAATGTGTGTGATATTGTTATTTTACAGCCCATTTCCATAAGCAATGTATATATTCTCTTCAAACAATGCTTGTGGTATTAGTACATTTTACACGCTCTTAGCTTGTGTATTTGTTTACACATGAAGATTTTATTTGTTTGTTTGTTTGTTATTCATGTGTGGCACCCACATTTTCCTTTGAATGGAATAAAGAAGTACTTGACTACCATATAAGAAAGTCCTGGAAACCAGCAAAATCACTTTCTTACATCTTAACTTATTGTATCTAAGCATTTAATTACAAAGAAAATTCACTTGAATTTTTATTTTATTTTTTAGATCCAAGTTTTTTGTAGTTCAGAAAAACACACATCCATTTTTTTGATGCAGTTGGAAATTTAGTGTGTTGTGTGTGAAAATGATACAGTTGGACTTTTTGTGTGTTGTGTAGGTGTGTCAGAAAGACAGGGTGAGTTGGATGCCTTCTGGATTTGAATGTTTGGGACAAGGAAAATGGCAGCCTGACAGATTGTTAGAAGATGCAGAAAGCAGCTCCTAGCAGCTGAAGTTTGGCTGTGCTCACCAGTTAGGCTGTACATTGTGGGGTCGTCCAAACAGCTCCACCTTGCGTGTGCCTGGAGACAGTCGCTCAATGATGCCATAAATTTCATCTGGCTTGTGGCTGGTAGCTCGTACCTGTTACAAAAACAACAAGGTTTGTTGACGCGAGAAGCAAAATACCACCTTGCTTTGCACCTTGTGATCCTGGAAATAACAGTGCTACTGGCAGTGTATGCCCACTTTGTTTGCATTTGTCAGTAACAGTACATCAACACAACTAGTTCAGCTGCTAAGATATCAGGGGCACTGAAAATTGATGAATGGCAAACATTCAATAAAGCTTTGGACCTCTGGAACCAAATAAACAAAATCCATAACAAAAAGCAAGATGACAGCATGTATTTCAACTGAAAACTTAAACTTAGCAACAAACAGTGGCTTAAAAAGTTCACTTTGACAGATGAAGTGTGTCTTGGTAAAATAGAAGCTAAGAAAGAGGAAGTCACTTGTCATGTGAAAGGTATAAATACATGGGTCAGGAAGGTGTAGTGGGACTGTTTAGTTTTTGGACATCTTGGTAACAATGGTACTGGTAAGTGATATAGCACTTGTGAAATATGTAATGCATATGCCGTTAAAAAATATAGGATTGACAAATACTGAACAAAACTTTGAACTTTTACTATGATGATGACCTTAAACATGTCAACCCAATCTTTTCACCAGACACCCTGGCTCATGATGATATACCATCTACGTTCAGTTGCAAAAAAAAGAAGAAAAAGTTCAGTCATACTTCGATGCCAGTCCTTAAGTGACCTTGACCTTGAAAATAGCAAACAAATCTTTTTGTGTAACATGCTAGTTCATGCTCTGGCATCACCACAACATACTACAAGCTAAATTGCAAAAGGTTTAGTGGTTGTCTGGAAAAACAGTCACTGAAATATTGAATCTTTGCTGTGACCTTGACCACAGCTTCCAATTTGTTAACAAGACATTATGACAATTTAACCTGCAAGGAAGTTTGGTTGGGAAAAGATCAGCAGTTTTGAAGATAAGGCAGAAACAGTCATATACTGATATACGGAAGAAGAAAAAATTATGTTATATTTTGTTTTTGTTACTTGTTTTAATTTATGCACCTTGGCAGATTCTGAAATGTACTTTGAGGTACATGTTTATTGTGATACAGTCACAATTTACTGCATGGTGAGCTAGAAAATAAACTGATCTTGCATCTTGCCTTGCCAGGTGCATCAAACCCAAACCAACTCACCTCAGCCACGATGACATCACAGTCCAGGCCTCTGTTCACCCCCTTGGGGTTGCCTTTCACACCCACCTGCAAACAAGCACAGTCACACAGTACAGGTCTCTGTTCACTGCTGTTTACACCCACCTGCAAACAATCACAATCACAGGTCTCTGATCAGCCCTAATTTTGACCCTGCCAGCCCATGGTGAAACTGTTAGTGCACACAGGTCTGCACATGCCACACATAACTGAATACAAAGAGCCCCATGACCACCTACCAGGCAGTGCTCTTTGCCGTGGTTCAGCCAGTGACCGGTTCGCCCAGTACGAATGATCCTCTGAAGCTGGTTTGTCTTGACCCAAATGATCTCATCACATCGCTTGTACCTGAAATGATAGTGACCTGTGCTACACTTTCAGCATCTTGACCCAAAGGAATTTTCAACATATGGTGGCAATGGATGGTAGCTGTTTCAATGGAAGTGATGGATGGTAGAGATTTCAATGTATGGTATCATGGGTGAATTTTTTAATTTAAAAAAAAAATAAAAAAAAATCTGTAACAAGAATGACTGCTAGCATTCTAGAACAAGATCCATGCACATAAAAAGTTCAAAAGAACATTTATTTATTATGACAGACACATTTTTAAGTGTCATTTTGTAGCTTGACAAAGGGGATTACCCCCAAAATTTGCCGATTATGTGTCTGTATCATAATAAACAACTTTCTTTTGAACCATTTATGTGTTTGGTATCATGGGTGATCTAGACATTTCAGTATACGATTGTTCCCCCTCCCCCCCCCCCTCTTGTGACTGTGGGGTGTCTGCTACCATAATTTGTACATTTCACAAGCTACATAGTCTAACATATAAATATTATTGGTACATCAAAATATCATGTTCTTTTATAACACTGGTGACTGGAGAGAAATCAACAACTAAAATATCACCAAATGCTTGTTATACTGTTAACAGAGACAGAAAGTGAGAAAAAGAGACAGATGGGGGAAGAGGGACAGATGCAATGAGGAGGACACAAAGACAGAAAAACAGAGAGAAAGAAGGGGGAGGAGAGAAAAACAGAGCTGGAAGGGGGAAAGAAACAGAGAGGGAAAGAGAGAGAGAGAGAGAGAGGGAGAAAGAAAGAGACCAGTTCCACCATCCTTTGGTTACAATGTACTGACGTAATAAAACTGTTTCTACGTAGAATTTACCAGAGCATACTTAAACTAAAATGACAATCAATCACCCAGGCAACCAGCCCACCTCACATACTTACCCCCATAGTTCCAGGCATTCACGTCCCAATTCCATAGCCCTGTAAAACCACCAAACTGAAAATTAGGAAACTATTTTCACAGCCACTGTTTCAATTAAACACCAAACATATTGCTAAGGAAAACTGCTGTAATTCAGACAGTGAGGAGACTTGAAACTGTCATCTGTGTGGCTAAGAGGCAGGCAGAGACAATACAGACAGTCAGACAGACAGCTTCCTTCCAGTGACCCAGAGAAAGGTGAAGTCTTTAGAACCTTTAGCATGGCAAGTTGGGGGAATATCCAGTTTCCTCACACATTCACCAGAAAGATATCCAAAAGACAAACAGTTACAGGCAGACAGAGCTGTTACTTTCCAGGACCCGCAGAAAGATGAAATCCTTGCCCTAACAGTAACACACTGGGGAATATCCATACTCTAAATACATTCATCTGACAGAGTTACAAACAGAGCTGTTACTTTCCAGCAAAAAATGAAACCCTTGTCCTAACACTGTAACAGATTGAGGAATATGCAGATGCCAGATATCCAATGCTGAAGACAGAGCTGTTACCTTCCAGTGACCCACAGAAATATGAAAGTTTTGACCTAACACTGTAACAGATTGGGGAATATCCAGATGCCAGATATCCAGTGTTACAGACAGAGGAGCTGTTACCTTCCACTGACCCACAGAATGATGAAACCCTTGTCCTAACACTCTAACAGACTGGGGAATATCCAGATACCTAATACATTCACCAGGCAGACAGACAGTTACAGACAAACAGAGCTGTTGCCTTTCAGAACCCACAGAAAGATGAAATCCTTGCCCTAACAGACTGGGGAATATCCAGATACCTAATACATTCACCTGGCAGACAGACAGTTACAGACAAACAGAGCTGTTGCCTTTCAGAACCCACAGAAAGATGAAATCCTTGCCCTAACAGACTGGGGAATATCCAGATACCTAATACATTCACCTGGCAGACAGACAGTTACTGACAGACAGAGCTGTTGCCTTTCAGAACCCACAGAAAGATGAAATCCTTGCCCTAACAGTAACACACTGGGGAATATCCGTACACTAAATACATTCATCCGACACAGTTACAAACAGAACTGTTACCTTCCAGGACCCACAGAAAGATGAAATCCTTGCCCTAACAGTAACACACTGGGAAATATCCAGATGCCTAATACATTCACCTGTATGACAGACAGACACAGCTGTTACCTTCCGGTGACCCAGAGAAAGATGAAACCTTCGTCCTGCAGACTGGGGATGTCCAGTCGCCGCATCTCATCATCTCCCATGGTGCCATAGGGCAGCTCCATGTGGATGTCCCATGGGGGGTCGGCCATCACCACTGCGCACTTGCCCAGTACTGACATGTCAAATGAGCGCAGGTCACATTGCACATACTGAAACAACCCAAGTAGGTACACAGTCACAGTACACAAATCAGCACATTTTGATTGCTAAGGTAAGATTGTTTAATGTCCCTGCTAAAATCATACTTGGAAATCTGTCTCTTGTATGTATATTAGGTAACATCAAACTCTAACATACACACACACACCACTTATGTAATTTACGGACAAGCAGCAATCACACCAGGGGATCCAGCATAAACTTACTGTCAGATAAAGGCAATTTAAAAGATTCATGCTCGTAGACTCCTTCATTTCTGCCTTTGTGCACACAATCACATACAAAGCATGTTTTTTTTTCAACTTTTTATTTCTCCATTGTATTTGTACCATAACTTCATTGCTTTACGAGTGCATCTGTTCTGCAAATGTGGACCATTTTGTACAATCCTACTACCCTGTGTGCGTATACTGATCTTTTTTGTTTTCAGATTGCTGGTAGCCCTGTTTATTTCTGATGTTTCCTAGCTCCTGTAGTTACGATTTGTATGAAAATTGCTCACATTGTTGAACCTGGGCAGATGAACAGGGTCTGAAGCTGAGCCTCAGTTCTTCACACAACTGATGGAGTTTCAGGGCCTGGCTGCCTTACCTGTGGAGGAAACATTCTGATGGAGGTGTTCCTGTGAGATGCCTCAGCCAACTGACGGGGTTTCGGGGCCTGGCTGCCTTACCTGTGGAGGAAACATTCTGATGGAGGTGTTCCTGTGAGATGCCTCAGCCAACTGACGGGGTTTCGGGGCCTGGCTGCCTTACCTGTGGAGGAAACATTCTGATGGAGGTGTTCCTGTGAGATGCCTCAGCCAACTGACGGGGTTTCGGGGCCTGGCTGCCTTACCTGTGGAGGAAACATTCTGATGGAGGTGTTCCTGTGAGATGCCTCAGCCAACTGACAGGGTTTCGGGGCCTGGCTGCCTTACCTGTGGTGGGAACATTCTGATGGAGGTGTCCCCGTGAGATGCCTCAGACAACTGATGGGGTTTCAGAGCCTGGCTGCCTTACCTGTGGCGGGAACATTCTGATGGAGGAGTCCCCGTGAGATGCCTCAGACAACTGATGGGGTTTCAAGGCCTGGCTGCCTTACCTGTGGCGGGAACATTCTGATGGAGGAGTCCCTGTGAGATGCCTCAGACAACTGATGGGGTTTCAAGGCCTGGCTGCCTTACCTGTGGCGGGAACATTCTGATGGAAGAGTCCCCGTGAGATATCTCAGAGGCTTGCTTAGCCAGAGTGGCTTCTTTCTTCATCAGCGCCAGCTCATTGTTGGATGTCACAGACTCCACCTCATAGTGAACGTACTGTGGCAAAATCCAAACACAACAGACTGTCAGGGATGCAGTTAGGTTCCTCAAAAAATAGTCTGCACAAAGTGACACATAAAAGCGAGTGTTGGTAATCATGAAACATTGCCACACTCTGGACTAAGCTCCACAGCATATAGATGTGCACCCACCCCCCCCCCCCCCCCCCCACACACACACACACACACATGCAGCAAGATACACACACGCAGTAAGTAATCTGGTGTTTTACGACCAGTCAACTTTACACACATGCAGCAAGATTAAGAGTTAAGACACAAGCTCCTGTAATAGGCCTACCAAAGAGGAAGACTTTCTATCAGACCAGATCATATCCACATAGCATGGAGTGTTTCTGCATGAGTGTTCCAAAAGGTAAAGGAAAAGACACATGGATCCAGTTAGTCACCATCATGCAGCTGTGTACATTTCACATGAGTGAGGGGAAAGAAAAAACACACATGCACAAAAACACAATGCTAAAAACAACACCAAATTCCTTGCTTACCTTGCAAGTGTCCATGTGAAAGCAAGTGTTGAGAAACGAGCAGTCCCCAAGTGACTCTGAATGAAACAGAAATGATGCAAACGTGTGAATAAACAGCGTCAACAATATTTGGGCCTACGTTTGGGCCTATCTTGACTAGTTCTGGGCCTATCTTGACTACTTTTGGGCCTCTCTCCACTCCCCATCTTCTCTTCAGCAGCAGAGACAAATGCTGAGAAGCATCACGATAAAACAATTAGGCCTATATTCCAACAACAACTGTCAACAGCAACCAATGTCTATGAAAGATCCAACTTCTATAACAACAGGTGTTACACTTCACACAAACACGCTACAGTCACATCTCATTTCATCCTTATGCAGTATCATGAGTGCTGCATCTTACACAAGTACTCTAGTACAAGCACACAAGAACTCTAGCTGTGCAACAAGGACATCTGCAGGTGCAACCTCAAGGCGCTTGCATCCCACAGATGTGCCTGGAGACATGTGGTACAGAAGGGTCTCTCTATGTACAAAGACACCCTGATGCATTAGGCAGAAGAAATGACAGCCCACAGAAAATCTGTAAAGATGAGTGCTAGGTATCATGCACCCTGTGTTTACTTGCATGTCAGATGAGAATTACAGCGGGTGAATCAGGCGTTTCTTGTTTGTCACAATCAGAAACAGAACGAGGCCCTGAGTCCTGAGGAGCTCCAGTACTCCCTTTCTTGACGGTGATTGGCATCAGCATTGGACTCACCATCTGTGTGCTTCTGTATGATCTTCCTGAAGTGAAGCTTGCTGCAGGGTGTGCCGTGGGAGAACTTTCTGCATTCTTCTTTCACGCCGTATGGGCAGAACTCCTTTAGCTGAGCACCTAGCAAACCATCCATCATGTAACAAACACACTTTTCCTTCTTCCCCCTTCTTCAAATATACACACCACAGGCACAGTTAATTTGTAATATGTACAAAGACAATAAGAAAAATAAAATGTGCTCCCCTGAGGTGCCCCTGTGTGGTTAACAGGCCATCAAAATCCAAGAAATGGCTTTCTTTTTTTCACCCTTCTTCAGAGTTATCAAGAACACTTAACACTGCAGGCAGCTATCTTCTGTAACGCATGTTATTTACAAAGACAATAAATACATGTCAACACTCAAAGCTTAAATTGGAGTTCAACAAGTGTTCTGAATAATCATTCAATGTCGGTCTTGTTTGGCAGTTTATGTCAACTTTTGATAGATAGATCTATATAAAACTTTCTGAGTGAATTGTTGTGACAATGTGAGTAAAGTCTTGTACAAAAGTTTTAAATCAGATCTTGAACGACATGATAATAATTACTCAAGACTTCAAGAGTGCTGTGTCATTGTCTGAATGATATCTGGTGCTGTACAATAAAACTACAAATCCATGTCACTGCAGTTCCATGTAACATTTAACTGGCAATTTTGAGTGCAAATCTGAACTCACCTCCTGGTGTCTTGAATTTCTCAATGAGATACATTTCCTGGAAACAAAACAGACGTTGATTCTCAATAAGGCAAAGTAAAAAATTTATTGCATAAAAACTGAAACCTTTGTGCATTCTGATCTTGGAAGATCTTGGGGAATTACTCATTATCACATAAAAGTACTAAACCTCATTTTCAATGGGAGTCAAAAACCCAACAATGTAACATCACTGAGCAGAATTATTCTGTAGTTCTGTTAAACACTTAACATTGTGTAACAATGTAGCATCAGTGAGCAGATCTATTCTGTAGTTCTGTCAAAAACCCTAATATGTAGCATCACTGAGCTAGTTCTGTCAAAACCCCAACAATTTAGTATCACTGAGTAGATCTACCCTACAGTTCTGTCAAAACCCCAACACTGTAGCATCACTGAGTAGATCTATCCTATAGTTCTGTCAAAACCCCAACACTGTAGCATCACTGAGTAGATCTATCCTATAGTTCTGTCAAAACCCCAACACTGTAGCATCACTGAGTAGATCTATCCTACAGTTCTGTCAACAAAACCCCAACACTGTAGCATCACTGAGCACATCAATCCTCTAGTTCTGTCACCTTGAGTAACACTAACAAGCACTGAGACTTTCTCACAGTTCTAGAAGAGTAAGTGGTCTTACTTTTGCCGTAGGTTTGCTGAGTAGCTGCAGTATTTCTTCATTGGCTTTCTTCTCCTCCCGCTCCTTGGTGGACTGCATGGACAGCAGGCTCTGCGGGCACAAGAACACAAGAGAACTGACCAACACCACCACTTTCTAAACCATGGCCACAGTATTGTTAACAGCATGTGCTACTGATGACAGTGATCACTCCAGACATTTTTCAAACTGGTGTGATATAGGTTCACAGAAACTGGTCAACACAATCACTGCAACCAGTCAGGTACACAGGTGTCTATACTACTACTGGAGCTCTACTATGGTACTAGCAAACAACCTGCTCCCTTCCCTGTTCAGAACACACAGACGAAAGTCTACTTTTTCTCCCCATCTTTTTGTTTGGTAGTCACACTTTGCCATCACAGTTCTGTTCTGTTCAATTAACACTGATTCCAGTGTATTTGGAAGAAATTCCCCAAGTTAACATATTTAAGATAGCATCCATTAAACGCATGTCCTGACCTTTGTGACGTCTAGCAGATTAGCAGATTTTTTAACATTTTTGTTGTTGTTGTTGCCTTTAAATTGCTTTTTAGCCTATACCACTTTGGGAGGGTAGGACGATAGCGCATGTTAGGGGGTGTGTGTGTGTGTGTGTGTGTGTGTGTGGGGGGGGGGTAATAAGAAGAGCTCTGGTTATTTAGCTTTTGAACCTTCAAATGATGGGAATTATCCATCTATATGGTATGTAGATTTATAAAATATCTGACAGAGAATGTTTTACATTTTTCTACAGAGGCAGAGTTTACCATACAAAAATATAAGCCATTAAGGATAATTAACACACCATGGGCATCTTGACACTGTCAAAAATTATCAGGCTTTCCCTTGATTAATACCTTAAAATATTCTAGATGCACTGTCCTCTGCATTCCCAGTTCTAATAAGTGCTCTGTTCAGCCCTCACTGGCTGCTTTTGGGTGAGAGGAGGGAGTAGCCTGTGTAGGTGAGTGAGGGGTAAGTGTGTGTGTGTGTATGTGTGTGTAGTTGGGCACCAGTGGAAGTACTTAGTACCTTAGTTTGTGAGTGTCCATTTGCTTTGTTGGACTTGTTGACTCACAAGTATCTGTTTAAACTGTTGTATATCATAAAGTTAAAAATCAAGTTTCTGCATCTTTGACATACAGATGAATAATCTTCTGAAAGTCTTATGTCTTGTGCAACACTGACCTCAATATCATCCACTTCTCCGACCTTGGCCGACTTGCTAGGAGGCTCTGAGTCACTGCCATCACTGCTGCTTGAATAGAACAAAAGAAAAAACAATGCTGGACACACCATGCAATACAGCAGCTGAAAAGGACACCAAATAAGAAAGTGCCACATGCCCTTTCCATTGAAAAAGAATAAAAAACAGATTGACAGATTTTTTTTATATCGAAATGTGCGCTAGTCTGTTCAAAATTAAAGTCTGAAAGTTGTGGAACCACAGCTGTAAGCTCTGCTGTTTCATACCTGACAGTCTGTATCCATGGCATTGCAAAGAAGGCCAGTATGTGTGGCAGAAGCATAAGACAGTCATAACCATTGTTATTTCCCTCCACAACCATAAATTACATGCATTATCTCCCAACTTGCATAACACACAAAACCCACCACTGCCGTAAGCGTCCAACACTGTCTTTAGCACTTTTACTTCCCTTTGTTTTGGTTAATTTGGTATCCCCCCTCCCCCCCCCCCCCCCCCCCCCCCAAAAAAAAAGAAGTTCACCCATGCTAATCCAAAGTGGCCACCATTATTGTCTCACAAAGTTGCCTATAGCTCACCTTTCCCGAGCTCGCTTCTTTGACGTCTCTCCCGACAAAGCCTCTAGCTGGAAAGATCAACAACAAAGATCAGTTACACACTTTGGTGTTCATACTCAAAATGCCATGTGGGGGCAGGTCTTCTGGATGTTTTGTAGGGGAGGTGGAAATCAGGCTATTAAAACCAGACAAACCACTTCCCTCATTCAAACTTGGCCAAAGGTATCAGGGAACTACCAATCAAACCATGGCATTACATAACCAGTAAACTTGTGATGTCCAGTAACACATACACTTGTTATGTCCGGTGATGCAACACAACCGATAAACGTGTGCACTGACCGTGGTGATGTCCAGTAACATAACACAACCAATATACTTGTACACTGACCATTGTGATAATGTACAGTGAGACAACCAATAAACTTGTCTGCTGACTGTTGTGATGTCCAGTGACATAACATATATATATAATAACACAACTAATTATTTTGTGCACTGACCTTTGTGATGTCTGGTGACAACACAACCAATGGACTTGTGCACTGACCTTTGTGATTGTTAATGTTATATATATAACAACCGATAAACTTGTGCACAGACCTTTGTGATGTCCAGGGAGATCACTGTCTGATGACTCTTGCCATCAACATCTTTTGGAATCAAGCTGTGACAACAAAAACAGAACCAATCAATAAAACTTAGGCACAAAGGTTAAAATTATTACCACACACTGCCACATTTCAAAGTAAATTTATACAAAGCCCAACCCTAGCTCCCCAGTAAAAAACCTTTAAAAAAAAAAAAAAAGGGGGGGGGGGGGGGGGGGGGGTGGAAGAGAAAGAAATGACAAATTTAAGTCACAAATTTCTACACTATAAAAGCATTAAATGGGATCCAAAGTTAACATAGTTCAGGAGCTGTGTGAGAGTTGAGGTGGATGTCCTGGGCTGTCCGTCCTAACGAGCCTTCTGGTTTCTGTGGACGTAAAGATTTATTGAACTGTGCTTCAGCATTGGTCACAACTTGTCCCTAATATGTCAAATGACATCTGAGGACATTAGGCATCAATTCATCACCAAAGTTAACAAACATCGCAGAATTCAGAGAAATCAAAAATGAAATGCTTGCATGTTTTTCACTCAATTTATGGGCTAGTTTGTTAGTATTACACAGTAATGTTACAAATCAGCATGCTGTGAGTGTGAGCATGGCCATTCTGTATCTGGCCATCTGTGTCCTTGATATCGTGAACAAATCAGTAGTTCTGCAAGAGTACTCACTTTAAAAAGCCAAGTTAAGCATGATTGAGTGTGGTAACCACTTGGATGGGTGACAGTTACGTGATGGCTTTCCACCCACCATGAAAATTCTCTGTGCAGACTCTAAAAAAGTCCTTCGGACAAAACTGTAAACTGTTGTCCCCCATGACCATTGTATACACATGTGAAAAGACAATAAAGATGCAAGTTAAACCTAAAGATCATGGAAGCAATAAAATAAAAAAATCAAAGTTTGGCACATGATATTGATAGGAAACACTGAAAGTAAAAAACAACAACCAAAAAACAACAACAGCATTATGCTAAAAAATAAAATAAAATAAAAAGGACATGAAGCACTGTCTACTTAAGAGTGGAGAATAGTGCTACATAAAACTCAAACTAGTGAAACAGGTCAAGCATAATATTAACAGTAATAACTGGGCATTAACTCTCATTCTCAGTCTCAACTTCTCTCACTAGTCTCAGCAAGTCAAGCAACAACTATCCCTCAGCCACAATTCCAGCATGTGGCCACATTGAAATAAATACCTGATGAGGGATTGAGCAGCAAACTTTTTCAACAGTGCCTCCACAGCGGTCAGCTCCACCTCCCTGCCAAGCATGCGGGAAGTGTGCTCTGCGATCACGCTTGACTCAGAGGGAATGTCCAAACTGATGTCGCATAAAACCAACAGGACTTTCTTCTCAATCTCTGGATCTGTTTTGTGCTCTGTGGGCTGTGATGTTGTCACTGCTGGTGTACCGACAGCTGTGCTGGAGATCTGAGTGCTGTCAGCAGCCTTTGCATTTGTTAAAGCAGAAGAAGGTGAATCTGAAAGCGAAAGAAGAGTGTGTTTTTTTATAGTCAGGACTGTCAATTCAGCTGTGTACTGAAGTGAAAATCAGTCATTTTAAAATTGGTCATTTGTTATGAATAACTATCAGAATATCTTTAAAAAATAAATAAAAAAAATCAATTGATTAATTTGAAGACCATGTCTTTTTATTTCATGAATGCCATCCAGCTAATGATTCATTCCTGTCTTACTACACCTAGCTAATGGTGACACTGAAACCAGGCGTCAATGTACTCCAGCTTGATTATCCATTGAAGTTTGAACTATTCTTCAATAAAATAAAATAAATTAAATCAATTTTATAATAATTTTCAGTTGTTTAACTAATATTGAAATATCAGCACAAACAGTAAAAAATTTTTATAACAGCTGCAGATTATTGAGCAAACTGCTAAAAAGTAAAAATAAAATATTGTCAAAAGTCTTCAAGATGGAGGTCAAAAATGGGGACTAGTGCACCTATCATGTTTACAAGCTGTAGTACTAAACAACTAGTAGTAGCAGTGCTCAGTAGCAGCAGCAGCATCAGTAATAGTCGTAGTGGTAGTGTACATCAATTAATTGAAATATATATAAACTAAATTACTATGTTTGGGGCCTTAAAATGCATAGTACCCCATGGATGTAGATCTCTGATCTGCCCATGTTCTAGCTCATTCTAAAGGTCTGATTGGAGAATTTATCGAGTCTTGATCTTTATTCCATTATGTCACATGACCTAACTTTAGGTAGAGATGAAATGGGAAGGGAGTACGCGTGTGTGAGTTAGATGGTGCTTGGGGTAGCTATCGGTCATTTGAAGTCCTCAAGAGTGGAGGCCTTCACCTGGTCGTCAATGTGGTGGTTCTCCTTCCAGTCGATGGTGTCGATTTTCCTGAGACTGACAAGAGACAGTCATCAGCAAAGAGGCGTACACACTACACGTGACTTCACAGCTTTTGGGAGGTCACTGATGAGGCATATAAAATGGACTGGACCCTGTGGAATGCCGAGTCTACCGGTAACTCGTGTGAATTTCCGGCTTCATTGGGTCATAGACTCATACCAGCGATTTGTTTTATTACGCCTTTGAATTCGATTCCACTCAGCTTTGCCAATACTTTAAGCGACATTGGAAGTCTGAATATTATTTTGAATTTTAGAGATTAGTTCCCATTATCAGTCACCATTATCTGAAAATAATTATCAAGCCTCAAACTCATGTATACATGTATACAGGATAGTCATACCTGTCGCTGTCCGTGGAGCAGAACTGGAGGACGCTCCTGCACTGGTTTCTCCGATGAGTTCGGCAACCAGACCTTCTCGCTCCCTCTTGCGCTGCAACATTTTAGCTCGCAGCATATTTTTTCGGTCCTTTGCCGATTGGATATCATTCCAAGGATCTGACATCTTGCTGATTCTTCTGTTTAAAGATGTAGAGCAATTCAAAACAAAAACCACTAAGAATCTTTCTCAGAAGTCAGCCATTTTTCTCAAGGGACATAATCAATGAGGGTAACATGGGGATAGGGACAGTATAATTGTATAGAATAAAAATACTTACTTGATAATAATGTATTGATTATATAGCAATACAATACAATTAATTAGTTTGCGTTATTCAATTAATAAACTTAGATAAGACTGGCAAAATTTTATTGGAATAAATATAAAAAATACAACCTCTTAAGTAACTTCCCAAGTGGTCTAGTGGTTAGGATTTCGCGCTCTCACCGCGACGGCCGGGGTTCGATTCCCCGCTTGGGAAAAGTTTTTTTCTTTTTCTTTTCCCCTTCTTCTGTTTTGCTTTCTTCTTGAACATAATCATCTGTTCACCTGAGTACTTACAACAAAGATTCACACACTCAGGGCAATGGGACTGAAGAAAAGGTTTTCAAAAAGAGTTTTTCAAGCAATATTTGGAAGAACTGATAGAGTCACACTGACAGACATAAACAGGAAGTATTATCCAGGTAGTGTAGTAGATCACTGAAAGAGAAAGAATGCTGACCTGATACTGGGCTTAGCACTGAAGGATGGTATTCTAAATGGGTGTCTATCAGGAAGGAGCGTCATTATGAGCCACCTTGGCACATATAGACAAGTGAAGTATTTCTTTATTCCATTCAAAGGTAAACGTGGGTGCCACACATGAATTAAAAAAAAAAGAGCAATATCTACATGCATTTTAAAAAATATAAAAAAATGAGAAAAAAATTCACAATTTAAGAGTGGGCAGATATACTGTTTGTTCCTAAAATTTTATACAACTTACAAGTGAATTTCCTTATGAGGGGAAACAGAATTGTTGTATTGTACTTTATTAAATTAATTACATTTTATTAGAATGCTGGAATATTCTAAGTATGATTAAATATTTCAAGTATACCATATCTTCTTTAAAACCCCATCTTTTATGAACATATAAACGCTAATTGGTGACAGTGTGTGTGTGTGTGCGTGCGTGTGTGCGTGCGTGCGTGCGTGCATGCACACGTGCATGTGTGTGCATGTATGCAATCAAGCATGTGTGTGATAGGCAGGTTAGACTAATAATATGATGTGACTCAGTATGTCTGTAGCACATGTATATAAAAAAATTTGCATTGAAAAAATATGAAGTGGTGCTCTTGTGAAAGAAAAAAAATGGTGTGTGGGGGGGGCAGGGGGGGGGGGGGGTGATAGGAAGAGGCTGAATAAATACTTAAATGATTAAGTGTAATTCCCCTTCCCCCCCCTCCCCCCCACCCCATGATTGGTGTGTATACATGTGTAAATGGGCTAAAGGGGAAACCATCCCCAAAAATTTGCAGGTTGTGTTTTGTACTAAGAAACAGTGTTCTTTTGAACCTTTTATGAGTTTGGATCAACTTTAAAACAGTGCACATTGTTGCTTGCAGACTGTGCTACAATGTTCTGGTTCTTGTTTTTGTTATAACTTTTTATGTCTAATAAACTGGATTTAGTAGTAATAATAATAATAATAATAATAATAATAATAATAATAATAATAATAATAATAATAATAATAATAATAATAATAATAATAATAATTTTTATAGTGCTATTTAAACCAGCAAGTGATGCAGATCTATGTGTGGAAGCTTTTTTCAGATTTTTTCCTTTTCTGAACTTTGAAGCATTTCTTGAAGCATTTTTTCTTTTCTTTTTCTGTAAAAAGACGTTTTCCATCGCTCTCAGAGTGGTGCACCTTTTGCAGTTGTTTCGGCAAGGTGATTAGCCTGTGGAACTGCACCACCACAGTACAGATTGTAGATCAGGCAAGAAAGTTGACAGGCTAAAAATGTCTTCGTTACTGCAGGCCAAATCTTTCGATTTGAAGGCGATGCCGAAACAGAGCACTAACAGCAAGACTAAGAAGAGAGAAGGGCTACAGATCGTTTTATGATTGATATTGCACAACGTGGCAAGAAGTTTCCTGAAGATGTGAAACTTCGTGTAGTTGCCGACTGAATGGACTTGAAGCTGAACGACGAGTAAATGGAGGCCAGTTCGGCAACTGCCCACCAACGATCTTTTGTCTTTATTTTTTTAAATTCTCTGTTAGAGAGTGCAGATCCGCGACGTTGGTATGCTTAGACTGAACTCCCTATAGATAGTAACGTTAATTTTAGTGGCTTTTCTATTGCACGGCTCTGTCTACGAAATAGCAGCCAACAAGATGGATCTGATTCGGCGTCTGCACGAGGCCATCAAGAATAATGATGAGAGGGGCATCCAGGCAGCAGTGGCGGCGGGGGCTGACATGGATCAAGTGTGGGGAATGCAGGGTAACCGTCTTTATCTGGACTGGATTCAACTGCAGTCAGCCTTCTGATCAAATGTCCGAATTCCTCTTAGTCTTACCTCTATTTAGACGGTTTTCGGGAGTGGGGGGGGGGGGGGGGGATACCACGTTTCACTTTTAGAACTAGGAGACAGGTGTTTGTAACTGGTTGGCTAATGTACTAGAGGAGACATTTGCATTGAAACACACTTTATGACTATGACAGTATGAGTGTTATCTGTTATTATTTATGTTAACTGTTAAATCATTATTAACTGGAGATCAGGAAACAGAGCTGATGACCACAAGTACAACCATCCCCATCAAAGTTCTAGTCGACCAGGAACAGTAATCGTAAGAAGACGGGAAGGAAAAGTGAAACAATATAATTATTTTTATAAGTGATATGGAATTATTTACAGAATGTTCTACATTGTGTATTTGGGGCTGGGAGGTGGACAGCTAAGTTTTTAACAACTATAATGATTAATCACAAAGATGTGCTACACAGAATAGTTCCAGTCAACTGATTAATGGACAGATACTAATGCTAATCCACTTTCAGTATCATGTTGATCAGTATTGATCTTATGATTAAGTTTTGAGAGTCTGAATTATAGCTAAAGTTTGGTACATGTACTGCTGTAGGCAAATAAATGTATTTGGCTTGCACAGTGGGAAATGGTGCAGTAGAAAATGTATACATCTTGTAGATTTCTGTGTGAATGAAATCTGGGCTAGAAGTATCTAGAGCTTTAGTGCATTCTCAGTCTCAGCTTAGTTCATCGGTATGATGCATTATTTGTGTGCACTGGTTAACACTGTTCTGAGTGTTCATAGACTAGATTATTATCAATTATGGCTTTTTCTCTTTTTGTAACCTAAAGGGACAGCACTGTGTCAGGCCATTGGCACACATCGCCAAAACATTGTGGCACTTCTCTTGGACCTTGGTTGTGATGTCAATGGTGAGGACTTTGATGGTGGTTTTCCATTGTCCCTTGCCATCCGAAAACACCTGTCTGACATTGCTCTGCTCTTGATGGCAGTGCCCAGCTGTGATGTCAATGCTTTAGACCCTGTGGCCAAACAGGTATGTGTGTGTGTACATGCTTATGAGTGTGTGTGTGTGTGTGTGTGTGTATGTGCACATGCATGGATGTGTCAGTGTGCGTGCGTGTGTGTTTACATATATTATGCAACTGTATTTATACATGTGTGTGTGTGTGCAAGTGTGCACATGCATGCAACTTGCAAACGTGTGTGTGTGTGTGTGTGTGTGTGACTGTGTGAGAGAGAGAGAGAGAGAGAGAGAGAGAAAGAGAGAGAGAGAGAGAAAAAAATAATATTTGTGTGTGTGTGTGTGCATGTGCACATGCGTGCATGTGCAGTGTGTGCATACATATGTGTGTTTTTATCTTGCCAAATAATGTGTCTTACAAGCTGCACACATTACATACACAGTATACCTACATGTACCAGACTACAGTACAGTAGTAAATGATATACTCTCGTGCAGTGGAATCCCTGTATTATCACCACTCTAGAAATAAAAGGAAAAGTGGTCTTAAAACTATAATTATAAAAGAGTGGTGGTCTTTTATCACACTGGTATTTTCATGGGAATTCTGCTGTCCCAGCAAACATGCTGAATCTGCTTCGTACCTGATATGGACCAGCTCGGAAGTGTTGGCGCGAAAGCGGCAAAGAAGGCCACCAGATTCTTGCACACCAGCTTGGTTCTGGACCAGATCTGTTGGCTCAAAACTGACACAGTCAGCCAGAACCAAACTGGATCTGGTCTGGTTTTGCACATCTGGGTTGTCTGTGGAAGAATGCGACTGAGTCTGAAAGTGGGAAACTGATGGCTAGCCAGTTGTGTTCTGCCAGAACCAGGCCCAGCTTGCTTCTGGACCAGATGCATTTAGCTAAAACGTAACCAGGCCATCCAGACTGGAGGTGGGTTTTGCACAGTGTGATCTGGGCCTTTGGAAGAAGGGAACTGAATCAAATGTGGGAAGACATGTGTATAACACACACACACACACACACACACACACACACACACACACACACACACACACACTTACTCACTCACTCACTCACACACACACACCTACAGAGTGCAAAACAGACTGGGGTGTGAGTTAATGTGAAAATGTTACAATTTCACCTCTCAGCGCCCACTCTGCGCAGCAGTGACAGAGGGTCTGAGTGATGTAGTGGAGGCTTTGGTGCAAGACCAGCGCTGTAACATCACCCAGGTGTGTGCTGTGTGCTGTGCTGCTGGATCTCTTTCTGCTGCACTGCTGTGCTTTGTTTCCCTTTTGCTGTGTACATCCTACATGTCTGTATACTAATGACTGTTGTATCATTTTTGTTCTGTGATGACCAGTGTGTACTGTCAGTGTACAGTCTACTTGAATGGGATTACCTGTGTGTACTGTAACGTCTGCCTGAGTCAGTGAGTGTGACTGAGTCTGTGTATGTGTTTTTGAAAAGCTTTCCTGAGCGTGACTACCTGTCCAAATGTGACTATTTGTGTGTGTTGTCAAAGTCAGAGTGTGGCAGCTGTGAAACCTGTGTGTATGTGACTAATTCAATACCAGTGCAGTATTACCTGTACTTTGAGTCTGCTTGACTGCTGAGTGAGGAACCTACATAAAGTTCAACTTATGAATTGTATGGGGAGTGAGGATAGTTCACTGGTAGAGCACCGGAGTCATGATCGAAAGGTCTTGGGTTTGATTCCTGGCTAGAACTGCTGGATAATTTCTTCTCCAGGGTCAGCTTTCTGTGCTGACTTTTATTACGGAGTAGGTTTCACCCCTTACAGTCGCCCTGATATAACCATACTGACTGACTGGGCGTAAAATACCAACTTACTTACTTACTTACTTCACCCCTTACAGGTTGCAGGTTTGGCTAAACATGCATAAACCCTATGTATGTGGCTTTGACTAAGATGACGTTGTAAACTGGTGCATGGCTGTATGGCCTACACAGAACATGCACCGAGATGGCAGCAGTTTCACATGGCACCATCTGCACCATGTAACTACTAAACAGTGCTGTAACCGCTTCAAGAAAGCTGTGTAATACTGTAAATCTGCAATCACTCATTCAGAGTCACATATCATATGACTAGAGTGCAGAGGGTCTGATCAGAAATAAAGAATAGTGCTGTAGTTGCCATTGTGAAGTGCTTAGGGGTCATCTCAAGATGAGACACTCAACAAGTGTTCATATAAATTATACAAAAAAAGTTTTTAAAAGCTGCGTACAGCTAAACGTGACTAAGCAGGTAATTATGCTTGCTGTGCATGAAGTGTAAATGATCCTGACCCATGGTGTTGCAGGGGAACAGTGTGGGTAACTCTGCCCTCCACCTGTCCCTGCTGCATCGGCAGGACGCCATCACAAAGGTCCTGGCTCGGTGTGAAGGGTTCCGCTTCCTGCACAACCTGGCTGGCCATGCCCCCGTGCACATTGTGGCTACGCTGGGCCACACCCACAGCCTGGACCTGCTATTCCCTGCCCCAGCCAGAAGAGCTGAGGCCTTCCACAGGGCAGAGGTGGGAAGCGAGGTTACAGGGGACAAGTCTTCCCCAGTGATTGGCTCGGGCTTCGCACCGGCAGCACTGCAACAGGAACTGAACCAGCGGGCAACGTACACCGGTGACACAGCCCTGCACCTGGCGGTGAGGGAGAAGCACAATGAGCTGGCTGAGCGGTTGATAGCACTTGGGGCAGCTGTGGACATTCAGAACAACAGCGGCCAGACTGCACTTCTGCTGGCTTGCGCTAATGACACTGTCCGCCTGGCCGTCCAGCTTTTGAAGAGTGGGGCCCCACCCAATGTGG
>OY757546.1:23397960-23406382 GCA_963584105.1 Alviniconcha strummeri | reverse complement strand
CCCACTGCTGTCTCCCGCACACCCACCGCTGTTGCTGGCGCACCCACTGCCAAGCCCCGCCCCCAGCCCCACCCCTTGAGGTTGATGAGCCGGTAGGAGCCAAGCTGACTTCCGGCCTCCGCGCCCCGATCCGGAAGCTGCTTGGCCTGACGGTAGAGGGCGTGCAGTCTGGGCAGAAAAGGCAGGCCAACTGGACGTAGCTGTTGATGAGGTGGGTCAAGCTCAGCACCACCACCTGGGTACATAATGCAGGCATGGGGCCAACGTACAGACATGGGTACAGAATGCAGACATGGGGCCAGACATACAGACATGGGTACAGAATGCAGACATGGGGCCAGACATACAGACATGGGTACAGAATGCAGACATGGGGCCAGACATACAGACATGGGTACAGAATGCAGACAAATGGCCAGACATACAGACATGGGGCCAGACATACAGACACGGGGGCCAGACATACAGACCCGGGGCCAGACATACAGACCCGGGGCCAGGACATACAGACATGGGGCCAGACATACAGACATGGGGCAAGACACAGACATGGGGACAGACACACAGACACGGGGTCAGACATACAGACATGGAGCCAGACATACAAATATGGGGCCAGACACGGGACCAGACATACAGATATGGGGCCAGACATACAGACACGCAGACATGCCTTAAAGCACGCAGGTCATAAGGTGGCCAGAATTTTCTGCAAGGGACTGACGAAGAGTTACACTACACTACACTACACTACACTACACTACACTACACTACACTACACTACACACACACACACACACACACACACACACACACACACACACACACACACACACACACACACACACACTCACGAGAGAGAGAGAGCGCGCAAAACAACTGAGTTTGCACTTCTGACTTGGGCATAGTTTTACATACGAGTTCTAAAAATATGTGTATTGATTATTATATATATGACACTGTTTGTTAGTCCTGTGTAACAGATATTCTATTCAATAACGCTTCTGGAATCAATCTTGCCCGTCTGATGTTGGGAGCACTTTGATGCGAATGACAACTGCGCACTTCCTAAACTGTGATTCATTTATATCTGTACATTGTCTTTACTTTTTGTCGTTCTTGTGCAGCACCCGCATTTTTCTTTACGTGGAATAAAAAGCTGTTTGACTTGACTGTGGGGCCGACCGTACGCGGCTGACAGAACCAATAGCGTGTGTGTGTGTGTGGTGTGTGTGTGTGTGTGTGTGATTTTGCTTTGAAATGTGGAGACACTCCAACCAAAACATGGAATTAACAAGAATCAGACAATGATCAGGTTACACAGTCAATACGAATATTAAAGCCCTTTTTGTTCATTCATTCAATTGAGTGTTTAGTCAGAAAAAAATCTATCAGTCTTTGAATCTGCTGCATAGTCAGTCAGTCAATTCGTCATTCACCCTCCTAAACCAACCAAAATATCAGCCAGTCAG
The DNA here is from genome assembly GCA_963584105.1 of Alviniconcha strummeri. NCBI lineage: Eukaryota > Metazoa > Mollusca > Gastropoda > Provannidae > Alviniconcha > Alviniconcha strummeri. The sequence goes on along the minus strand of OY757546.1, from coordinate 23,404,910 downwards.
AAAATAAATTAACCAATCAGTCAGTCAGTGAGACAGTCCCGTCGGTCGGTCGGTCAGTCAGTCTACCATCTCAGCCAGGAACAGAGCTGTATCGTCTGTAACCACAGTTGTCGATGGTAGAAGTGAAAGGGAGAGAGAAACGAAGATAAAGGGGAGAGAAGCCGTAAAAAGCAACGCGTTGCCATTTAGTGACCCACGCTGTTCTCCATGGCTTCCAGTGGTGACTGTTAATTAAGGTGTGTGTAAACTCAAGTATCGGAGCGATTCTGAACATATCGCAACATCATGTGCCTTTGTTTCTGAGAAACAGTCCACAACTGGCATACCATTTAGCGCATGTATGTGCATGCGCTAAATCCGCCCTTTCGTTTGGAACTAGACTCAAAAGAATCTGCTCAAGCAAATCTCGGGCGGACTAGACAGCACACTACCACTCTGATGCACACTTTCCCACGACACCCAACAAGGAGAAAATGAACACGGCATAAGTATAAGCTAATAGCAGAATCATATTAAGGGTATTAAGGGTGCGTTTGCTACTAATGTTAGGTGGTTCACAGAACGTTAAAATCCAGTTACTAACTACTAATTTTAGACACAGCTATTCCTTACACGACACTGATATGATAGCCGATGCTAGATTTCTGGAGAGAGAGAGAGAGAAGAGAGAGAGAGAGAGAGAGAGAGAGAGAGAGAGAGAGAGAGAGAGAGAGAGAGAGAGAGAGAGAGAGAGACACACACACACACACACACACACACACACACACACACACACACACACACACACACACACACAGAGAGAGAGAGAGGAGAGAGAGAGAGAGAGAGAGAGAGAGAGAGAGAGAGAGAGAAGAGAGAGAGAGAGAGAGAGAGAGAGAGAGAGAGAGAGAGAGAGAGAGAGAGAGACAGACAGACAGACAGACAGACAGACAGACAGACAGACAGACAGACAGACAGACAGACAGACAGAGACAGAGACAGAGAGAGAGAGACAGAGAGACAGAGAGACAGAGAGACAGAGAGACAGAGAGAGAGACAGAGAGAGACAGAGACAGAGAGAGACAGAACTCAGAACTTTATTACCACAAGGATTTAGATTTTAGGCAGTTGTCTATTCTTACAATCTGTCCCTGTTAATCTACATGCCAGTAGGCTACACATAAAACGATAGTAACAACATTGACTACCGCAGTAATGATGAAAAAGATGATAGTGTCAGGTTAGGAGGAAGAGGGGAAAAAGAAAAAAAGAAAAAAAAAATGATAATTTTAAAATCAAATTCTGGAGAGAGAGAGAGAGAGAGAGAGGAGAGAGAGAGAGAGAGAGAGAGAGAGAGAGAGAGAGAGAGAGAGAGAGAGAGAGAGAGAGAGAGAGAGAGAGAGAGAGAGAGACAGACAGACAGACAGACAGACAGACAGACAGACAGACAGACAGACAGACAGACAGACAGACAGAGACAGAGACAGAGAGACAGAGACAGAGAGTCAGAGAGACAGGGAGACTGTGGTTTGCCCATGGAGAAGGTTTAATATTTGATGCGCTAAGTATTGCCACAAAATATGACACAGATATTTTGACACAGGCCCGAGTAGTGTAATGCACTAAGGGAAATTCAGGTTACACCACTGGGATCTTAGCTAACGTCCGTAGTATTATTAGCAGTAAAAAAAAGTCACTTTTCATCAAAACGTTTTAGAAAAGCCTTTCAGAAATCAGCCGAAAATGAGAGGCTCCATCCTCAGCACTAAATGATGTGCATAGATTGTGGAGCTTGGTTCAGACTGAAGGACAGAAAGGATGTGCATAGATTGTGGAGCTTGTTCAGACTGAAGGACAGAAAATAATGGACCCAAACGTGTGTTTCAGAAACGTTCCGATGTCGGAGTTTACACGAACCTTAAGCTGCTCCGGGCAGCGTCAGAAGCACTTTAGCCGGCAGCTAGCAAGTCAAGCAAGGGTCGTTTTTGCAATCAATCCTGAAGTCGATCAACCAAAGGTCACATAGCCTATAGCACCCCTCGGCGTGGTCCATGTTGGGCTTCTCAAGTGGATCAATGGACTTCAGCAACGAGTCTATATTCCCATAAAAGAACAGATCTAGGGAAATATACTCACCTATATCACGATATACAAGGAACAAGTAAACACTAGCGCTTTGGGCAGAAAGTCTTCGTCAGGTGTAAGAAGATAGGTAATAATAAAAGAAGAAGGAACAACAAGAACAAGGCTCGCTTGTTCATTTTTGCAGTAAAGATAATAACAAGAAGAAAATCCGCTTGCTCACTTCTGCAGTAAAGAGAAGAAGAAGAAAGCCCGCTTGTTCACTTTCTGCAGTAAAGAGAACAGGAAGACGAAAGTTCGCTTGCTCACTTCTGCAGTAAAAATAATAACAAGAAGAAAGGTCCGCTTGCTCACTTCTGCGCTAAAGAGAAGGAGAAGAAAGTCCGCTTGCTCACTTCTGCAGTAAAGAGAATAGGGAGACGAAAGTTCGCTTGCTCACTTCTGCAGTAAAGAGAAGAAGAAGAAAGCCCGCTTGTTCACTTCTGCAGTAAAGAGAAGAAGAAGAAAGCCCGCTTGTTCAACTTCTGCAGTAAAGAGAAGAGCGAGAGGAAAGTCCGCTTGTTCACCTCTGCAGTAAAGAGAAGAAGAAGAAGAAGAAGAAGAAGAAGAAGAAATTCCCTAGATCTGTTTCTATTTTGTCAGCCTCACCAGCAGTTGTTCACTCATTCCCTATATTCCCATAGTAATGATAGCGGTAAGTCAGGAATAGTTCAGTTCAGTTTAAGAGGACGGCTTGGCGAGCCCCGGAGAGCCCTTGCGAGCTGGCATATCGCTCCTCAGAAGTTTGATAAAAAATAAAAAAAATCATTAAAAAAAATATATTATTTTTAAAGTGTCCAACTGACAAAAGGGACCCGTCTCCATCTTCGAGGAATTGATCTTCTCTTTACCGCAGAAGTAAGCAAGCGGGCTATCTTCTTCTCACTGCAGAAGTGAGAAAGCGGACTTTCTTTTTCCTCTTTACTGCAGAAGTGAGAGACCAAAGTCGGTCAGTCGGGTAACATGGCGGACAGAACTGAAGCAGCAGCCCTTGCGTTGTGTATTTTACATATATATATTTTAATAATATATTTATTTTAAAAGAAGAGGATATTAGGTGATCTTGTTGAGTTGTTGCACTCTCTGTGGATGGCAGCAAGAGGAAGAACAGGAGGAATGAAGGTATCGCAGTTGATTCGCTCTCCGCCATGACCTAGTTAGCTTTCAACGGCTATTGTACTACGTTGCTCCGGGCTGCTAAACGCGATAGTTGGTGTAACATCGCCACCACCATAAAAGCCCAAGCAAAAACCAAACCGACACCAGCTGATAAGGGGCAGACAGTCATTTATTGATTTTTGTGTTTTGTTCTAAAAGTGTGTGTGCGTGCGTGTGTGTGTGTGTGTGTGTGTGTGTGTGTGTGTGTGTGTGTGTGTGTGTGTGTGTGGTGTGTGTGTGTGTAAATGCGTGCGTGCGTGCGTGCGTGCGTGTGTGTGTGTGTGTGTGTGTGTGTGTGTGTGTGTGTGTGTGTGTGTGTGTGTGTGTGCGTGCGTGCGTGGGGGCGCGCGTTTTGAGTATGTGTGTGTGAGAGAGTGTGAGTGCGTGTGTACGGCGTGCGTGCGTGCGTGTGCGTGTGTGGTGGTGGGGGGGGGGGGGGGGGGGGGGGCATGCGTGCGTGCGTGCATGTGTGTGTATGTGTGTGTGTGTTTGTGTGTGTGCGTGCGCGCGTGCGTGGGTGCGCGCGTTTGAGTGTGTATGTATGAGAGAGAGTGTGAGTGCGTGTGTGCATGCGTACGTGCATGCGTGCGTGCGTGCGTGCGTGCGTGCGTGCGTGTGTGTGTGTGTGTGTGTGTGTGTGTGTGTGTGTGTGTGTGTGTGTGTGTGTGTGTGTTTGAGTGGGTGAGTGGGTGGGTGGGTGGGTGGATGATGACCGTCCTCCAAGTCAGTGACTTCCATTATAATGATGGTGTTGCTGGACTACTTGTTCAAAGCGAAGAAGAGATGACAACAAGGATTTGATTCAAACTAAATGCTTTTATTTTATTTTTTTATTTCTCCATCCTGTCACGCCCCTTATATCCGTAAAAATAAAGACGAAAAAAGAGAAGAAAAGAAAAAAAGAAAAAGAAGAGAGATATGACAATTTTAAAATCAGAGCCAAAACCTGACAACAACAACAACAAATAATGACGATGATGATGAAAGAGAGAGAGAGAATCCGCAGGTTGAAAGACACAAAAAGTCTGAACAGAAAGCTTCCACAAACAAGACAATGGAAATCAAACACATAAAAGAACGCCTATTTCAGTCAGAAAATATTAAACATTCAATCCGCAGACTGAACTGTATGAGTTAATTACACCCTAGAAAGAAAAGAAAAAACACCTTCATTTTATTTCTCTCGGCATTTTTAGACTTGCATAACCAGCGTCTGTGTTGTGCTATTTGCTTCAATCGACAATGATATAGGGTGTTGGCTAGCAGAGCTCTAGTAGTGTATAATACAGGGTGTTGGCTAGCAGAGCTCTAGTAGTGTATAATACAGGTCCATGGTAGTATCTATAGATGGTAGTTTATCTGACCTGATGCAATGACTGGCCGGTTTCCCTGAACCATTTTCGCAACGTTTTAGATGCCACACCAGTTTAAAAAATGTCTACTAGCGGGATCACTGGATTGTAGTGGTGGTGCCGAAAATCGTATGAACGGGCTTCTTTAAGCCGTTAGGCCGTTGTTTGGTTTGTTTGCTGCTGTTGCTGCTGATGCAACTGATAATAATGATTATAATGATGACAGTGATGATATCGAAACGCGGTTGGAAGAACAGGTGATGCCAAAACTCAGTCGGGTGAACTTGTTTGATGCGACGATAACGATGTTGATGGTAACGATAGTGATGATGCCGCCGACGTTGGTGATGCCGATGGTAACGATGATGGCGACGGCGATGATGATACTTATTTTTAGAGCGCTTCGTTGAAGTTGTCCGCATGTAGATCAATCCCCGGACTCACCACGACGCCTTAGTATTGTTTGCGTTGCTCTGACATTTCTGCTGGGGTTCCTTTAAAGGGAGACAGGAGACTGAACAGGCCGCACGGAATCGATTTCTGATAAAACATTATCATCCTATAAGAACAGATCCCAATATCGCACGCACACGCGCGGCTGGCATGCGTTCTCATGCAACTCTATGGATTTTCGGTTAGGTAGCTATTACTGGCCATTAACCTATTAGCCCAGACGTCGCATCAAGTGGATCTGTGACTTGTGAGTTTTGTTTGTCTGCAAATTCGGACCACCGTCCCTGATCGTGAACTGGGCAGCCTCTACCTCACTCTTCCTGGACATATTTCCCGATAGAGAACAGCTGCAATCACATCAGACTCATCAGTTCAGTTCAAGATGATAATATACACCCGGGAAAGCCCATAATTATGCGCTCCACCCCCTCTCTCAGACGTTTTTCCAACGTTGCCTTTGAAACGGTTGCAACGTTCGACTGACTGACGATGACCCTCTCTCGTCCTTTCCAGGAAGATCGTGGAGCGCTTCCTCTTTCCACGCCTCTCTTTCTCCTCCAGTCGATCGATGGTGTGATGTCCTTGGCTTTGTGCCCCTCGACGCTTCAGATCTTCGAGACGCAAGATCCAAGCACATGAAAGGTTCAAAATAACCCTTATTTATTAGACACAAACACACAATCTGCACATTTTCGGGGTAACCCACTTTGTAAAGCTACAAAAAGACTCTTAACAGTTAAACGGTCAAAAACGATGAAAAATTAGAATGCTAGCTGTCATTCTTGTTTCAGCTTTTTCTTCGACACGCAAGCCACTTGTGATGGTTGCATGCTTTGCCCGGCAGTACATCTGCTCGGACATTTCCTTTCACTCCGGCATGTTCAGGGTAGTACATGCATCCACACGAACTTTCGAAGGTGGATGTCGAACATTGATATGCCAGTTAGGGCTTACCCTTCCACTGTTCACTTTTTTTGTAACAAGTTCATTGAATCTGTGAGGATGATGGCATTTGTGGTCCGACTGTCACCTCTTTCGAGGAATCCAGCGGGCACGTTAGACTCATGTCCATGGAAAGTATGTCTGGTGGACGTGTATTCATCAAGACCCCCCCCCCCCCCCCCCCATCCCACCTTTGTTTTCCTTGAAGTCGACGTACTGTTATGTGGAATTAAGGAGGGGGACAATGGCCGTGTATATATTTCTGCATAAATCCAACAGCAAAAGAGTTCCACACGCAAAATCTCACTGTTCACATTTTAAGAGAGAAACGGGCACAATTAAATTGTTCAACGGTGCTCACAGAGGTGTCGTTGAGTTTGTAAAGCTGTTGCACAGTATTACTGAACTTCGTGTCACCAATTCTCTAATGTAATATAAGCTTGAAGCTTGAATGCGCGCGCGCGTGTGTGTGTGTGTGTTTGGGGGGGGGGGGGGGGGGGGCGGAGTGGAGTGGAGGGGAATTTCTCAAACCGATTAGAAAGAAACATCTGAAAAGAATAAAGGTTCATGCGTGTCAGGGCTTACAAAAGACAAAGGCAGACCATCATTCATTTTCAGATGAACCTTCCGCCAAAAACAACAACAAAGTTTCTAAATGTAATTTTGTTTCTAAATGCTTGCACGCGAATATTGATCTACACGTAATTGGCTGAGACTGAATAACTGCAAGAAGTTAGCCTGTTTGAAGCTGGTGTGGGTCGTACGTCTGCCCATGCAGCGTTTAAACTGATTTACTGTTCGGCAGTCTTTTGAACGTAGAACGGGCAATTAGTGTTTGCATCATTAGATTCTTTCATCTTTGAATGAACTGGTTATTAACTTCTTTCCTCTAAATTCATACAGAAAAAGAAAAAAGAAGATGACAATAGATTAGAAAGAGAGAAC
>OY757546.1:23387960-23392960 GCA_963584105.1 Alviniconcha strummeri | reverse complement strand
TTCCCACATCTCTGATTAACGTCTTTACAAAGTCTTAAGACGCATTAACATGTCACCGAGAATATCAAGTGAAGACGTTCGCCATTTTCTCTGTGTCGGTGTATCGACTCCCTATCGGGCAGCTGGAACAACTGCAACCCACACCAACACCCGTCAGTCCTCTTCCCACATCTCTGATTAAAGTCTTTACAAAAGTCTTAAGACGCATTAACGTGTCACTGAGAATACCAAGTGAAGACTTTCGCCCATTAACTCTACTGGTGGATATTAAAAAACGCGCTATAAAAAGCTAGTCATTGAATCACACGCAAGCGGAGTGAATCTGCTCGAGAGCGGAAAATAGGGCTATACAAAAGCAATCGACAGTCTGACACAGGGCAGGTGGAACAACTGCAACCCACACCGACACCCGTCATTCCTCGTCCTACATCTTTGGTCAAAGACACGTTAACGCGTCATTGATAATCATAGATCAGGAACTGTGTGAGAGTCGCGGTGGCCGTCCTGGGCTGTCCGTCCTAACGAGCCTTCTGGTTTCCGTGGAAATAAAGCTATACTGAGCCATGCTCACGCATTGGTCTCAGCTTGTCCCTAATATGTCATCCGACACCCGAGGACACTAAGCATTACCCGAAGAAGCATTGATAATATAAAGTGAAGACGTTCGTCTCTTAACGATATACTGATTATCTGACCAGGGTGGCTGGAACACTAACAACCCGCACCGACAGTCGGCAGTAAGTAAGTAAGTAAACATGGTGCTTAACGTCCACAGAAACCATAAAGCTTATCAGGGACGGGGGGAAGGGGGAGAGGGGGAAGTGGGTATGGAGGTGGGGGAGAGGGAGATTATATACCTATCTCTACACTGTCACCACCAGAATGACTCCTGCATTAAGATGGGCAGGATGAGAGCCATTTTAATGTTTTATTAATTGTGAGGGACAAAGTCACAAGACAGTGTCCGCAGACCACAACTTTTGAAGAGAAAGGAGAGCCGAAGCGGTATCGAACCGAGGTCCTTCCGCTTACCAGCCTACCGCCTTACCGCTAGGCCAAACCGGCTCTCTGGACGTCGGCATGAAGGTATTGTGAAACATACATGCACAGAGACTTGGCGAGCCAGAGTACAAAGCAGACTGATTTTCATCTGATAGTTATGTTGACAGCGACAGTGAGTTTGCCATGTTTCAACTCGTTGGTCTTTGTATAGTTATTTCTCACCATAAATAGACAATTCATGCCAGCACTTCAACTGTATATTTATCACCTTAACTAGTTAGCCCTGATATACCCTATGTTGTTGACTGAGCTCAAAGCACCAGCTAACTAACTAACTCACCATGAATAGTGCTGCAGTTATTATGACGGCCTAAAAGTCTTTCTAGTCTTTTGTAAATTGCCACCTGTTATATTTGAACAAGACTGGAAATGGAAATGATACCAATCCATCCAGTCCATTAACACTGTGCTGGTATAGCCGGCAAAACTGTGCAAGTGCGAACGCTGTATCGGGTCAACACACAACTCATCCATCTTCCATGGTGTTTACATCCACAGAAACCATTAGGGACCGTCGAAGGTGGGGGAAGAGGGAGGCGGAGGAAAGAGGGTGATTATATACCTATCGCTGCGCTGTCACCACCAGAATGACTCCTGCATTGAGATGGGCAGCGATGGGAGTCACTTTAATGTTTCATTAATTGTGAGGGCAAAGTCACAAGACTGTCCACAAACCACAGCCTTCTTGAAGAGAAAGGAGAGCCGAAGCGGAATCGAGCCGAGGCCCTTCTGCTTACCAGCCTTACCGTTAGGCCAAACCGGCTCACAGACAACTCAATCCACTCATTAAGCCTTGACTGATGTATCCGCCCAGGAAGTTTCTCCCCCTTCACCCCCGCACCCACTCCCCACCCTCTCTAATAAATCAAGTCCTGCCATCCACACATTAACCGAGAGCCGGTTTGGCCTAGCGGTAAGGCGGTAGGCTGGTAAGCAGAAGGACCTCGGTTCGATACCGCTTCGGCTCTCCTTTCTCTTCAAAAAGGTTGTGGTTTGTGGACACGGTCTTGTGACTTTGTTCCTCACAACTAATGAAACATTAAAATGGCTCTCATCGCTGCCCATCTTAATGCAGGTCATTCTGGTGGTGACAGTGTAGCGATAGGTATATACTCTCCATCTTCCCCCACCTCCATACCCCCTTCTCCCCATTCTCCCAGTCCCTAACAAGCCTTATGGTTTCTGTGGACGTAAAGCATCATGTTTACTGACTTACACATTAACCCCTTACTGACACGTCCAGCTAAGGCGTCCGCCCTTCCCCCAGATACCATTTCTTTGCCGCTAGCCGACATGTGCTACCAAAGTCTCCGTACTTTAGCCTTTTATTGATACTTGCCTAACCCCCTCCACACGGCTTGGGATAAAGCAGTAGGTCCTGGTGGTATTTGCGAATATATAAAAGCGATCATCAGTCAATGAATCAATATATATATATACCGCAGTAACACGTAAAAGATCCCAGTCATTCCCGGCGCAGGTGGCTGCATGTTACAGCTAAACACGAATGCCGCGGCTCCCTACGTGTGTGGCTTTGCTTGAAGTGACGTGACAAAATGCATGATTGTATGGGGTACACAGAACGCGCCAAGACGGCAGCAGTTTTACGTGGCACCAGCCATGTAACAACCAAACAGTGCTGTACGTACGCCGCTTCCGTGGATATTCAAAACTTGCTATAAAAAGCCACAGTCACTTGTAGAATCGCAGGCGGAGAATAGCGATATATATATATATGTGTGTGTGTGTGTGTGTGTGTGTGTGTGTGTGTGTGTGTGTGTGTGTGTGTGTGTGTGTGTGTGTGTATGTAAAAGCGATCATTAATCAATCAGTCAATACATACATATATTAATGAGTTCAGTAACCATCTGTCTGTCGATGACTGATGCTGGCCAGGAGGTAGGGCACATGCAGTTGACAGTTACTCTCCGCCCCACCCCCCACCCCACCCCGTCTGAGACCATCACATAGAAGAAGTAAACAATTCAGGTTTAGGAAGGCTGCTTTTTCCAGTTCAGAATCCAGACGCAGAAACACTCTCACTTCCCCTCCCCATCGCCCCTAGAATTAAGCCAACAATGTGTACAATCATAAATTATGGATGCTTTGTTATTTGCGCTGCTCTTCATCGTCCACACGTTAATCCATTTACTAACACTTATGACAGTATGTGATTTTACGAAGTAGTACTGTTTTACAGTAGTACTGTGCTGATAGATTAGGTCAAAACTCGAACATTTTTGTCCATTTCTGATGCTGCAAGTCAACCAGTTTCCCGTACTAATCGCATGCACAGTGCCAGTAGAATCAGAACCACATTGAATAATAATAGATAATTCTTATGATGCGCTATTCTCTAACCTGCATTAAACTCACTGCGCTGTACAAACAACTTGTGACAAAAACCATAGTAACATACATTTCAACAAACAGTACCTATAAGTACACTATCCTACCATACAAATATCACCTAGCAAACAATAACTATATAATTATACAGAGCTCAGGAGCTGTGTGAAAATCTAGGTGGCCGTCCTGGGCTACAAGTCCCTAATCAGTAGTCCTTATGGGCTCTGTGGACGTAAAGTAACATTGAACTTAACTAGATATAGTCTAATCATTCTCGCATCGCCTCGATCCGTGTTTTGTACACTGTTTTTATAGGTACCTGTGTTATATTATTGCAGTGTGTGCTTTTGGGTTAGTTATTTTGTTCGCTGTTCTACAAGTACCTGTTTCATTTTAGTGCAGTTTATTTAGTATTATGCGACTACAAGTATCTGTTTTATATTAGTGCAATTTGTTAAGTATTACATGATTGGGTGTATATATAATATGTCAGTAAGTGTAAACGGTATATGTACATGTATGTAAATAAGCACGTTAAGCTCGCTCAGCGGGAAATTGCGTTATAGAATATTTATATATTATTATAATGTTATTTTCTGTTTGGTTGTGTTGCTTAATGTCCTCGGATGTCGGTTATTTATATATTATTATAATGTTATTTTCTGTTTGGTTGTGTTGCTTAATGCCCTCGGATGTCGGTTGACATATCAGGGACAAGCTGAGACCAATGCCAAAGCATGGAACAGTATAGCTTTACGTCCACGGAAACCAGAAGGCTCGTTAGGACGGACAGCCCAGGGCGGCCACCTCCACTCTCACACAGCTCCTAAACTATTTTCTGTCCACTTTCTGTTAGTTCAGCTCTTGTCACTCACCTGCAGCACTTTGGCCACTTCAATGGAGTGCTGGCTGGTGAAAGCTCCAATCACACCGGCCACTTCAAAAAAACGTAGCGTGTCGCTCGTCTCAGCCCAGCTGGTGCTCTGGGACACGGGGCGAGGTTTGGAAGGCGTGGTTACGTCACTGGACATGACGTCAGTTCTGCACGGCGTGGGAATGCCACCAGTAACGTCAGTCTTGCAGGGTTTGACCGCGTCACTGGACATGAGGTCAGAGTGGAAGGGCGTGGTGACCTCTCCGGAAACGTTAGTTTTGAGCAGTTTGGATGCGTCACTGTGCATGGCGTCGTTCCTGGCTACTTTGTTTGCAATCGAATTGGCCGCGTACCTCCGATAACTGCTGCTTGATTTATTTCTAGTGCTGCCATCTGATCCATCCTCTTCAAAGCTGTTGACCAAAGGAAATCTGAAGCCTGCATCTTTCGTGGAAGCAGTGGCTGCAGTAACTGGGGAAGCATGTTCACTCGCAGTTCCACCTGATGAAACTGAGCCAGCAGGCTTCCCAGTGAATGTTTTCGACGAAGAAACAAGGGACTCCCCACCCTGCAGAGGCAGTGTTAGCAGAGATGCAGAAGGGCGGTAATGTCTGAAGTCAGATCTTCGAGGGCGGGCGTGGTCTTTAGCGTGGCCGTGGTCTGGTGAAAGGACGTTCTCCGGAGGGCGGCGTGGTCTTCAGCGTGGCCGTGGTCT
>OY757546.1:23363042-23382760 GCA_963584105.1 Alviniconcha strummeri | reverse complement strand
AGAGACAGACAGACAGACAGACAGACAGACAGACAGACAGACAGACAGACAGACAGAGGCAGAGACAGAGTCCTTGGATTTTAACGTCCCGTCGTCCGCACATGGGCCCCTCCGAACGAATCATTCAAAAATTATATTTCACGAGTCAAAACACAAGTCACTAAATCACAACAGTCAACGGCAAACGCAGCCGAGTGAAAAATAGCCATTAACAAGCAATGGGAGGGTGCAAAGATAGAGAGGGGCATTTTCCTTCTCTCTCTTTGCCTCTCTCTGTCTCTGCCCCTCCCGTCTCCCTGCCCCTCTCTCTCTACCCCCTCCCATATATCTAACCCTCTCTCTCTTTGCCTCTCTCTCTCTCTGCCCCTCCCATCTCCCTGCCCCTCTCTCTCTTTGCCCCTCTCTCTCTTTGCCCCCTCTCATATCTCTGCCCCTCTCTCTCTTTGCCTCTCTCTCTGCCGCTCCCATCACTCTGGCCCTCTCTCTTTGCTCTCTCACATATCTCTGCCCCTCTCTCTGCCCCTCCCATATCTCTGCCCCTCTCTCTCTCTGCCCCTCCCATATCTCTGCCCCTCTCTCTCTCTGCCCCTCCCATCTCCCTGCCCCTCTCTGTTTTTGCTCCTCCTATCACTCTGCCCCTCCCTCTCTTTGCCCCCTCCCATCACTCAGCTCCCCTCTCTCTCTGCCCCTCCCATCTCCCTGCCCCTCTCTCTCTTTGCCCCCTCCCATCATTCTGCCCCCCCCCCATCTCTATTTGCCCCCTCCCATCACTCTGCCCCCCACCCCTCTCTGTTTTCCCCCTCCCGTCTCTCTGCCCCCCCCCCCCCCTCTCTTTGCCCCCTTCCATCACTCCGCCCCTCTCTCTTTTTGCCCCCTCCCATCTCTCTGCCCCCCCCCCTTTGCCCCCTCCCATCTCTCTGCCCCCCCCCCCCTTTGCCCCCTCCCATCTCTCTGCCCCCCCCCCCCCCCCCTTTGCCCCCTCCCATCTCTCTGCCCCTCTCTCGTTTTTCCTCTCTTTCTGTGTGCCTGTCTCTGTGTGCACCCCCCCTTCCCTCTCTCAATCCCCCCCCCCCACCCCCCCCCCGCCCAGTGTTGTGTGAGTCAGCTGACGGGGCCACAGTCCGGCGTCTGGAGGAAATATTAGGCTGAGCGTGTGGGGCAGGCAGGCGAGGGAGCTGTCGTTGCAGCCACGCCACGTCCACACCAAAGGAGCCTGCAACCCCCGCCGTCCAAGTCGTCTCCAGTCCGCCAGCTGCCGGCTCCAGCCGCCCGCCTTCCCGCCCACTTCTGTCTACGTCACACAGCCCGAGCTGGGCACTCTTACACCTTCTTTCGTCACCTTTGGGCGCTTGCCTTTCAACTTCACCCATCGGCGTCGTTGGTGCATCAACGCTGTCGCTCGTACTGGAAGACCTACAGACGTTTTTGTGGCATCGTTCGCAGCGTTGCGGAAATTTGTGTGTGTGTGTGTGAGAGAGAGAGAGAAAGAAAGAAGGAAAGAAAGAAACAAAGAAAAAAGAATACTCGCCATCAACGAACGAAGGTGAGTGGGTCACTCTCCGAAAAAGGTATTTAAAAAGATTTACTGTTGGAACTAAATACATCTTTTACTTTTAGTAAATGTACATGTAAATGTACTGTTGGAACTTCATACATCTTTAAGTATTTTGAGTAAATGTACCTGTAAATGTGCATGCGTTTCCACAAAACTCCGATGGATCTGAAAATACCAGGAAATATCAGACGCATTTGCAGTGGACATCGTATATTTAGAGCGTATATAATAGGTCTGACCAAGTAACCGCGATGTAAGAAACACGAGTTGTATGTGTTTTGTCGAAGCCAGCCAGTTTTCACGATCTGGCTATGACAAAACTTACACGAGACTCGTTGTCTACGACAAACACTTTCACAACGAGTGTTATCTTATTTCGCGGTCCACCACGAAGAAAACCAGTTGTGTGAGCTATGTATTACACGTACGCATAATAACTCATCTTGGTATGGATTCAGGTTTGAGACTGAAACGACAACAAAAGCTTCAGTCTTCGGTGACAGCCTTTTTACGCCGCGCAACTGAATGCGCACTATAAAGAATTACTCCCATATTCAGAGCATTCATCGTCAAATGTATCTACATGTCTTGTCTTTTTATTGTCACAGACAAACAAAAGAAAGAGCACACTTAAGTTAACAGCATTTACAGAAAGCGAAGCAGAAATAATTTCAGATCGTTGTGATGTGCGGTGTACCGATAGGCCTACCGACAAACAGCGAAAAGCCGGCCCAACAACACTACATGTATGATACAGAACAGCAAAAACATCTGAATTAGTAGTCTTGCAACAAAGTATGTGCAATATTCATTACTCTTCAAACGACTTACGCTTCTTTAGTTTTCGTATTTGTTCAAGTTTAACAGCAGAACTGAAGTTATCTCCGTTGAAAAGTGTGTGAAATTCACAGACGACTCAGGTCGAGCGGGCAAAGCTTGTCACGTGACAATCATAGCAGACGACAAGGCACACGAGACAGCAGTGGGCCAACGACGGAGTGACAGTCGAAGCTGAGTCTGCGTTTTATTTTAATGTGTTGCTGGCTATGAAAACGGCATACTTGGATACGGACGGACTGAACGTTGCGATGTCTCTAGAAAGCAGCATAATGTGGGTTGGAACAATGTTGTTGACACCGAAATTTTACACGACTGAGTTTGTCAAAAGCCCGTCTACTTAAAACATACGGGCTTTGGTTTGTGTAAGTGCGCTCTTGTCGTTTCATCAATGAAATTTCCCGATGGCCTATCTGCCCTTGTTCTAGCCGCTAATTAACTCCCTTGTGTGTTGATGCTAGTTCCCGTCGTCTTTCACTGAGTGTCTGCGCCATCGTTTTATACCTCATCAGAACTAACTTCTTATACTTCTTGGCGTTGTCTCTAGTAGGTCTTCTTCTGTTCCTTCTACTACTTCCAAACCTGTAACAAGCCAAGCGTTCGAACTATCGGGTATCGACGCCTTTTGAAGACAATGCAACGTGCGTTGTGAACTCAACTTGACCCACGCTTCAGGCAAACCAAATCAGTCTAAGTGCAGTCCAACCAATCACCGGTCACCAAAACACGTAACTAACATGTGTTAGCACTTGTTCTTTATCGCTACTTTCTGATAACCAGAAATGGGAATATTGCTTTTGTGTGGGTTCCTGGCCATGCGGACATTATAGGAAATTCGGCTGCAGAATCTGCTGCTAAGGATGTCCTCGAAGGTGACGTCTCGGATGAGCTCAATCCCTTCCCGGACATAAAACCGCGTGTAAATAAATATATGTTAGAGCTTTAGAGTGGGACAAGTATCCCCACAACAAGCTGCAGATTATTTTTTTCCAAAGCTGAATGATTGTACTTCTTGTCCTCGGAGCAAGAGAAGAGAAGAGGTTGTTATCTCTCGACTACATACTGGTCACTCATACGTGACGTACGCCTTTTTATTGAAGGAGAGGAGCCACCTGTGTGCATTCCATCTGACGAGTTGCTTATCATACAACATATTCTGCTTTTTTGCTGGTTTTATTGAAGCAAGAGAGAGCCATTTTACAGCTCGATCACTGCATTTTTTAATATTTATTTTTCTCGATGACATAGCTTTGGACTGCTTATTTAACTGTCTGAAAGAAATCAACATTTTTGGAAAAATAAAAAAGTTCCAATTTTCTTTTGGATTTGTTTTTATTTTATCCACATTGTTCCCGCCACTCCCATCTCCCCCGCTTAATTTTTTGTTTGTTTTGATGTACCAGTTTTAGCATGCTGATTATTTTTAGCGTTTATTGTGTGATGATGAAATGTCACCCGCCTCTTGCAGCTGACACCATTTACCGCAAAATTTCAGGTCTTGCATATGATCTGTTTGTGCTTGCTGCAGTCTAGTCGGTCCCCGGTAGCTCATAGGATATGCTGATGTTCAGTTAGTTATCAGAATTTTACGCCACCCCTCCAAGATGGGCTCCCTGGTATGGCTGTGGCCTGAATTACTCCCCAGAACATTTTGTTTCAGGGCTGGGTGACTTAAATCTTGCGTGTCTTACGCCGTGTTTTCCACAGTGCTGCACGATCATACGACATCAGATCCAGGCCACAGAGAAATAACACGGTCTTTCTGTTGACACACGTGGCTCTGTTGCCTTCGCTGCACGTGCAATAACACGAGGTATTTTAACGAACCGTGTCCTGGTTGTTTTGTTCGTGAAAACAGTGCGGACGCTCCCGATATGAGAAGCGGATTTAGTTTAAACTGCGTTTCAGATGTTTTTACCAAGTGCATGTGTGTGTGTGTGTGTGTGTGTGTGAAGAGAGAGAGAGAGAGAGAGAGAGAGAGAGAGAGAGAGAGAGAGAGAGAGAGAGAGAGAGTGTGTGTGTGTGTGTGTGTGTGTATGTGTGTGTGTGTGTAATAGCTTCGCCAAACTTAAGATTTGTTAGAACTTTGTTTATTTTCAAATGTGTTCCTGAAAGAAGTGTTCACTATTCTCATACTGTGGTTTGTCCGGGTACGACTCGCGTAGATGGCTGTGTATGCCAGTAGATATAAACACATAATCTATGCTGGCAGGAATAGTCTACCTAGGTTTGTGAAACGGCCAGACTAAAAAGGGAAAATGTCCACATGCGATGTGGCTTTAGACAGAGTGGGGAGGTATGCAGGCTGGGAGGCAGCGAATTCCAGGCAGACAGAACGATGAAACTGAAACTGAAAAAGCACTCACCAAGACATTTCAAAATACGCTTAGGAATTTTCAAAAGCTTCTCTATGATCTATCTAACTCTCTAGGGGTCGGTCCGTCCGTCTGTCTGTCCATCCATCTTTTATGCATGTAGATTAGTAGTCATTCTGTTTCAGATTTTTGCATGTAGATTAGTAGGGACAGGTTGTAAGAATAGGCAACTGCGTAAAACCTTAATGCTTGTGTAATAAAGTTCTGAGTTCTATCTTTTTGATTGCCTGTTCATATATCTGCCACGCCGACCATCTGTCTAGCTGTCTGTCTAGGTTACGCATTTTGTAATGTATCCACTTGGCACGCTCGTTTATCACTGGGCCGGATGCGTTTAATCAAGCTCTTTTGTTGTTTAACTGTTTAAGTTTATGACTGATAATTATGCGGTCTCGTAGGCATGATTGTGTGTGTAAATGAGCTTAGCGCAGTGTGTTATACCCCTTGCATGTGTATCGGGACTTGGCAATAATGCTGAATCGTATTGTATCATTCTATATTGTACCGCATTTATTGTATTGCATTGAGTCATGTACTCCGCAGGCCGGAGACGTTAGTGTAACGACTAAAGGGCGTGAATAAATTAATGATGACAACTGTAACTATAATGACGATAGTAATGCAGTTCTTATATTAATTTTATCTTCCAGTCGAGCTCCAAGATCACAGCTGGGCGAATCACAAGCAGTCTGATTCACTGCTCAACATTGCACGTCACTTTGTGTTATGAGAACTGAGAGAAATGAACTTGAATGAACCGGAAAGGTAGAAATGTTTTAGTAATTTGATTTTAACGTCCTGTCACAGGGTCATCCAAGGACGTTAAAACTCTGTCATAATTAAATACCCATTTCAGAACTCTTCTCAGATATGTAAACCCTTTCTCAAGCCAAATCTACGAAAGCAGTCCAAACACGAATATAAAACAAAACAGAGACACAAACAGAAAACAATTCCGAAGAGTTAGTCCCTTCAGTATTAGCATAATTATAAGGCTAGGACCCGTTCACATCGTCGACCCTCGCGTCTAATTGTTGAATATCAGATTTTCAGTAGTATCAGCTGGATGCTTTGTAGGATTGATTGTCACGATTGATCGGAACGCGCTTAGGGCTAATTCTTATTATTATCATTACCGTCGTGGTTGATTGGGCGTTAAAATCAGTTATCTATCTGATCTGATCTGCTGCCAGCTTCATTCTGTAACCAGCCGCTGTTGGCATATCGTTAACTTGATTAAATGATCTACAGGCCTCTCGGGGTTCTAGTTAGCAGTTAATCTTCCCACCCGGCTGGCTCTCATCCACTGAGCTAGCGGTCCCTCCAGACTCAGTGGCAGTTAACCTTTATCGGTCTCCGGTCTCACTGGGCGGTTCTGACCAACTGTGGCAGTTAACCTCTATCGGTCTCACTGGGCGGTTCTGACCAACCGTGGCAATTAACTTCTATCGGTCTCACTGGGCGGTTCTGAGCAGTTGTGGCAGTTAACCTCTATCGGTCCCACTGGGCGGTTCTGACCAACAAGTGGCAGTTAACTTCTATCGGTCTGACTGGGCGGTTCTGAACAGCTGTGTCAGTTATCGTCTGTCGGTCTCTCCGACCAACTGTGGCAGTTAACGTCTGTCGGTCTCTCTGGGCGGCTCTGATCAGCTCCCCGCAGTGGGGTACTGCGGACGCAGAAATTAACATACCCTCTGTTGAGAACAGGCAAACGTTCTTCCTTTGAAGCCTGGAGTAGGTCAATTGGTTGTTTGTCCTCATTTCTACCTTACCGGTCCATTCGCTTTCATTTTTTCAAATCCTCTCCGTACCTTTTAGCTCTGCTAGATTTAGTTAACGCTGTTTCCCGTGCTGGCCGGCGGTATACAACCGGTCACTCTGCTCATCGTCGCAACCGTTTGATGCGTGTTCCCGTATTTAGAGCCTGCGAAATATAAATAGGCTAAAAACAAATGTGTGAGACAGTGAATCAGATACGTGTTTGTGATTGTAAAGATTCTTCTCCCATCCGCTGAATGCCCACAGTGCATCCGCTGAATGTCCACAGTGCATGTTGTTTGAGGCTTCCTTCGTGGAAAGTGTGATAGAAAGATGTCGGGTGTAGGAAGATGACTAAAAAGTTTTTTTTTTTTTTTTTAAAGATGCGCTTGTTATTGACCTTTACAACAAATTGTTGGTTGCGCTCGCTGATGACTGTGTTGTGTCCAAAACTGCGATCCAGCTCTTGATTTGTGATTTAGTGACTTAACTTTTGAACTGGTGTAAAAGAATTTCGAATATATGATTGGACCTGAGGTTACCCTCTGCGGTTGAGAGGACGTTAAAATCCAAGAACCAAGTAATTGTGATCAACTGATCTACTGGCCGCTCCGTGAGTCTCTAGTTATATGCTTGCTCGGTCTCGCTGGACTCGTTACCATTACGTCATCTGCAGGCCGCTGCACGTGCCAGTTAACCACTATTGGTGTCACGGGACCGATTGCGATCAAATCGCCTTGTGGCCGCGGCGGTCTTTTGTCGGCCTCTGCTGCGCTCATGGGACCGTCTCCTTTCTCTCTTTCTCTTCAAAAAGTGTGATTTGTGTAGCCTTCTTTCAGGGTGCGCACGCATGCACGAATTCACGCCCCCCCCCTTCCAACTTAATAAACAGGCATGCTGAAAAAAGTCCCGCCATAGAAATATCACATCAGACCCAGAGAAGACATGTCTCTCTTGACACTCCTCACTCAATCTACATGCACACGCAAATACTGTCTATTCACCAACCAAACACACTCACCCACATGACGAAACTAAATTGATCAAACTCAAAGCACAAATACATATACATCTCCCTTTATACTCTGTTTATGACACATCTCCGGTTTGTACGTTTAAAGACAGATAGATGTGTAATTGGTTTTTAGCGTCCAGTCAGCTATGACCTGTATATCACGGCGACACGTTTGAGGAGGACTGCCAAAAGTTTGAAGTGAAATAAACTGGGCAGACAGAATTTCCGGCAGCAGGCCAAACATTTGGCTATCTTCTGACCTGCTACTGGCATCAGAGGGAATAGCCGCGGTAGCTCTGGGTTCTAAGCGGAAGGGACCATAGCTCCTGCATCTGCGGCCGTACCCTCCCTCCCCCACCTCCGTCAACCCTCCCCATGGGGTGGTAAATGTGCCATGACTTTTGAAGAAAAAAAAAAAAAAAAAGTATTTTGAAAGAATATAATAATAATATCTTAAAGCGCCTAACCTGCACAGGCTGTTACACATTCTTTAAATGTACATATTACTTTCAAAATTCAGCACCTACAACACGAACGCGCGCGCACGCACGCACGCACGCACGCACGCACGCACGCACGCACGCACTTTTTATTTATAACGCGCCTGTCCCAGTTTGAAAAACGAGCTCGTCCAAGAACGCCTAAAATCGTGTCGTTTACCGATTGTATTCAGGTTCGTTGGTTTGAACGCACGGTTTGTTTTATTCCATTGCTTTTAGTATGTTATATGTCAGTCATCAATGAACATGATATGCAGTTCATAAACCTAGCTCATGCGATCCTTTCATCAATAATTTACAACATGTTGAGCTATGGTTTACCCCCTGTTAATGTGCAGATGTTGAATGAAAAGAAAGGAAAAAAAAAAAAAAAAAAAGAAGAAGAAGAAGGAGAAGAAAAAAGAAGAAAAAGAACAAGAAGAACAAGAAGAAAAGAAAAGAAAAAAAAAGAAGAAGAAAAAGAAGAAGAAGAAGAAGAAGAAGAAAAGAAAAAGAAAAAGAGAGAAAGAAAAGAAAAAGAAAAGAAGAAAAAAAGAAGAAGAAAGCGTTTGGAGGAGTTTTCCCATAATATAACCGTTCGCGGATGGATAAAAACGTCAAACATTTTGCTTTGCGGATCGCTGTTTTCTCGATGACAGTTCATGTATTAATATCCAAATTTGATCTGATTTAGTTAGCAACATTTTACAGAATATATCTATCCACAGCTTTCTTCTTCTTTCTTCTTCTTCGACAAACGGTGTTCTGAATACAAAATCAGAGAAATTTCCATTCGCACTTATCTCCTTCAGCAAATCCCTTGTTATCTTCTGAAAATGAGAAACAGCTAATTAAATTTTGTGATCCCTAAAACCATGCATCGTTTGGCTGTCTGACAGTAAACAGGCGAGGATCCTCGTCAGTGATTTGTGTGTGTGTGTGTGTGTGTGTGTGTGTGTGTGTGTGTGTGTGTGTGTGTGTGTGTGTGTGTGAGAACACAAGCAAGCATACATGCACATGGAATTTGTGTAGACATCAATAAAATAAACAGGGGGAATTAATACCCCTGGACAGACGTCACACTATAATACGTGAGACGTCTGTCAAGCGCTGTTAACGCTCTTTGTCGATTCTACACGATTAAGCACTCTAGGCCAGATTAAGTTTTTGATGATATCGACATTTTGACTCCATTTTGAAGCATTGCAGATCGATATCCTTTGCTTTTGAGAATGTGGCACAACAAATCTGCAATGGGACCCCTGCTGAGATATCACCCCGCCTTTAAGAACACTTTCGTTTTCAAACCTTCGCTTCATTGGTCTAGATAAATGAACCCTAAACATCAGGAAAGACTGGCCTTAAAAAGGATCTCCTGTACTTGAACTTTACTCGTAACGTTTTGTCTCACGAGCGATGATTATTTAGTCATTACATAGCCATATGGGTTGGTATCTGCGTGTTTCCATATGTTTTGTAACACCTTTCCGCAGTGGAGGGTTGGTCGTTTGTTGTAATGTTGCAGAGACTCGGGCTGGACAAGACCCAAGCTAAATGGATGAAGTTGGTGCTTGGGTGATTAGTTCGTTGTTGTATTTTTGCGCCCTGTCGACCGCGCAGGTCATCTCTGAGCGATCAAACGCTGTCTGAAGTCAATACAAATTTGAAAACTCTTTTCATTCTTAAAACTGTACGTAAGTCAGACGTACACACTCAATCCAAACACGAGTATAGCAATGAAAATTCCACTTACCAGAAGGATTACACTCCCTAATCAAGCAACAGGAAAACGAATAATACCAGAGGTCGAGCCAACCGATCCCTCACCCACCATTCCGCGACCATAAGGTTGGTGGGAGAAAGAACAAGGAATAACAGTACAAATATGATAGGTACACTGAGAAACAGCTCTTGGGTTTTCACCAACCACTGTGTAAAGCATATTTATAATTTAAATTAAAAACAAAACTAATTGGAGGTAGGGAGAGAGACAGACAGAGAGACCAACCAGTGTTTTCACCAACCACTGTTTAAAGCATATTTATAATTTAAATTAAAAACAAAACAAATTAGAGAAAGAGAAAAGGGAGGGAGGGGGGGAGAGAGAGACAGACAGACAGACACAGAGACAGACAGACAGACAGACAGACAGACAGAGAAAAGCAGAAGTTAAATGCACACATCACTGTCCCACCCTGATCCAGTTATGAACGTCCAGCTTGCTGTGGAAAGTCGCAAGTTTTGGAGCCTGCTTCTATTCCGTGGGCTCACCAATTGGGAACCCGCATCTATCGCTTGTGACGACGGGCGGGGTGACTGTTGTATTACGCGGGCCCACACGGCCACCTGCCTTAGCCACACCTAGCGCATGCAAGGAACGTCTTGGGGGAGGATATGGAGAGAAAAAGGTTGTATGGGCGGGAAAGGCAGAAATTATAAAGGAAGAAAATCTGGCAGTGGGAGAAGAATGTATCCATGGTAATTCTGACCTACTCGATCTAGGCTTTAAAGGGAGAACCTTTCACTGAGCTGGGTTCTCAACAGAGGTGGACTTAATTTCTGCGTCCGCGGTACCCCAACAGGGTGGCGTGTTTGCGAAATTACACCGAGTTTTCAGGCCAGCTGTTGCTCGTCTTTATTCGTCATTGTTGTTTTCAGGTTTGATTCTCTAAGCCACCACCTCGGCTGATATTGGCTACAGTTCAGCGGATACGCAGGACCCAAATAAAAACAAACAAAAAACTTTCACCCACAGCACGGACCTTGTGAGTGGTTGTATTGCTGACGGACGGACAAATGGTCGACAATAAGGCAGTGTTGCAAGAGCCAAGCTTGGTCCATTGATCCGAAGAAAGCAATAAGAGGAGGCGGCTCGAGCTCATAAACAAGCACATTTCCCCCCAGTGTCGGCAGCTGTGCAAGCAAGAGAGCACCTACGTTCTTTCTTTTCTGGAGGGTCGGCGTTTGAAGTGTTCATGCACCCGCGCACCCATAGACAAGATACAGATCGCTTTGCTTACAGAGGTAATACAGTCTTTTTATATATCCGGCCCTCGCCCTACGGAGGGGAAGTTTATGATACTTGTCCTGATGAAGATGAAGTGATGCTTAATGTCCTCGGATATCGGCTGACATATTAGGGACAAGCTGAGACCAATGCCGAAGCATGGTTCAATAAATCTTTACGTCCACGGAAGCCAGAAGGCCACGTCGATTCTCACACAGCTCCTGAACTATGAAACTTGTCCTATTTAGATACGTACACTTAACAATGCCTGTGTCAGACAAAAACAACGGTGTTTCAACAGATCGCGAGAGTATTACACACCCTTCTCTGAGCGCATGTCGCCAGAGCGCGTCACATTCAGCGTATCTCTATAATATTATGCTTTCATTACCGTTGTTTATAAAAGAATTGCCCGCTGGCGCAGCTATATCTAGCTCTTTGTAGGCAGGATTTCAATCGCTCTCTCTGTCTCTGGCGGGTCATGGTCACCGGCTGTGGACGGAAACGCACAATTGTACTTCGCCCGTTTTTGCTGATTACATTGGAATTACGCCAAACCGCGGATGTTACTGGATTACCATCAGCAGCTAACGACATACCCTGCACCTTGCTCACGAAAAACAGAGTCACTTCGCGGAAAATAATCGCTAATGGACAAAACCGCCGTGGCTGTTTTAAGTTGAACGAATAGTGGAAGAGAAAATCCCCTTCGGAGATACGCTGTGACCAACTTAGAACAAGCCAAAGACAGTCAGAGGTTGGGGAACCAAGAAACCCTTTGTATGCAAATGTACGGTCATTCACCTGTTAACCTGACAGAAACCTATGGTGATACGTGTGCAAGTTGGCCTAACCGTGGTTTTGATGAAACAGACGAACACACTGTTACAAAACTGTATCTATCTAAGTTGTTATACGTTCTCTATCTATCTATCTATCTATTTATGTTGTTATACGTTATCTATCTATCTATCTATCTATCTATCTATCTATCTATCTATCTATCTATCTATCTATCTATCTATCTATCTATCTATCTTCTAAGCCCAGCCTCTTTCTTCACAAGCTTGCTATCTGACCACCATGTGGTGCTGTGTTGACTGGTGGAAGGCGCGTTGATTTGAGTCTTATTCAGTATTTTTAAGAGCAGTGAGTTTAACTTTGGTTAAAGAATAGCGCTTTATAAGAATTATTTATTATTAGTAGTATTTATTATTAGTATTTAAGTGATAGTAATTTGCCTTATTTGGTTGCAGCTGATAACTCACCGAAAATGCATTACGTCTTTTGAAAGTCTTATGTTCGAAATCCACTGGTCTTTCACCCCATTGCTATGCTTTTGCTTAGCGGGAAACGCTGCTATCCACTTGCTTTTGTTTTGGGGGAAACGCTGCTCTCTCTCATCAGACATCATTTGACGCTGTTATGTTCAAAGTCCACCGGTCTTTCGCCCCATTGCTATGCTTTTGCTTTTGGGGAAACGCTGCTATTTCTCATCAGAAATGTGTTACGTCTTTTGAAGGTCTTATGTTCGAAATCCGCTAGTCTTTCGCCCCATTGCTATGCCTTTGCTAGTGGGGAAAACATGGCGACTTCGCGCGCCGAATATTTAATTATGACGTTCTGATTTGCTGAAGTGCTTGTGTGATTGGCAGCGCGGAACCATCTATTGCTGAAGTGCTCTGATTGTGCCGTCAGTGTCAATCGCCTGCATGTGCGTTTAATGGGGTCACTGCTGTACCTGCGTGAAGGTGACTGGTGATGTCGACTGTTTTGTTTGTTTTTTGTTTGTTTTTGGTGACGTTTTGACACAAAGGGGTGACAGAACATCGCTTAGCACAGTTTATAACTGGATATGTTGCCATTGAAACGAGGTTTTAGTTATGTATCAGGGTAAGTAACTTGGTGTTTTACACCCAGTCAACCACTGCGGTTATATCAGGGTGATGTGTATCACGGACAAGAAGCAACGACTGTAGCACGAGAGTACAGAGACTATACTTTTCCTGTGCATCAACGAGAGTACATCTGGCTGCTGCATCCCACAGGAAGCAATGAAACTACATCGACAATACTTCACAGGAAAGAACAGGTGTACAACAATTACACTCCACGGAAAACAACGCGTGTATTGCAGCTGCACTTCACAGAAAGCAGGTAGTGTACAGCGACAACACCTCATAGGAAGTAACGAGTGCATAGCGCCAACACCTCATAGGAAGTAACGAGTGCATAGCGCCAACACCTCATAGGAAGTAACGAGTGCATAGCGCCAACACTTCACACGAAGAGACAAGACCTCATAGGAAGTAGCGTGTGCATAGCGACAATACTTCACAGGAAGTAACGAGTGCAAAGCAACAACACTTCACAGGAAGCAACGACAACACTTCACGGGAATTAACGAGTGAATAGCGACAACACTTCACGGGAATTAACGAGTGAATAGCAACAACACTTCACAGGAAGCAATGAGTGCATAGCGACAACACTTCACAGGAAGTAACGAGTGCATAGCGACAACACTTCACGGGAAGTAACGAGTGCATAGCGACAATACCTCGCAGGAAGTAACGAGAGCATGGCAACAGCTCTTCGCAGGAAGTAACGAGTGCATAGCGACAACACCTCACAGAAGGTAATGAGTGTATAGCGACAACACTTCGCAGGAAGTAACGAGTGTATAGCGACAACACTTCACAGGAAGTAACGAGTGTATAGCGACAATACAGCACAGGAAGTAACAAGTGTATAGCGACAACACTTCACAGGAAGTAACGAGTGCTTAGCGACAATACCTCACAGGAAGTAACGAGTGTACAGCGACAATACAGCACAGGAAGTAACGAGTGTATAGCGACAACACCTCACAGAAGGTAATGAGTGTATAGCGATAACACTTCACAGGAAGTAACGAGTGTATAGCGACAATACCTCGCAGGAAGTAACGAGTGTAGAGCGACAACACTTCACAGGAAATAACGAGTGTATAGCGACAATACCTCACAGGAAGTAACGAGTGTAGAGCGACAATACCTCACAGGAAATAACGAGTGCATGGCGACAGCTCTTCGCAGGAAGTAACGAGTGCATAGCGACAACACTTCACAGGAAGTAACGAGTGCATAGCGACAACACTTCACAGGAAGTAACGAGTGCATAGCGACAACACTTCACAGGAAGTAACGAGTGCATAGCGACAAACCTTCACATGAAGTAACGAGTGTACAGCGACAATACCTCACAGGAGGTAACGAGTGTACAGCGACTACACTTCATTTGAAGCATAGAGTGTATGGTAACAACAGTTCGCGGGAATTAATGAGTACATCATGAACACACTTCACAGGAAGTAACGAGTGCATAGCGACAACACTTCACAGGAAGCTACGAGTGTATAGCGACAACACTTCACAGGAAGCAACAGTATATTGCAACTACACTTCACGAGAAACAAAGAATGTATACTTCACAGAGAGCAAAGAGTGTATGTGTAGCGACAACACTTCACAGAAAGTAACTAGTGTATAGCAACTGCATTTCACGGAAAACAACGAGTGTGTAGCATGTACACTGAATAATAGCAACGTACATGAGGCATGTTAATGTGAACACAATGTTCTATCCACAAACAGCCATGTTGATGCACTGTACGTAAAGATTTATATGACCCCCCCCCCCCCCTCCCGCAAAAAAAAAAAAAAAAAAAAGCAAACAAAGAAAACACCCAGTGAATGATATCGGCTAATCAAACGAGAAACTGATCAAGAGAAAAGTGCGATAATTTATTTGCAGAGCAGATGCAGCAACGCCTGTGTGGGCGCTTGAACGCAAACTCACTTAAAGCGATGGTAGTGTAGCAATTTCACTTCACAGGAAACAACGATGCATAGCAACTAGGCTTTATCGCATCACAGGAAGCGCTTAATGTTTGTAGTGACTCTGCACTTCACAGGAAACGGGCAGAGTATAGCGTCGATACTGTTCTTGTCCTTTGAAGCAAAGAGGGAACTGCGACTACATAGGAAGGAAACAACAAAGGTATATTGACTAATACTTATATGAGTTTTTGGCGGCAGTTTGTGTTCCTGAATCCTACTGGGTTTGACCGTTTACCGCAGTTATGGTAATTCTCATTTGCATTGTTGTCCCTCGGCTACCTATATTAAATGTAAGTCAGGCTATATATTACTTGAGGGGTGAGAGCACTTGGAACTCACTCGACTGGCAATCGGCATTGCAAGTGTGTGTGTGTGTGTGTGTGTGTGTGTGTGTGTGTGTGTGTGTGTGTGTGTGTGTGTGTGTGTGTGTGTTGTGAGTGTGCCTAAGCATAAAAGTGTAAATTGGGATTTGTGGGGGTGATGGTGTGTGTGCGTGGGTGTGTGTGTGTGAGTGCGCGCGCATGCGTGTGTGCGTGTGTGCGTGCGTGCGTGCGTGCATGTGTGTGTGTTCGTGTGTGTGTGTGTGTGTGTGTGTGTGTGTGTGTGTGTGTGTGTGTGTGTGTGTGTGAGAGAGAGAGAGAGAGAGAGAGAGAGAGAGACAGACAGACAGACAGACAGACAGACAGACAGACAGACAGACAGACAGACAGACAGACAGACACAGACAGAGACAGGCAGAGAGACAGAGAGAGGGGACAGGGAGGACAGGGGATGGAGGTAGTTTGAAAGGCCTCAAGGTCTACTCAAGGGGAGTAGAGGAAAATGTGGGATTATTATTTTATTGATGTATTGTAACTATTGTTTCTACCCTGTCTCAAGACACAACAGTTATAGTTTTTCTGTACTTTGTATTCTGTAAGGAGAAGTGAAAACAAATGGTTTTGTATTCTGCACGGAAGAATAGTTCCTACATTTTGTTGTTGTTGGATCTCTTACCAATAATTAATTGCGAAGAAAGATGTGCAATCTGCGCCATCGATTGATTTGTATCATATTTTCTCTCATCGATCGAATGATTTCTATTGATCTGTCTCGAAATCCCACCACAATCACGGTCTGGAACTTGATACTAGTCTCCACTCGTTTTACACACATTTTGTAACAGGCACTGAAGACCTAAACAGGCACTGAAGACCTAAACTTGCATTTCTTTTTAGTCACTCCAAATATCCAAGCCAAAGGGCGTCGAAAATTGCGTCAGAGAAAGTCCAGAAAATTGATGTGGACACAAATACTCAAAATCTGTGAACAACACGTTTTGTCGTGTTTCGACCTAATTCCTTTACTTGAGCAAAGAGGTGTTGTTGTTTTTTACTTTGTTTTACTTCAGCTCGGAAGACTTCACGTGCAGTTCACGTGACCACTCCCGACGTGTCAGCAATTTGTGCTGGCGATTAGCGTGTCGCCGGGAAAGACAGAAAAGGTGTCGCGCCGCCCCTTTGTTTGAAAGGTTTACCGAAACGTTTTCCCCTCACACTCACCTATAATCCTGGCCTTCGGTGACCGAAAACTGACCGAAAGGAAACGATTCTGAACTGTCGAAGGAAAATGGTGGTCAAGAGAGAAGTGTGTCTGGTCTGCACGTTCTGATTGGCTAATCGCACCTGTCACTCATCGTTCGGTGACACTTTAATTGTCGCCACTGACAACAGTTTTCTTACCATTCGAGCTATGGTAGTATAGCACCACGTGTATATATCGGCTCCTGCCCCCCCCCCCCCCCCCCAAACCCCATCCCCTACTCCCCATGGCTTGAATTAGGATTTAAAATGGGTGTGAAAGAAGTCAAACTGCAAATTAATGTTGATCTTCATTACTGTTGCACTGTGTTCAGCGGCCGGGGATCCGGACCCGTACATTCATTGTCCTAGAGAGTAGAGAGTCCCCTTATGTGGCGAGTGTCCTACGGGGCGTAGAGAGTCCCCTTATGTGGCGAGTGTCCTGCGGGGCGTAGAGAGTCCCCTTATGTGGCGAATGTTATGTGGCGAGTGTCCTGCGGGGCGTAGAGAGTCCCATTATGTGGCGAGTGTTATGTGGCGAGTGTCCTGCGGGGCGTAGAGAGTCCTCTTATGTGGCGAGTGTCCTGCGGGGCGTAGAGAGTCCCCTTATGTGGCGAGTGTTATGTGGCGAGTGTCCTGCGGGGCGTAGAGAGTCCCCTTATGTGGCGAGTGTTATGTGGCGAGTGTCCTGCGGGGCGTAGAGAGTCCCCTTATGTGGCGCGTGTCCTGCGGGGCGTAAAGAGTCCCCTTATGTGGCGAGTGTCCTGCGGGGCGTAGTGAGTCCCCCTATGTGGCGAGTGTGTTTCTTGACTGGGCTGTGATCGAGTCAGCCCGTTGGCCCTTTAAACAATTGGTCCAAATTGATTTAGGACTGTGTTACTCATGTCGCTCAATCGTTGGTGTCGACAGCCGCTTGTGCAGTACTTGCAAGGCGGCACGCCAGTCTAGTAGCTTATGGATGTGCCACGTTTTTACTGAGTTGTCGCTACGATGCTGGGGAGGGGGGGGGGGGGGGAGGAGAGGGAGGGGGAGGGGGCGGAGGAGAGGGAGGGGGAGGGGGCGGAGGAGTGGGAGGGGGAGGAGGCGGGGGCTGGATGTCAGACAGCGAATCAATTGTGTTGAGTTCAGTTATGTTGGTGTCTTTATTTGTTAGTTCGAAGCAGACTATCAGATTGCTTCTCCTCCGCTAACAACATTTACATACACGCACACGTGCGCATGCACGAACTAACAGACAGAAACACATGCACACATACACGCGCACGGGCTAACAGACAAACATACACACTCACACAGACACATACGCTCGCACAGCCAGCCAACCATACTCATTCAGACATACATGCACACAGACAGAGAGACCCACACGGACAAACACGCACACAGACAATATTGCTGTTTTTGTCTTACCTGCTGTTGTTGATGCAGAAAATACATGACGTTCTAGGCACTATTGAATGACACAAGCACGCACTTCTCAACTTTACACTGGGATTACAGTGCAAGATCAGCTGTCTGTTACAGACCCTCTCTCCCTCCCTCGCCATCCATCTCCCCACCGTCTCCCCCATCCTCCCCTTCGAGCTTCTCTGTCTCCCCTTCCTTGTCCCCACCTTGCCCCCCTCCCTCTCCTTCTCTCTCCCCTCCCTCTCCCCCTCCCCCTCCCTGTCTCCACCCTCCCCCCTCCTGCCACTTCTGTCTCCCCCTCCCTCTCTCCACCTTCTTCCCCTCACTCCCCTTATGTCTCCCTCTCCCTCTCTCCACCTTCTTCCCCTCACTCCCCTTATGTCTCCCTCTCCCTCCCTCCACCTTCTTCCCCTCACTCCCCTTATGTCTCCCTCTCCCTCTCTCCACCTTCTTCCCCTCACTCCCCTTATGTCTCCCTCTCCCTCTCTCCACCTTCTTCCCCTCACTCCCCTTATGTCTCCCCCTCCCTCTCTCCACCTTCTTCCCCTCACTCCCCTTATGTCTCCCTCTCCCTCTCTCCGTCCTCTCCTCCTCCCTCTCTTCCTCTCTCCCCCGTGCCTCCGTCCTCTCCCTCCCCTTCTCTCTACCCCCCCCCCCCCGTCCTCTCCTACTCCTTCTGTCCACCCTCTCCCTCTTTCTCTCGCCACCCTCTCCCCCTCCCTCCCCTTCTCTCTCCCCCTTTTCTCTCTCCGTCCTCTACCCATCCCTTCTCCCCCTCCCCCTCCCTCTCTCCGTCCTCTCCCCCTCCCTCTCCTTCTCTCTCCCCTATCTCTCCGTCCTCTCCCTCCCCTTCTCTCTACCCCACCCCCTCTCCGTCCTCTCTCCCCCACCCCCTCTCCGTCCTCTCTCCCTCCCTCTGTTCACCTTCTCCCCGTTTCGCTCTCCGTCCTCTCCCCCTCCCTCTCTCCATCCTCCCCCCCCCGTCCTCTCCCCCTTCCTCTCTCCCTCTCCGTCCTCTCCCCCTCCCTCTCTCCATCCTCCCCCCCCCCCCCCCGTCCTCTCCCCCTCCCTCTCTCCCTCTCTCTCCGTCCTCTCCCCCTCCCTCTCTCCATCCTCCCCCCCTGTCCATTCCCCCTCCCTCTCTCTCCGTCCTCTCCCCCTCCCTCTCTCTCCATCCTTTCCCCCCTCCTCTCTCCATCCCCCCCCCGTCCTCTCCCCCTCCCTCCCTCTCTCTCCGTCCTCTCCCCCTCCCTCTCTCCATCCTTCCCCCCCCGTCCTCTCCCCCGTCCTCTCTCTCCGTCCTTTCCCCCTCCCTCTTTCCATCCTCCTCCCTCCGTCCTCTCCCCTCCCTCTCTCCCTCTCTCTCCATCCTCTCCCCCTCCCTCCCCTCTCCCCCTTTCGCTCTCCGTTCTCTCCCCCTCCCTCTCTCCATCCTCCCCCTCCATCCACTCCCCCTCCCTCTCTCTCCGTCCTGTCCCCCTCCCTCTCCTCCTCTCTCCCCCAACTTTCCGTCCTCTCCCCCCCCCCTTCTCTCTCCCCCTCCCTGTCCCTACCCACCCTTTGTCTTTCTCCTCTCTGCTAAAAGGGGAAAGTGATAGGCCACGAGGGCGATTTCCCCATGGACGGTGTTGTCAGCGCTGTACAACTGGACTCTCATTGTCATCCGCAGCAACACACATACATCCAACCATCTTCCTAGCAGTACATCCATAATGGATCCGATGGCATTTGAATGCTAATGTAGGCGTCAGTACTGTGTAGGCATGGTTGTTATTTTAGCACTCAGTCTGCTGCGCTGACTAAAGGTTTTATAGTTCGGCTACTCCTAACACAGCCAGGACTCTA
>OY757546.1:23342634-23357634 GCA_963584105.1 Alviniconcha strummeri | reverse complement strand
TCTGTTTTGGTGTGTGTGTGTGTGTGTTTGGAGGGGGGTACATTTTACTATGCCTGAAAGATTTATAAACAGAGACTTAGTCTGGTATCGGACGCAAATATGGTTGAAAAGCATTGGTATAATATGTACACTGTTTACTTACTGTTATACAGTATAAGGCTTTCCCTGCGGGTTGAATAAAATGATACTGAACTGAACCAAAACTGAGACGTTGTCTATATGTATTTAAAGGTATGAACTACATACAGGAGACCAGACCGATAAAAACACTGACACAATCTCTGTACCGAGGTCTTGCAGCGATCCAAACCCCGAGCACTGCTTTACGACAGCCTTGCTCCAGGAAGGTGCCGAAAAGCGACGCTAGGAGTGTGACAGCGATCGTGCTGCAGTTTGCTAGTAAGTAAGTAAGTAACTTGGTGCTTTACGCCCAGTCAACGGCAGTTTGCTAAGAGCAAGTGGATGACGTCAGGCACTTAGAAGCGGGTTACTGAAGCTGTATGGACATCTTTCGCCCTACATGGACATCTTTCGCTCTACACCAACATCTTTCGCCCTACATCAACATCTTTCGCCCTACATCATCAACATCTTTCGCCCTACATCATCAACATCTTTCGCCCTACATCATCAACATCTTTCGCCCTACACCAACATCTTTCGCCCTACATCAACATCTTTCGCCCTACATCAACATCTTTCGCCCTACACCAACATCTTTCGCCCTACACCAACATCTTTCGCTCTACACCAACATCTTTCGCCCTACATCAACATCTTTCGCCCTACATCAACATCTTTCGCCCTACACCAACATCTTTCGCCCTACACCAACATCTTTCGCCCTACATCAACATCTTTCGCCCTACACCAACATCTTTCGCCCTACACCAACATCTTTCGCCCTACACCAACATCTTTCGCTCTACACCAACATCTTTCGCCCTACATCAACATCTTTCGCCCTACATCAACATCTTTCGCCCTACTCTGTGACCGTTATCGGATAAACTGGGACCACTTCTTCAGGCTATCATGCAAGCAAACAAAACAAAACCGACAACAAAACCAACCAACAGCAAAACAGAACAAATATTCAGCGCGGTACACAAAGGCCAAAAAAAAAGAACTGGGAGTTATTTGTCTGCAGAAAGACCCCCCCACCCCCACGCCCCCCACCCCTACAGTTTCACGATTAAGTGGCAAGAAATCTGCCCATTTGTTATGCTCGACTTGATGCGACGTACTCACCTCGTGTGTCAGGCTGTCCTGCTATGTACACATAGCCACAGTCAACATCCTTCTCACTTGGTACCGACTTCACATATGTGTCAAAGCACAAAAGATATCACTAGATATTTCTTGCCTTCAGCAACAGGAGCTGAGCTTCTTGCACGTACCTGACACACACGCGCGTGTTCTGGCGCGCATGCACGCACGCACACGCGCACGGACTATACACAGAGAGATAGTGAGTGTGTGTGTGTATGTGTGTGTGTGTATGTATGCATGTATGTATATGTGTATGTGTGTGTGCGCGCGCGCGTGTGTGTGTGTGTGTGTGTGTGTGTGATAACTGAGCAGCGCAAACATTTTAAAATGAAGAGCACACATAATTCTCTCCCAGTCTTGGCTAGTGCCTATTTGTGGACCACAGTTCAACCCGAGCAAACATGTAATACCATGTACCGTATCTTTAACCAAATAACTGTCACAGCAAAACGCCGACTGTACACAGTGCAAATAAATCCAATCCAATGTGCAATGTTCCAGTGAAGAGCTTAACACACACACACACACAAGTTCAAAGAGATATAATGCGGTAACACGGCCCCGTGGGTGCCCACCGCACGCAGTAGATCACCTACATAGAATTACAACACGTTCAACGTTCCAACTAGCAGCCGACAACAAGCACAAGTTCGTGTACATACAATGGAAGGAACAACAGTCACAAAACGAGGAGCTGATCACAGACACAGGTTCAAGTCGATACAATGCAGGGCACAACGGGTCCATGGAGCACTGATCACACACACGTTCAAGCCGGTACAACGCAATGTACAGTGTCCCCGTGAAGTTAGGCTACAATCTGAAACAGAACGAGGCCCAGAGCGCTCGTGTACATTAAAAACACTAGGGGGTTAATTAGCTCTCGAAAGACGTCACACAAACAACAAATACCCGAGTCGCCTACAGTAACTCTCATGTGGCACGCGAGTGCAAAAGGTACATAAAATGATGAGGATGTACCTCTGATGAGGTTTATGTACCTTGTATTTACTCGCATGTCACGTGACAGTTACCGTAGGCCACTCAGGTCTTTGTTGTGTTTGTGTGACGTCTTTCGAGGGCTAATTAACTCCCTTGTGAGTTGCTTTTTCTCCCGTGAAGTTAGTCACTGGATTTTAACGTCCTGTTAACCGCACAGGGTGAAGCGAGTTACACTGACCACATACAGTTACAAGTAAAAACAATGCAATGTATAACGCCACAAGGATCACACACAGCTTCAGGTAAATACAAGAATTTCTCACCTAGATCTGTGAGAAACTCGGGACTGATTATCTCCTATTGTGGCTTAGAAATTGCGGAGATGTCCAACCAGCAACAACTCCATTCTTCCCTGCTCCTCTTTTGTAATGTTCTTGCAACCCCTTTACATGTCAGTAAAGGTCACACATTTCATAGTGGAAGCTTAAAGAAGAGGAGGAAAACGCAGGAGGAGGAAGCAGTAGGCGGTGGAAGAAGAGGTAACAAAATGAGGAGGAGGAGGAGGAAGAGAATGCAAGAGGCGGAAGCAAGAGGTAGAGGAAGATGAGGAAGTAAGCTGAGGAGGAGGAAGAAGAGAACACAGAAGGAGGAAACAAGAGGCAGAAGAAGAAAAGGGAGCAAAATGAGGCGAAGGAAAGAGAAAACAGGAAAAGAGGAAGCAAAAGGTAGAGGAAGAAGAGGAAGTAAGCTGAGGAGGAAGAAAAAGAGAACGCAGGAGGTGGAAGCAAGAGGTAGAGGAATAAGAGGAAGCAAAATGAGGAGGAAGAAGAAGAGAAGAGCAGGAGGTGAAAGTAGGAGGCAGAGGATGAAGAGGAAGCAAAAAGTCATGCAGGGGAAGAAAAAAGCACGAGAAAGAAGCAAGAGGCGGAGGAAGAAGAGGAAGCAAAATGAGGAAGAAGAAGAGGAGGAAGCAAGAGGCAGCTGAAAACGAAGAATCAAAATGAGGAGGTGGAGGAAGAAGAGGAAGCAAAAATGAATGAGGAAGAAAACGCAGGAGGGGGAAGCAAGAGGAGGAGGAAGAAGAGGAAGCAGGAGGAGGCAGCAACAGGTGGAGGAAGAAGAGGAGGAAGAGGAAGCAAGAGGAGGAGAAAGAGGAAGCAACAGGAACAGGAAGCAAGATGAGGAGGAAGAAGTAGCAGGAAGAGGAAGCAAGAGGAGGAGAAAGAGGAAGTAGCAGGAAGAGGAAGCAAGATAAGAAGGAAGAAGTAGCACGAAGAGGAAGCAAGAGCAGAAAGGAAGAAAGAGGAGGAGGAAGAAGAAATAGCAGAAATAGGAAGCAAGAGGAAGAGAAGGAAGAAGTAGCAGGAGGAAGAAGCAAGAGGCGGAGGACGAAGTAGCAGGAAGAGGAAGAAAGAGGAAGAGGATGAAGTAGCAGGAAGAGGAAGCAAGAGGAGAAAGAAGAGGTAGCAGGAAGAGGAAGCAAGAGGAGGAGGAGGAGGAAGAAGTAGCAGGAGGAAGAAGAAGAGGAAGCAGGAGAAAGCAGAAGAAGGCAGGCAAATTCTTGTATAGCTGTTTTAAGCTGATCCGCATGGGAAAACTGCTTGCATTTAATTAACGTATGACTGATCAAAACACCATGCATCATTCCACCTGCATTATTCTAGGACATTTGGCAAACAAGACGTGTTGTAGTGTAAAAAGAAAGCATAGCAAGAAAGCAGTACAGATACGAGACAATGTCACAACGAACTGTTGTTCACACACAAATATACAAGCTGAGCGCACATACACAAACTTCCAAACTCCAGAAGCATGTAGACATCAAGTGTTCATAAAATGCACAACATGGCGGACTGCAACCCTAACACATTACACCACGTTAAGTCCCAAACACAGTTTGCATGTATATCATATAATACCACATTACGTTCCCGAGCATAATTATATATGTACATACACCACGTTAGTCCCAAACAGAGTAAATAAATGTACACATACCACGTTAAGTCCCGACTCTTGTGAATATACTGAGTAGGTTGACGCTTCGAAATATGATATGACCACATACAGATGCGTCACTAAGCTGTATCACAGTCTTCCAGTCAGATACATCAATCTTTCTCTACCAACGATCAATATCTATACTTCAGAAGAAAAAAGTTTTCATAGTTTATTTGAAACACGTGTAACTATGTAACAGCGCAACCCCAAAAGTAAAGAAAGACGCATTTTCAAACAGGCAGGCTGTTTATGCAGCGCACCGAATATATTTTGATACAGGTTACACTCATGCAGGCTCGACCAAGCACTGGAATGTTTGTGGATACCTTCATTTAAGGCCTTGCTGAGAGGTGTTCACCAGCATTTAAGCGACTGGTTGAGCCTGAATACAAAATAACTGGAGTCAAAATACATAGATCTTTGTGTGTGCAGCAAATAGGTAGACTCTTTGTTCACAAAGCTCCTGTCGGTTGGTTGGATGGTTGGTTAGAATCGCTCCAGGATAAAACACTGAAACAAACCAGCAAGCTGTGATATTGTGTGTATCACACATCAGCTTTCGAGCGTCTGCCAGAGCCTCGCTTTCGCTTCAGCCGCCTATCTTGATTTCGGGGGAGCATTTCAGTTGCGCCTCCAACCCCAATTTGGTTATAGCATACTTTTTTCTTTTCTTTTTTTAACTTTGGCTGACGCGCACCTGGAATTCAAAGTAAAATAATTCAAAATTGCACTGTCCACCGAAGAGAGAGAGACCAACGACCGATGCAGTGCATCATTAGGAAAGAACACAGGCTCCCTTTCTCTATCCCTGCTTTCTTGGATCTGGGTCTCTGGCCAATAGCCTCGATCCTTCTTGACGACTAGCTCCGCGTTCAAGACCACCTAACGGCGAGTAGCGACCGTAAACCTAACGACCGTGACTACAGCTCACGTACTTTTTTGCAGAAATAGGGCCGGCCCACATCCCCGCAGTATTCAAAATGACAGTGAGAGTGTCAGAGACCGATACGGACGCTCTCTCTCCCTCTGTCTGTCTGTCTGTCTGTCTGTCTGTCTGTCTCTGTCTCTCTCTCTCTCTCTCTCTCTCTCTCTCTCTCTCTCTCTCTCTCTCTCTCTCTCTCTCTCTCTCCGGCGAATAAATGCCATTTTAAACCACGTAGGAGCTAGAGAATGGCAAACTTAGAACATCGTTAGGGAAACTTCTGAGACGGCGTGGAGCACATAATAAATAGGCTTTTCCGAGCGCATAGATGCCACCTTGAACTGAACTGAACTGAACTAGAACAACGGAAAATTGTGTTTGTGAATGAAACAACTCGTCTGCGACGCAGTGAGCTTCATGCTCGCCTGGTGCCGAGTGTCTATGCTAAATAAAAGCCTCCATTTGAAACAGGCGTTGTATAGTATGTCCTGAGATTCTACTGCCTCTGTTTCGTCCGCGACTTCGCGATGGCCTCGAGGCTGCTGCTGCGAAAGCGAGGCTCCAGCAGACGACATCGATTTCGTTCATTCAACGAATATTTATAGTTTTCTCTCTGAGCTGTCTCTTATCGCCTGAAATCAAATATCAGATACGGTGTGCTTACCTGCGTCATCTGGCAACAGGGTGAGGGGTGTGTGTGGGTGTCAGAAGCAGTATTTCCGGTTCGAACTTTGCGTGGTAGCGAGGTAATATCAGTGTCATCATAGTGTTGATGATGCAGCATATACATACATACAAGCGCAGAACCAAAGCAAACGAGATGGAACACGTTACATAGGTAATTATGCTAACTATTGACTGCATACTGGTATCGGCATAAACACACTCAATATCTGGTGCGGTCGTTTCATTAGTTCTCAACACGCATATACACCTACACACATACACAAGAAACATACATCTGGAAACAAAAAAATAACAGGGAAATAAAGCAGGCACAAACATGTTTATGCTCGCTACTACCAGCCAGTGCAATATAGGCTAATGGCCGACCCAAGCCTGGGATATATAGGTTTACAGCTTACCCCATCCCAGCGCCAGCTCTGCGAGACTAGACACTTTTACCGACCCATTCTCCCTCTGGGGACGACCGATGGCTGTTGGCCTTGTAAGAGACTTAGGTGAGAAAGCCCAGTGGGCGGGCATTAGTTTAATTACTGCTTTACCCGACGGTAGACAGAGACGTTGGCGTCAATGTTGTTCTATCGATCTTGGCGGAAGGAAAATCTCCAGTGTGCAATGAGGACACGGTGCTTCAAATGCTAAGCACCTTTTCTTCAAAAGCCAACACGATTTTATTAGGAAAATGAGTTGACGCACGTTCAGGTATGGATGCACAGTCACACACATGCGCGCGCGCGCGCGCGCGCGCGCACACACACACACACACACACACACACACACACACACACACACACACACACACACACACACACACACCCCGATAGCGTTCAGGGGCATTCCTGCGCCTGGATATATATATATATAAAACAAATTTGACCTCCCTCCTCCGCAACCTTACTGCTACAGGGCGTTTTATTATCTTCTCACAGGCCCCAGGTGTTCAATTCGGACGATGCATAAAAAGCAAAGCTGCGATCTCCTCATAAAACACCTCATAAATCACCCCAGTCTCCACATCACCAGCAAGGTCGACCCACTTTATCCGTCAACAGACAGAGGAACACATTGCTTATTCGCACATGACGCAAACTCCCAGTTTATAAAAATAATGACAATAATGGATAGCTCTTCTAGAGCGCACACACCATTCACTAACAAGTATACGGCGCGTTGACATACACATAATCTGTTGTCCCAGGAATGGTCTGCCTATAGGTTTGTGAAAAGGCCTTTCTAAAGAGGAAAGTCTTGAGTTGGGTTTTGAACCCAGAGTTGGGATATTTCTCAGACTGGCAGGCAAGATTGGTCGAATAGCGAATAGCACTTGGTCTCAGTGAAAAAAGCAATAGCATGAAAACAAAAAACAAAAACGTCCCTTCAGCCGCATTCGGTCACCTCAGGACAATATCAGTAACCGTACATCAACACACCTAGTTGGATTGCAGAGAGATCTGTGGTGCAGAAAGTATAGACCTGACAAACATTCCATGTTTTGGACCTTCGATGTGACCTTGATCTAGGAGTTAGCAAACCGATATTTTTGAACGACACCCGGAGTTCAAGATGACGGATCATTGCACTATGTGTGGCTACAAAAAGCGGAGCGGTTCAGAAAATATCGGCGCACAGATGCCGGCTTGGACTCAACGGGACTGTACTGAACTAGTATAATACAGAGAAACTCAATCAACCTTCGTTGTGACGCGGCCTATCGCCTCGAGACTTGCAGTCCTCATCAAGTACCCCCACCCCCCTCCCCCGCCTGCCCCCTCCACCCCTCTTCTGGTACTCCAACCCTCGCCACTCGCTTAAACCGTGCACTTGCATGTACGCCCATGCTTAACCTGCAGTCAGCAGAGCAGCCGAACGAGATCAAAATAATCTGACATAACCAAGCAAACAGTCTGGCCGTCTCAGTTGCCTTGGGTCCCACTGAACCCCGTTTTGGCAAAGTACAATTAAAATACGTCTTCTTGTTAGGGGGAAGTACAATTAAAATACGTCTTCTTGTTAGGGGGGTGGGGAGGGTGGTGGTGGTGGGGTGTGGGGGACTATTATCATTTATAATAGTTTGGCATTGTCGTGTGTGTGTGTGTGTGTGTGTGTGTGTGACCCGCACTGGATCCTTTAAACCACGAGGGGCGGTACCTTTGCTCCCATTTGCACAGTGGAGATGTTCGTCCCATTCCATTTCAGGGGAGACGGGTTGTATAGAGAGAGTGGCGGCGGCGACAGTGACGGCAGACTTAGTAGCCGGTGGCTTTTAAACCATTGCGCGCCTTTTGTCAAACAATCATGTCTGTAGCTGTAGCATTTTCCCATGAGATACAAGCAAGTATGCCCATACTTACATTTTTGCTTAGAGAGAGAAGAACAAAAAAGGCAAAACACAGAAAGGGATCATTGTTTCCTTTAGTCTGCACGTTTCGACTAAGCTGACAAAATTGCAAGAGACAGTAATTAGTCACTGCTTTCTTTTGCCTGCGTTTTATGGGACAGTTTGTGTGCAAAAACAAAAGCACTACGAAATAAAATAGACGGGGGGGGGGGGGGGGGGGGGGCATCATCTATGTATTGTTTCTTCCTCTTCTTGCCGACATGAATCACCACCAACATCCGCCTCTCAAAATCCCCCGAAACCGGAAAATAATAAAGCTAATAAAAAAGAATCACTTTATTTTACCACAGTCTTGGTCTTCACTCACAAAAGTCCATTACAGCGTCGATCGCCTGCAGAAGAGAGATATGGAAGAAGTCAGAGGTCGATGACATCACTCGAAAGGACGA
Source organism: Alviniconcha strummeri (assembly GCA_963584105.1). Lineage (NCBI taxonomy): Eukaryota > Metazoa > Mollusca > Gastropoda > Provannidae > Alviniconcha > Alviniconcha strummeri. The sequence goes on along the minus strand of OY757546.1, from coordinate 23,349,026 downwards.
AACAGGGCCACAATCAACCAGACCAACACTGGACCCGTTTTAAAGGCAACACTGAGAAAATCGGAGACGGGTGGAGCGTATATAGGGTTTCCTGAGCGCTTAGATACCAACGCCAACTGAACTGAACTTGGTCATGACACAGGGCCTTTTTTTTTTTTTTTTTTCCTTTTCTTTTTTCAACAGTAACCTTGTCAGACACAGACTGTAAGTTTGAGGTATAAAATCACAGTAATCGTCCTCCTACGAACGTTTTTGCAGCCCTCATTAATCATCAGGGTGGTTTCTAAAAAACAAAAAAGAAACAAACAGCAAACTAAAAACAACTACAACAACAACAACAACAACAAAACCTGTGAATTCCGCAAATGGATACGAATTCCAACAGAGGTGCCTGTTAAGATGGCTTGAACTTGAACTGCAAGTGAAATATTCTTGATCAAGACATCAGGACTTGTTTTTATACACCTTCATGCACCTCCTACAATCATGCACCATTTACAAACCATCAAAGTTTCCGACCTTAAAATCTGTTCCACGGAATCCTTAATCGTTTCCTTTCTTAAACACTTTTCGAAAACGATCAACAGCAAAAAACAAAAAAAACATAAAGCACACGTGAACTTGTCGCACTGTTGAATGCTCCTCGAACTGCATTCTCAAACGCTTAGCTGGCAACTGTTTCCATTATTCAATACTCCTGGGATCGTTTCATGCTATTACTGATTACTCTGTTCAACGCTCCTCGGATTCATTGTGTGTCGAACCACTGACGCTAAACCTTTCATCAGTTAAGGTTCCTCGGCTGTGAGTGAACTGTTCCTATCGTTGACTGGTCTCTGAATACGCAACCTGTTATGTTGCTATCATTCACTGCATGAACCGTTTCCATTCTTTGATCTGTCCAGAATGAGAGAACATACGGACGCCTTTGCTCACCGCTGCTTGATTGCACACAGTTTCCATTACTGACTGCTCCCGAAAGCATGAAACGTTTCCATTATTAAACGCTCCTCGAACGTATGAACTCTGAGGATCAAACCACAAACAGCCTCAACAATGTGCTCTTCTTTTCCGTATATACAACGTCTGGATTCCGCCACTCCCGGACTGACATGACTGGAAAACGTCCCTGCGAAACCAGTAACGTTTTCTTTATCTTTTCATCGTTCTCGTTGTCATTTTCATTGTATATTAAACGTTTATCCTTTGCCGAGACGAAGGCATCTGTGCCAAAACTGTGCACGTTGTTTCGTATTGTCCCATTTAAGCGACATTCGTTTTAACTTTTGGTCTTTTCGGTACAGTTTAGGCATCAACGTTTTTTGTCCCCCCCCCCCTCCTCCCCCCTCTCCACTGTTTCTTCATTTACCAGATTAGTTTATTTTTTCTGCTAGTCAAAGGCGGCATCTCGCTACACTCATCCTGCTTTTCACCTGTCACCAGCCTGTTCTGTGTTTATCTGAAAGATCGATCATTGCGAGACAAGCCTAATTCCTTCTGATCCACCATAACGCCACCGCATTTTCCCCAAAACAACTTTTGTGACGGGTTTCCGTCAATCTCTGTGTCTACAAAGTTTATTCATGCAACCAAGTCCTTTAGTGTAAGACGTCAGTGGCAATCCATTCGTTGTTCAAATACACGTTTGGACTGTAAAACGGCCCTATCGTTTTACTGCGTTCGAATAAAATAAAATAAACTTTTCATTTCTCTAATTGTTCCCAGATTATTATTTTTTTAAACCGTAAAATTGACTGCGTAATGCGTTTAAACTTGATCACTAGAGTCTTAAGATAGCCTCCGTGATGCGTTGCGCACTGCCTAAATTGTGGTAATTGCGGTGAACGCAGCAACCGCGATGCGTACTAGATGGCGACATTTTACAAGGAACGACTGAAGAGTGATGTGCTTTAACTATACACGCACAATGGCTTTTACGAGGAGTTCCAAATGGTCATCTCTAGTGCAAGATGATCTCGCTGATTCCTGGACGTTTACCTATAGCGTAAAATGCCTAAGTGGTGGCTTGTCCCTAAGGTAAACATGGCCTTACCGTTGCTAGTAAATAGTTTATCCGAAATGTAAAATGGCCTCATCCAGCCTTTGAAGCAGTTTATCCCTAAACTGAAATGGCCAAACCACCGATGCTTTGCAAATGATAATTATCCCTTGTGAAAAATGACCTCAGCGATTCTACATGGTTTATCACTGATGTGCTTCTAAAATAACTCGTTCACCTCTAGTGCAAAATAGCCTCTTCCAAGCGGTCTATCGCTAGTGTAGAATACCTCAGGGATGCAAGAGGTAGTTTACTAATCCCTCACCGATGCGTTCCAGGCAGTTTATTCCCAAGGTAAAATGGCCTCACCAATGTGTTCCAAATGGTATGTATTCTATGTATGCAAGATGACCTCTGAACGGTCGATTCCTAGCGTACATTTGCCCGATACTGCGTGCCAAGCGGTTTATCCCCCAGTAATACGGCTTCCACGATGCGTGCCAGTGGCGGCCCCTAGCGCAAGACTGCGTGAAGGATGCGCTCCAGTTTGTCCTCAATGCCGATCAGCCGGGTCTCCATCTCTCGGGTCTTGGCGGCCAGCGCCATCTGCTGGTCAGTGAGGACCTCCGTGGCGCGGAACACTTCCGCCACCGCCGTGTTGACCTCGATCACCCCCACCGCCGACTCCCCGATCATGGACTTGGCGTTCTTCAGGTTCCGCATCTCCCGCACAGCCTAAAAACCATCAGCACCAAGGCCACTCAGTCATTATTTAACAGACTATTAGTCCCGTTTAATAATAATGACTGATTTTATATAGCGCCTCAACGGCAGTTATATGGACTCTTAGCGCTGTACACATCCACAGATGTAGTATTTTAAAACACACATCAGAGTGTTACTTAAATTAGCCTAAAACAACAGTCTAATATGATAAATTCACTCTACACATGTATCAACAGAACACACATTCAAAATTCATTTTAAAACATAGCGATTAGAATATACGAATTTGTGCATTAAAACAGTCTGCAAATAATGTATTACACACACACACACACACACACACACACACACACACACACACACACACACACACACACACACACACACACACACAACACACACTCACCCATAACCCCCCACCCACCCACACACACACACACCTGTAAGAGCTTCCCATGCACGCGTATGCGTCTCCTGGAGGTGCCGATGTAACCAGGTCGCCGGATCCTCCACAGCTTCAGCACGTTCTTGATGACGTTGGCGGCGGCGTCCTTGTGGGCCTTGTCGATCGCCACGCGCGACACGAAGGTGTGCACGTACTTCTCGGCGCGTGTCTGCTCCAGTTTCTGGGCCAGGACGGCGACGAGGAGGGCGGTGGTGCCCACACCCAATAGCCCCGTCACCACGGCCGTCACGCGTCCGCACTCCGACTTGGGCACCACGTCCCCGTACCCCACCGTGAGGAAGGTGATGGCCGACATCCACATGGCCTCCGACAGGATCTGTCCCGGCACATCGGCTAGCAGGGGCAAGAGAGAGAGAGAGATGGATGGTTGGATGGATGGACGGACGGGCCGACAGTTAGTCAGTTATTGGTTTTTTAACGCCCAGCCAACCGTATAGGTCATATCAGGGCGAAACATTTTACATCAACATCAAACCATTGTCAACGACATAAAACAACTAAATTCCTATACAAAACTGTGTAAACATATAGATAATTGTAATAGTGGACGGGCGGACGTACAGACTGATTGATAGCAAGACAGATAACCAGCGAGCCAGATAGACACCGACAGATAAATACATACAATAAGACAGAAGGAATCTAACATCCATCAACAGATACAGCCAGACAGATGGAATCTGACAGATAGCTAGACAGATACAGTCAGATAGAAAGAATCTGACAGACAGATACACTCAAATAAAAGGAATTTGACAGACAGCTAGACATCTAGACAGATACAGTCAGACAGAAAGAATCTGACAGACAGTTAGAAGCCGCAATTACAAAACTGTTTCTTTTTTTAAGGAAAACAAAAACAAAACCGAAATCTGCTTGATGTATGCTGAGCCATGATCAGCTTTGTGTCAGGACCTTATTCTCAACGGATTGAATGGGAAATAATGCTAAGTCAGCCACCCTGTGAGTATTCAGACAAAACGGTCTCCTAATGCCTTGAATCTTTGTTGTATACGCCCTATGACCATCCCGACACTCAGTCAAGAACACAAACAACGTGTCTCTGCCAGAAGTGTGAAGCCAGTGTAAAGGTCGCGACTCCGTGGCAAACGGCTATTGGGGGATACTGACATCGCTTGTATTGGTGTTGTCGCAATGCTGTCCATGACGAAGATCAGTCGCCGTGTAGTGAATGCTTACCTGATGTCCGGTTGAATGAGACCGCCATGTAGGCTTCACAGGCTCGAACACTCCAGCTCGACACGATGAAGATGACACCCATCAAGAAGAGCAGCAGAGTGCCCGGCTTCTCTGACATCGTGGCTTTGAACACGAACACGGCGTCAATTCGAACCTGCAATGGAACAACCAAGGTATGACCAGAGATGTCACCAGAGATGTGAACATAGCCTGCGGTACGGCACCAGAGATGTGAACATAGCCTGCAATAGGTCACCAGAGATGTGAACATGACCTGCAATAGGACACCAGAGATGTGAACATGACCTGCAATAGGACACCAGAGATGTGAACATGACCTGCAATAGGACACCAGAGATGCAAGCATGACCCGCAATAGGACACCAGAGATGCGAACATAAACCGCAATAGAACATCAGGGGTGTGAACACGACTTGCAATAGGACAAAACGATTTGAACATAACCTCCAACAGGATACTACAGATCTGAACATATCCTGCAACAGAACATCAAACATTTAAATATTACCTGCAACCAGACACAAGAGATCTGAACAGGACACCAGAGATAGCTCAAAGATTGGCAAAAGGTTACATTTAGTTAGTCGAAGCTTTGAACCCAGTCAGCCACATAGGGTAATATGAGGCCTAACGAAAGGTTACAGAGAATCACACACACTACGTCTGTGGCGATGAGCAAGACAAGGACGAAGGGAATATATCTGACCTTATTGAGGGCGCCCAAACTTTGGGTGGCGGTGTTGGTGACGAAATGAGAGTGGACGACGAAGAAGCGAGCCAGCAGGTACAGCCTCATGAACATCAGGATGGACAGCAGGCTCTCTACTGCTGGTTTCGAGAAGAACTCCACGTCACCAGGCGGCGGGTGGATAGTGCACACCAATAGCTCCAAAAACACCTGCAACAAATATAGGTCATGGTAACCGAGCGGATAGGTGGATGAAACGACTACCTCCAGCAACATCTGCAACAAAGGTCAAGGCCAAGGACACTGTGTGGCAGGTTGATGGAACAGTGCTATTTCAGTCAAAATTGTACAGAAATAGGTCTAGGCCGAGGTCACCGTGTATGTTCAACCCACTGTCGTAAAGTCCGACAAACGTTTCGCGGCGCCCACGTGTCTGCGTGTTTGAAAGATTTGCCAGAACGTCTTTTTCTCTTCCTTTCTCTCTCACTCACGTACCATCAACTTGGCTGTTTAGCGAGGATTCACCGATTGGAAATTCTTCTGAATTGTCAGAGGAAAAGGGCGGTCAAACGTGTGGTGTATGTCGTCTGAGTGTGCTGATTGGCCAATCGTGTCTTTCACTCATAGTTCGGTGACACATTAATACCACTACCAACAACAAAACGTGCAGCAACAATGGGACAAGGCAACATCTTTGAACAGCTGGAGGGTGGGACACACAACTGTAGGAAGTGACACTTTTGCAAAAACACATTAACACTTCTCTCTCTCTCTCTCTCTCTCTCTCTCTCTCTCTCTCTCTCTCTCTCTCTCTCTTTCGCGTACTATGGTCTTTTTTGGCGGGACCACATGCGGTGTGTCCGTTTGGAATGGCGGACTGACTGCATCGACTGCGAGCGTTCATTACTTACACCGTGTTCTTGATTAAGAAGACGAAATGTAACAAAAATCATTGGTAGCCTCTGCTGCATCGTCAGTAGCGCTTCATGGCTTACCAGAAGCAGATTACTGCGAGCAGAGGATCGAATACAGAACCAGGAATAGCGAAGTCATTTACTCTATTCCATCACTCGCATCGGATTGTGGATAGCAGTCGACAATCTTCTACAGGTATCTCACCGAAAGATTGCTTCAAATAATTATGGTAAGTTTTGAGGTGTCGATTATTTCTCGTATAAACTGATAGCTCGATAGATCGACAGCTGTGTTGTGTTTCAGCGTGAAGCGAAATGTCCATCAGGACATTTGACATCAGGAGGGTAGTGGAAACAACAAAAACAGTACACACTCGC
>OY757546.1:23322634-23337634 GCA_963584105.1 Alviniconcha strummeri | reverse complement strand
GTCACAATGTCAGACACGGACACAACATGCAGGGCACAACAACAGGCAGTGGGAGTCAGTAACGGGATTTTAATGTCCTTTCAACCACAGAGGGTCAACCTCAGGACAGTCAAACTCAGGTCGTAAGCAAATGCACATTTCAAAACTCTTCTCATATTTATAAACCCTTTCTGTCAAATCAATCCACAAAACCAATAACTTCGCAAAAATAAAACAAAACATACTGTATATTATATATATACAACCATCAGACACAAATTTTCGAAGAGGTAGTCCCTTCAGTATTACCCCTGATAAAAGAGCACATAAGGCCAAGACAGAATACCAGTGCCATGTGGCATCAAGCTGCACATACCGCCTACCAACTATCATCTCATAGCTGCTCAACACAAGCCATACAAAAAAGCCTAGCCCTTAACGAAAAATATTTGAGAGTTTTCTGGAGAAAAAAAAAAGTCAGGAGAATGGACCATTAACAGAAAAATAACAAGACAGAAAGGGCAAGAGGACTAGGCAAAAACCAAAAAACAAGAGAGGAGATAGGAAAGGGGAATCAAACGACAGCCCTGAGATTCCAGACAGGAGGGAGGCAGGGGGACAACAACAGTCAAGGGCACAACATCAGGCAGAATCGTAACAACAGACAGGGTCACAACATCAGACAGGGGCACAATATCAGGCAGGGACACAACATCAGACAGGGTCATAACATTAACAGCAGACAGGGTCACATCAGGCAGGGGCAAGGGCCTCTCAGGCTGGGGCACAACAGGCAGTGGTACAACAACAGGCAGGGGCACAACATCATGCATGGGCACAACATCAGGCAGGGGCATAACAGGCAAAGGCACAACAACGGGCAAGGACACAGCAACAGGCAGGGGCACAACATCATGCATGGGCACAACATCAGGCAGGGGCATAACAGGCAAGGGCACAACAACGGGCAAGGACACAGCAACAGGCAGGGGCACAACATCATGGATGGGCACAACATCAGGCAGGGGCATAACAGGCAAAGGCACAACAACGGGCAAGGACACAGCAACAGGCAGGGGCACAACATCATGCATGGGCACAACATCAGGCAGGGGCTCAACACCAGGCAGGGACACAATGGCATGCAGGGCCATAACAAGAGGCAGTGATACAACATCAGTCTGGGGCACAATATCAGACAGGGGCACGACATGTTCAGGACGTGTGATGCTTCAGGAGGCCCTGGAGCCATTAGGGGCATGTTTTATGCACCTCAAGCCGACACTACACACACACCCTAACCCTAACAATAATACATGTATGTATTTCTAAAAGCACTGAATCCATTTATGACACATGTGTCAGGCTCAAAGCGCTATTAACATGTTGCCTGGAGAGAGAAAGCTCCGCCCACTGATGTTACATCCAACAAAAATGAGGGCACCCATGTGTTTGAAAGATTTACCGGATGGCATTGTTTTGTTTTTGTTGTTGTTTGCTTACATTATATATGTGCATTACATTATAAATACAATACGGCACTGTATATGAAGCAGAATTCTTATGACAATTTACTATAAATATGCAACATGATCGCCCTGATACAACCGCACTGGTTGACTGGGCGTAAAACACCAATTTACTTACTTATGCAACATGAAGAGAGAAAGCATACAACACAAAATACAACATAATGCGATACAATGGATGGCAGTGGGGGGTAATAGGGAGAAATGACCAAATGGACTGAAATTTAAGAAGGGAGGGGGTAACTGGGTATTTGTGTCATTACGTTTCAACAACAGTACTATATGTTACTAGTATTACCTAACGATGCAAATGTATATCCTGAGGAAAATTCACACACACACACACACACACACACACACACACACACACACACACACACACACACACACACACACACACACACACACACACACACACAAGAAAAGAAAAAACATTTTATGAATGTGTGTGTATAGAGGTGCATACCTATAAATATTGACACACACATTATACCCTCAAAAACACATACATGATGTTTGTTTCACTTGTATTTGCCCAACTACCTATCGCCGCTTCCAAGTTCCATACAGCAGTACTTCAGCAAGGCAAAGAGTTTCCAAAAAGATTTGGTTTTGTGCACTTTGTGTATTGTAGTATGGTTGAGTCATAACGGACTGTGTCACTCAGTTGCAGAATGCAGAAAGCATTTGAAATGAAAGAGACAGTGACTGAGTCCTTTTACAGACATGCTACTCAAATGACAACAAGGTGATGCATGCAGAACATGCCCAGCTTCTTAATTAAAAACAAAAACAACAAAACAACAACAACAACAAAAAACATACACGCGCGCACACGCACACGAACACGCACACAAGCAAGCGTGACTGAAGTCTCGAACAATCCAATGCCATCGTCCAGATCGAAACAATATGTTTGCTTACAAAAAAATCGTGCTCGGCGAATTGGTCGGCGCATATGATTAACGCGACGATTAGGCCTACCAGCAGCCATGCTGTTCCTGACGACAATAGACTCAAAAGATTTCCGTTACTTCTTTGTCTCGTATGGCTGTTGAATCCTTGGATTCAGATGTCGTGTAGCGGCCCAGCGTCACACACGACAACGAGAAATGATTTGCGACTGTAAACTGTGTCGCTGACGTACAGAACGTGAAAAATCTTGTTCAGGCTACTGAATCTAAAGCCCGTTCTTAACTGGACGAATGTTTGTTCGCCCGAACATACTTCGGACACTTCGACGAACTATGATTCGTTTCTTAATTGAACATTTAGTTCGCCGAATATGGTTCGGACAGTCCAGACTTTACTTCATTCTCAACTGGCTTGTAATGAGATGCAAGCTTCGGCCCGAACTTGCGGCAGACGCGCAGCAGACAGCATGATCGAAAATCTAGGCTAAAGTCAAGTCAGTCAAGTCAGTATACTTTAATCATCCCTCACAGGGTAATTCAACTAACTACTATCTCATTCTGGGTTCTCCGAGACAAGGCTGCGCCTTCCACAAGTCAACACAAGTCAACAAATAAACAAATTCCCTTCGAAGCGAGTGAAGAACCTCGCGACACCGTCATCCATTTTTATTTTTGTTTTTTCTCCATTTACAGGAGAGCTCTGCTCTCAGCCAATCAGAGGCAATGATCGTCCAATAGGGCGAATGTTCCCAGAACATGTTGAGCGAAGGTTTTTGGACCCCGAATATAGCTTGGACGAATACTTCCAACTAGGTTCGCGAAGAAAAGTTGGCCCAATTAAGAACCAACCAGCTTCGCCGAATACTTACAACTAGGTTCGCGAAGAAACATTCGCCCAATTAAGAACGGGCTTAACAGAGCCGATGTGCAAAATGACAAAGTTGGTTTCTACGTTTTTCTCCAGCATCTGGCATTTTTCATTCTAACTCAAGTTACTCTGGGGAGGTGGTGGGAAAATCGTTAGCTGCTGACATAATTTGGTCTTATTTCTGTGGTCTCATAATAACTCAACTTACAAGTTTCTGGTTCCATTTCTTTTCCTGGCGTATTATGCCAATGATGATGATGAGTTGATGCTTAATGTCCTCAGATGTCATTTGACATATTAGGGACAAGTTGTGACCAATGCCGAAGCACGGTTCAATAAAATCCACATACGTAAGGTGTATGCGTGTTTAGCTGTAACCTGCCACCTGCACTTTTGGCAGAATGACCGGGATTTTTTACGTGCTACTGTGGTAACACGGGGGTGGAACGGATACCGAAATAAGAGTCAGCACAGAAAGTCGACCCCGGAGAAGAAAATTCTCCCGCCGTTCCAGCAGGGATTCGAACCCGCGACCTTTCAATCACGAGTCCGGTGCTCTAACCACTGAGCTATCCCCGCCCCCGTATTATGCCAAAAGTGGGACTGTCGCTAAGAGTGTCTACGTATCCAATCAAGATCAAGATAAAGATCAAAAGTCTGGGCACGGTGAAATCCAAGGCAACTCATTCTCATTGGTTCTTATTTATGACCTTCGACCTGATCAAACTAACATATGTATGACGGTTTCCGTCTGCGTGTAGGCCTGTCCTTCGGCTGTAAGATACGAAGACTAACAAGGAGACCAACAACAAAAATATGAATAAAAAATAATGGTAAGTACGATGTTACGGAATTATGCATGACGGTAATCATATTGAGTGTATCGTACCCGATCACACTGAGCATTTTTCAGTTGAAATCGTAGTTTTTTTCAATGGCGGCAGGGAGGAGATAGGCGTGACGCTCTGATCCTTTCATTTCTGTTCCTGCCATGGCATCAACAACTTAACAGGCGACAGCATCTCACCCAAAGAAGAGAGTCAAATCGAGAGCAGCGCGCAAACCTACACAACTGTCTTGTCAAGTGAGATAAGCAGGATAACGCAAAATTTCGCTCTGGCAAGGCATACTAAAAGTAAAACACAGTTACTAAAACCAAACGCAAATTCGTAACAAGTGACTCAAAATTATGTCTTATACAAGAGCATGAAATCAATCCAATGTCTTACATGAGCAATGTAAGGGCGATTGCTACCTGCTGAAGTCAAAATAGCAAAACGCACATATCCTCATCCGGTCTGGTTTAAAAAAAAAAATCGTTGCCAACGACAACTAAAACTCCCAAAGACAGAATACTTCATTACTCGCAGAGCTAGCAACCAGTCGCGAAGCCGTGCCCCTTGACCTAGTTCCTGTCGCGGGGTGTTTACGCGGCTTTTGCTTACAAACAGGCACCAATGGCGGCGTCTCGAGTCGCGCAATTATTTGAGCGTCTCGACGACGTTTTGGAACATTGATCATATACTAAATGGCACCATTCTTAGAAGCGACAGAGAGCAGGCCTTTTTAGCAAGGCGGCCTGTATGTTCATAGTGCGAAATGTTCATGTTGCTCAGCAGAAGTTCGATTTTTTTTATTGATTTTTTTTTTTTAGCGTTCGTGTACAGGAGTCAGTTGAAAACTGAGGTGCCACGTTAACACAATTTCACAATCGTCGCGCTAAATCGGTTCAGATTATTTTATTTCTGCACTTGCAAAGCTGGGTGAGTGTTCTCAATTCTGTTGTTACAATGTAAAGTTTGAAGTAATTAGTCTTAATCACAGATAAACAACAATAAAACCGCGAATAAGATTTAAAAGTCCCATCAGAGGGGTACAGATAACTTTACCAAACGTATTACTGGCATAAACCTGGTGTATGAACAAAGATGACTAAAGTCACCAAGCCTGGTGATATGAATAAAACTTGTCAAAATTGTACATGGTTTTTATGATCCTAAAATTGTTCCTTGTTCAAGCTGAATGAATCTGCTGCACACTCTTTCAAACTACACAAGAAGACAGTTCTTACTAATCAGTATCCACATTTGTTTCACTAACAGAGTTATATACAATCGCAACATCTTTCTATCTGACACTGTATTAGCAGGATGCCTAAACTTCTTCAAAAACATTTTAGATAAACATTGGGAACACAGCTTTAGCACAAGGTAACTGATGAAAACAAGCCAGGTCAGTACATACAGCACTCTTAAAAGAAAAATGTTGACTATGACAGACAGCAAAATATGATGTAACAGGCAAAAGCCGGCTAAAAAGCCCTGACAAACTATAACTTGATATGATGTATGATCCGTCTGCGGGTCCTCCATCCATAGAATGCCGAAATAAATATGAAAAAAGTATATACCCCTCTCTCTCTCTCTCTCTCTCTCTCTCTCTCTCTCACACACACACACACACACACACACACACACACACACACACACACACACACACACACACACACACACACACACACACACAACACGCACACACGTGCTGGTACACACTGACATATAAATAGATCATTGTTGTGGTAAACCTGAAATTTAGGTGTTGGGCGTTAACATGGAATTACCTTTTGTTGCGCTTTGCTCCTTTCCCACTATAGACCTCTACACTAGTGCAGTGGGCTTTGTGGTAATACATCTACTACTGGCAGCTAAGTAGCTCCCACACCTACAGCAGTCATGAGTGTACAGTATCTTTAATTCTGTACCATGCCTCCTCACACAGTCACCTTACTGCAAGATCCCGCCACATGCACACACTAAATACTGCAAGATCCCGCCACATGCACACACTAAATGAAAAGTACAGACAGATCAAAGCACTGGCCTTCGTACAAACGTAACGATGAGAGTTGTAATCGACTTTGTATTTACACACACACACACACACACACACACACACACACACACACACACACACACACACACACACACTCACACACACACACACACACACACACACACACACACACACACACACACACACACTCACTCACTCACTCACTCACTCACTACACACTGCACTACACAAACACACACGCACGCACGCACGCACGCACGTACTACACACACACATGCAGATACACACTGACATGGGGGAAAATATCATTCATTGTTGGTGTGGTAAAACTGAAATTTAGGTCTTGGGCGTTAACATGGAATCAGCCTTTTGTTGTGTTTTGCTCCTTTTCCGATATAGATCTCTATACTAATACGGTGGGCTTTGTGGTAATACATCTACTACTGGCCAGTCAGTAGATCCCACACCTGCTGCAATCACGAGTGCGACTTTATTGCTGTTCCATGCATCTTCACACAATCACCTTACTGCAAGATACCACGACACGCACACATTAAAAAAATACATATTTAATAATAATAATAAAGAAAGAAGAAGTACAATCAGATCAAAACACTGGCCTTGGTACAAACGTAGCGATGACAGTTTGTAATGGACCCTGTTTCCGTTCAGCTGTTCCTTACGAGTTACGACCGCCCACACGCTTTATTCCACTTAAAGCATTTTCCCTTGTTGCGACGACGGTCGGGGAAAGGAATGAACGCAGTAAGGCGTTATGGTAAATGGTATTTTCAGAGCTTCCGTCCAGAGCTTCCGTAAATGATGTTTTTGTGTGCGTTATGGATCACCGCACACTGTCCTGGATCGCTGCATACTATGCACGAAAGTTCATCGATTCTAGTAACCAACCTGTTGCTCTGGTTACCGTAAATCCGACTAATACAGGCCCCATGCGCATTTTATATCCAAGGAGAAGGTCGGAAATTCCTGGGACATTTTATACGCCATTTTAGGCCACAATTATCATCAGAATCATCCAGTCATACGAAGCGAATAAACCCACAATTTGCATCAAAAAGTGAGTTTTATCATATTGTGTACTTCAATGTACTTTCAGGCATTTTGAGCTAGATCTAGTTTCTAAGTAACCGTGCACGCTTCCTGAGTGCTGACGTCGGCAAAACAGTCGATTCTGTCCTGAGGACTCACACATTTACAGACTAATCAAAGTCACTTTTGTTGCAAATGTTGGCTTCATTCGTTGGATATGACCCTGTCTGAATGATTCTGATGTATTTGTGGCCCAAAATGGCGTTTTAAATGTCCCAGGAACTTCTGACCGTCTCGTTGTATATATATATGCTGTTTACAATCATGGAGCACTTCGACAAAGGCGCGCTTGTCGAAGGAAAACTTTGACCCAGTTCATACGCCGCCGGATTCCCGCGTTATCGGCTATTCGTGGCCTCTGATTGGCTGAAGTGGACTGCTCAAGCTCGACGCGACTGGTTAAATCGCGACACGTGATTACTTTTAATTTATTTTATTGTCCTTGCCTTTACAAAAATGTTTTTCTTAAATGTGGTATCGATAATTATTAGACGGAATGGTCTAGCATATCCTAGCCTTATATCCTTTTCTAACAAGCGTGATATTGAAGGGACTAACTCTTCGAGATTTGTTTTGATGCTGGTGTATGTATTTTTATTTTTCAACACACAAGGGAGTTAATTACCAAACGTTAATTTGTGTATGTTTTGCTTTACATTTGTTCACGGGTTGATTTTGTTGATTTGACTTGGGAATGGCCGGGTTTATGCATCTATGATATGAGTTTTGAATTGTACATTAGCTTATGGCAGAGTTTGATCGTCCAGAGGTGACCCTGTGCGGCTGACAGGACGTTAAAATACTAACAGACGCACATGGCCACAACAGCGCAGTTTCCGTAAATAGCATTTTTGTATGCGTTATGGATCTCCGCACACTGTCATGGATCGCTGTGTACTATGCACGAAAGTACATGTATTCTAGTAAATGAATCGATTAAAACACACAGACTTCTGACGTGTGATCTTCAGAAGTCCGCACCTTACAACAGTGTGGAGGTAATGACTATTCAATGCAATAAATCAATTCCTCTTCAAGCTGGAAGGCATTGTGCACGACGGGTAAAACTGCAACACTGATTATCTGTTAACAGTCGAAAAAGGTTGAAAAATAACATCATTTGACACACTTAGATCGAAATGTAGAGAGGAAAAGCAACAATAACAAAACAACAAACAACTAAAAAGCACGTAACTGACTGTTGAGGCATTATATTAAGTCCGGACGACCTTAGACATCGTGTAATGGTACTAAGTACGGTTTGGTTTGAGTGAAAAGGTTATACTCATAGAGTCAAGTTTGTGGGTTAATCTTGCCAAGTTTGTTTTTTGTTGTTCTTTCTTTCTTTCCCCCCGTAGTATTCGAATTGCAACTTAATATTGTAACGTCATTTCATTCGTACATATTACATGTGACAAATGTTTTTTCGTTTTGTGGATTTGGTGTGTCAAGAGGTCGAGTACGGTTTGTCGGTTTGGTAATCATGCTTGGAGAAAGAAAGAGTTGTACTGTGTGTAACCACAAGGAGGTTGTTGGTTGCCGTGGTGGATCATATTCATATGAGGTGTGCTTGTGTTGCATTTTGTGTATTTGTACGCAAACGGTTACATAGTCTGTTGTGATTCTCAGTGAGTGTGATTACCACCTTTCGTCGGTTAAACAAAATTTATTCATTCATCGTAATCATAAGCTCAACAAATAAGTACAGGAAACAGAAAAGCAGTATGCTTGTCTGAGTGTTACCTGTAACCTATAACCTTTAGTGTTATCCGTAATCTATAGTGTCACCTCATCAACATTCGCTGACTGTTACTTCATTCTGCCATTGCACTGCCGTTTAATTCTCTCGTGGGTATTGTACTGCTTCTGTTTAGTATCCACCTTCAACATTTTGAAGGTTGTGGCATTTGATGAGAGGCGAAGCGCTTCAGGGGAGAGGGGAAAATGCACAGAGCTTGGTTAATGAGGCGAAGACGACCGGGACTGGAATGATGCCAGGGTCTTGGCCATGGCAGTCTCTGTGGGCAGAATGTTCCTGTCAACGACTGTGCCGGGCGGGGGGGGGGGGGGGGGGAGGAAGGAAAGGGGGGTGGAGGTGCTGAGGTGATCAATTCTGCAGTATGGGACAGGGTGTTTATAATAATAAAGAGGATTTCTAGAGCGCCCATCTACCACACTAGGTGGCAGCACAGGGCGCTTTACAATAACACTAACCACACACACACACACACACACACACACACACACACACACACACACACACACACACACACACACACACACACACACACACACACACACGCGCGCGCGCGCGCGCGCCCACTTTACGTACTTTTCTCGTGCTCCGACGGAGAGTGGGAAGTTAGTTACATCATTGCTCCAGTCAACGATCGTGCAGAGGGAGGGGAAAGGTGGTGGTGGTGGGGGAGGGGGAGTTGAGGCGATCAGTTCTGCAGTATGGGACCATGGACCTATATCTAGGTCCATGATGGGACAGGGTGTTGATGTGCGCCAACGGAAAATGGGCAGTTAGTTACATCATTGCTCCAGTCTGGTGCCAGCGGCTATGGCAGGCATTGAACCATTCTAAATGAGATAGGTCACGGCGGTTCACGAGATCGAAAGCGAGGCTGGGTATTGCAATGACATGGGGTCATGAGCTAGGTCACGGACAATCACGAGATCGAAATCGAGGCTGGATCGTCTGCAGACGACAAAATGGCCGAGCAATCCAAAACGCCGACGACATCACGTAAATCATAATGATCAATGCATACCATTCACCGCAGGACCACAGCTGAAAGCGAGTAGGGAACGGAGTCGATCTCGTGATGCGCCGTGAACTAGACCATTAGGAATGACACAGAACAAGACCTAAGCTCGCTTTTGATTTCTGACCCGGAGTGACCTACCTCATGAATATGCTTTATAAAAAATATATCTATTATTTGTTTATTTTCAGGTTTTTTTTTGTTTTTTTTTTTGGGGGGGGGGGTGAGTTTTTTTGTTTTTGGTGTTGTTGTTGTTGTTTTTGTTGTTGTTGTTGTTGTTGTTGTTTTTTCGGGGGGGGTTGCTTTTTCGCGGAAGGTCGTGAACCGGAACTCGATGTTTGCATGCGGTCTGTGACACAGGTACTGACTGACCTTCTCCGTGGTTGAGTCCTGGCTGTTTTGACGCCGACCAGACATGTTGTTGGCGGACGTGTCACCAGCAGAGGTGGCATTATCAGCCTCGTAGGCAGAGTTATCCGTCCCGGAGTAGCCAGCAAACCTCCCCTGGGCGGCGCCGACCAACGGAATGCCTGGGTCCTCCACGAGGGAGCTGCCCTGCAATATAATAATAATAATAATGTACATTTATCACGCGCTCATCAACGCCCTGAGCGCTCACATGATACATATTAACCTAAATATGATATTCTATACACATGTAGAGCACAATCCTACAAAAACAATTTACATAAAGTATTATTAAAAAAAATTTTTTAACGCACTACACACACACACACACACACACACACACACACACACACACACACACACACACACACACACACACACACACACACACACACACACACATAAAAAAATCATGTCACGGTAAACTGAAATTGTGAGTCGTGAGCAAACCAGTGCAGTGAGAGTACACCCAGCAAACTGATTAGGTTTGAGTGGTGTGTACAAATCCAGCGATGTGCGAGTGTGCCTGGTTGATGGTAGTGTGTATGTAGGTTGGGTGAGGTGAGGAGTATGGGTGTGTATGTGCATGGGCTTCCTGGGAGGTGGACTAGAGGGATATGTCTTATGCTGTGTACTGTGGATTAAATTAATTTATTTTTATTTCTATCCAGTATGTCTGTTTATTATTATCAGTTTAAATGCTTTTGACATTGCTCTGATGCGCTCTTTTTTTTTTTCTTTTTCTTTTTTACGTTTTGTTGTTGTTGTTTTGTTCCCCCGTTTTTTGTTGTTTTTAATGAACGAGCCTTAGTAGTTAGCTGCGTTGCCTTGTGAGGGATGACTAAAGCGTACTGACTTGAAAAACTAAATGCATGCTAACTATCACACGGCTGATGCCTATCAGCTAAGCCATCCGGGTTTTCGTTCTTTTATTTAGTCTTTCAACAGTAGTCATACCAGACTGATCTTAAGATATATAAAGTAACACATGGCGATAAAACACATCAACATTGCAACAATTTTTTTTTTTTTTTTTTTTTTAAGCCTTCACCTCCAGCTTACCGTTCAGAAGAGGTACACGTTAAGCAGGTAGGCCGTATATGATCATCATGTATTGGGTCTTATAGTAGGTACATAGATAATTGATTTTTAACGCCCTGTGACCTATGGTGGTGTGAAAATGAAATGGTAGTCTCGTCTCAATAATCTGTGTTAATAAGATTCCCCCTATCCCCCCTCCAATTTCTTTATTACGTTAAAAAAAGAGAGAGAGAGAGAGAGAGAGAGAGAGAGAAGAAAGGCATACTCCACTTATAAAAAGCCTACTGGCACCCAGTCACTCCCGAAACCGGATCGGATTTTTGCTGCCCCGAAGCTGCCCCGAAGCCACCCAGAGAGAGAGCAGAGGGGTTATAAAAACTCTGACATATTGACGACGAGGACACGAAGAGTTTCAAACAGACACAAAACGCACGCAACACGGGTTAGCTTAGTCAACCACCTGTTCAGGCATAACTCACCGCCCTATTGGCCAACATACGGTCTCTCAGTACTCTCGCAAAGCGCACACAACACAGGTTAGCCCTATTTGGTCAACGTATGGTTTCTCAGCCCTGTTGCAAAGCGCACACAACACAGGTTAGCCCTATTTGGCCAACATACGGTCTCTCAACCCTCTCGCAAAGCGCACACAACACAGATTAGCCCTATTTGGTCAACGTATTGTCTCTCAGTCCTCTCGCAAAACAATACTGCCTACGCGAGACAGGATTACCCTCGACCCAACGCAGCCATACTTATATTAACCCCGTCACTGCCATGATGTCGTTTGAAAAAGACCCAAAAAGTTATGAAATTTCAAACCCTTAAGTCTTTTTGTCTTCTTTTTCGCACTGGCATATGAAAGGACCTCCATAGCACTGAAAACATATATTTTATAGGACCAGAAAATACACTGTTTGCAGGCGCGTCCGTGCATCATTCATCCCGGAAATTTTACAGGCTGAGGCAGTGAAGAGGTTAATAGACATTTACGGTAATGCACGGTACCAGTCTCATAGCCTACAGTCACAGCTAATCAAGTCGTGTCCTCCGATCGCTAAATGAGCTGAAGACACAAATGGAAGTCCGTAGCGCCGCCGGCGATAAATAATGGTATGTAATATTATAACTGTTTGAGATCTAGTCCCTAACGCACAGAAAAAAACTGAGGAAAGTGTGACTATATTAATAGCGTGATATGGATATCATAGAGGACTGTGCATATCCTACAAATATGCCAACTGGCGCCGCCACATGTTACACCAGCGATGTTCTGCATAGATTTATCTGAAATAAACACGGCGAAACGAATGGAAAATGATTGATGCGTTTCGGTATTTTCTTATTTCCCCGCACAGAAGAACAGCAACTCGCGTTTCACGTACACCCACGCGGATATACACCCACACCCACACCCACATCCACACACACACACACACACACACACACGTACACCCACGCGGATATACACCTACACACACACACACACACACACACACACACACACACACACACACACACACACACACACACACACACACACGTACACCCACGCGGATATACACCTACACGCACACACGCACACACATACACACACACACACACACACACACACACACACACACACACACACACACACACACACACACACACACACACACACACACACACAAACACACACACACAAACACACACACACACACGTATACCCACGAGGATATACACCTACACGCACGTGCACGCGCGCGCGCACACACACACGCACACACACACACACACACGCACGCGCGCGCAACACACACACACACACACACACACACACACACACACCAAATAACTATGAAAACCTATAAAGCATATGATTATTCTTCCCAGCAGCGAACTCAGCTGAGGAGCCACAGAGGATTCCAGCTTACGCCTTCTTTCTGTCTGCGTTTTACTTAAAAATCTGAAAGAAAACGAAGCCCAGAGCGCTCGTGCAGAATCAACACACAAAGGGGTTAATTAGCGCTCGAAAGACGTCACACAAGCACACCAGCAAAGACCTGAGTTACCGTAGGCGATTCAAGTCTTTCTTGTTGTCCTTGTGTGACGTCTTTCGAGCGCCAGTTAACTCCCTTGTGTATTGATTCTGCATTTTAGTCTGTCTGCATTTTACCTGCTTATATCTTCTTTCTGTCTGCATTTTACTTAGCCTACTTACGTCTTCTGTCTGCATTTCATTGAATCGCGTCTTCTCTCTGCATTGTACCTTTCACATCTTCTCTCTGTCTGCAGTTTATTTACTCAAGTC
Source organism: Alviniconcha strummeri (assembly GCA_963584105.1). Taxonomy (NCBI): domain Eukaryota; kingdom Metazoa; phylum Mollusca; class Gastropoda; family Provannidae; genus Alviniconcha; species Alviniconcha strummeri. Next base: position 23,323,868 of record OY757546.1, on the reverse strand, counting down.
TTCTGTCTGCACATTTCTTACGTCATCTGCATTTTGTTCACGTCTTCTCTCTGTTTACATTTTACTTACGTCTTCGCTTTGCATTTTGCCTACTCACAATTTCTCTCCGTTTGCAATTTAGTTAAGTGTTCTGTCTGCAATTTACTCACGTCTTTTCTCTCTCTGCAACTTACTTATGTATTCTCTCTGCAGTTTACTCACATCTTCTCTCTGTCTGCATTTTACTCACTCACGTCTTCTCTCTGTGTACATTTTACTCTCGTCTTCTATACGGTGACTGTCATTCTCCACAGTGTATGAACCGACAGAAAGGACCATGAATTTTGTCTATCTTAATGTAGATTCATTCTCATAGTAAGAGTCTCCACCCCCCACCACCCCCCCCCCCCCCCCCCACCCCCGAACTAATCAGCATCGTCAGTGATGTCAGTCCCCTCCGGTGCGTAGCCTACCTGCTTCAAAAACAGCCCCGACCCCCACCCCCACCCTAACAATTCCAGTATGGAATATTCTACCTGCATCTGCAGCCGAAGCTCCCACCTTGGCATCTTTCAAGCGGCACCTCATGCAGCTCTCTTTCTTTTCAGGGTGACGCTGTTAACAGAACAGCAGGGTAGATGACGCTCGAGCTGTGCCGGTTGCTGGCATAACCCCGAGGACCGCTCCGTTAACCAGATCGGTCTAGTGAGATACCCGAAAACTGGTTAACAGGTGGGTCTTGCTGTTGTTTTCTCTAGGCTGCGGCAGTGCGCAGAACTAGTCTAATAACTGTCAACAGTATCAGCTCGACTTTTCTATCTGGATTGAAGTAGCTCTTCGGAGACGAGTCCAACTAAAGAAAGAACGTAGCAAGTCTTGCCGCGCACCTGCTGCAGTCAAATTGACGACCTGTTAGGTGATCGCATAAATAAACAAAATAAACGAAACTGCATCAAGCCAAATGACGCGACCTTTTACAACAGCTTGGGTCCCAGTAGAGAGAGCAGCTGTTCAATCGCTGAGTCCCATTGAGACGTGAAGGCATTGATACTTGATCAGCTCACTTCTGTCCAACACGGTGTTCACGCGCTCTACAAAGCCCATATGCGCTCAAACCCCGTCTCTCGGAAGCTTCCCCATCGCCGCTTTTGAAACGGTTCAAATGTTGAAGAACCAGGCAAACGTATTTACCAAAAGAAGACACGACATGGATACAAAAAACAAAAACAAAACACAAAAAATGATTCAACGTTTC
>OY757546.1:23305480-23322434 GCA_963584105.1 Alviniconcha strummeri | reverse complement strand
CTTTTGGCAGAATGACCGGGATTTTTTACGTGCTACTGTGGTAACACGGGGGTGGAACGGATACCGAAATAAGAGTCAGCACAGAAAGTCGACCCTGGAGAAGAAAATTCTCCCGCCGTTCCAGCAGGGATTCGAACCCGCGACCTTTCAATCACGAGTCCGGCGCTCTAATCACTGAGCTATCCCCGCCCCCGGCCAGTAGTGTGAGGTGCCTGTGCTTGAAAGCGCCCGAGAACCGTGAGCGGCGCGCGTCGAGCGACACGCATGGCTTGTTGCCCTCACCAAATGATTGCATGGACAACCCAGAAGGTGATGTTATCGTAACATGATCACACTGTCAACAGGCGCAGTGTATGATTACGGGAAGCCCTGTTCTGATTTATCGCAGGCGCAGGCGAGAGAGGTGGGGGAGGGGTAGTGCAAAGTGTGAGTGGGGTGTACAGTAACAATACAGGTATTCTAGAAGGAGAGGGGGAGTTTGCGACCGTCTCCTTGGATTTCATCGGAGAGAGAGAGAGAGAGAGAGAGAGAGAGAGAGAGAGAGATGAGAGAGAGAGAGAGAGAGAGAGAGAGAGAGAGAGAGAGACACAGAGAGACAGAGAGAGACAGAGAGAGACAGAGAGAGAGAGAAACTTGGTGGTTTACTTTGTCTCTCTCATAAAGACAGAGAGAGAGAGAGAGAGAGAGAGAGAGAGAGAGAGAGAGAGAGAGAGAGAGAGAGAGAGAGAGAGATCTACGAGCTACAGTGAAAGACGTGTGTCATGATAGTAGACCGGAATAAATGAATAGAGTCTGTCTCCCTGATGATCCTAACAAGGGTATTGCACTGGGAAGGGGCGATAATAATAAGCAATCTCGCTTCTGTTGAAGTAAAGCAAAATGTTTACTTATTTACTTACTATTTGAAGGGGCGATGTGCCGGGAGGTATTGAGCAGTTTGTGTGTGTGCATGTGCAGTTGGGCGCTAATAGAAGTATCTAGTAAAAAATAAAAATAAAAATCTGAAACAACAATAACTGCCTGCATTCTAAAAGTAAAACAAGATCCAAACACATAAAAGTTTGAGAGAAAAAAAGCGAAAAAAAAGAAGAAGCTATTTATTATGACAACAGGAAGCAAGCGAGCTTTCAGGGTACACCCCTCTTCAAGGTACAAAAACTTAAACAGTTAAACGGTGAAAATATGACTGAAAATATGACTGTTGTCAACAGTCTTCCAAACACTGGACATGACAACTGCAGAACAAAACAGCTCAACCAAAAGCAAATAAGTATCCCACATCTCATTTTTCACCGTTTAGCCCTTGTTTATAAGTGTTTTATGGCTTGAAAAGGGGGCTTACACCAGAAATTTGCATGTTGTGTTTCTCCTAATGAATAGCATATTTTTCAACCTTTCATTTCATAGTTCAGGAGCTGTGTGAGAGTCGAGGTGGACGTCCTGGGCTGTCCGTCCTAACGAGCCTTCTGGTTTCCGTGGACGTAAAGATTTATTGCACCGTGCTTCAGCATTGGTCACAACTTGTCCCTAATATGTCAACTGACATCTGAGGACATTAAGCATCAACTCATCATCAACCTTTCATTTGTTTGGAAGTATCTAGTGTTTTAGTTTATGTGTGGCCATGTGTTTTGTTGGACAGATATGTATTTGTTTAAATTGTTGTGTACTGTGTGGCTGAATTTTTAAAAATGAAATCTGTATATATAAATGAGTACACTTTCTTGTCGGTATTTTGCGCCATACAAATGCAAGCAGTAACACATAGGCTCAAGTTACATTACTCTGTTCCATGGCCTACTTTCTATACCATGAGCAACTTCTTCTTCTGGAGAATAGGGAAAGTCCGTTCTGATGTCTAGCAATTGTACATACAATTACAGTGTTGCCACCAAGTAGTGAATAGGCATTGCAAGTCTCATTTTCCAGTCACAATTACTAGACACCACAAAGTGCTGAACAGGTATTGCAAGTTTCATTTTCTGTTCACAATTAGTCGATCTGAGAAGAACTGAATAGGTACTGTAGGTCTCATTTTCTACTCACAATTAGTGGACATCTATCCGTGCCTGCTGCAGGAAGTTAGTTGCGGCACTTCAAACCAGTTAACATACTTTTGCTGTTTCACTTGAAAACATCCTCTACAATAACATTTCAACTGACAAACAGTATGATACCGTTTCTTTTTCTTTCTTGCTTTTTATATTGATACCCCCCCTCAGGTATCAGTCATTTGTAACAGTGGCAACAACAAAAATTCTTACATAAAACTTGAGTTGCTTTTCCTGGGTAAGGCTACTGCAACTGCAAATCAAATGCATAATGTACATTAAATGAAAGTTGTTGTTTTTTTTCCCTCTCAACACACTGGCTCAATTGTTGAAGAAATCTTGATATCAGTACTTAAAACAGCCGACAATAGAACAGAAAACTTGATATGTTGTTTGTAAGTATTTCTCAGCTAAGCCCTGTGGTTTACCCAGTCCTGGGTGAGAACACAGGGTGTGCATAACCTTTCTCCACACCTGTGTAAACACTTGCTGTCAGTATTTTATGTCTCTCTTTCCTTCACCCCCCCCCCCCCCCCCCCCCCCACCACCACCACCACAAAACCTGAGTTACAGACATCTTGATTTATCCATGGCTACAGGAAACTCACAATTATCATGACAATTTTCTTTGATCAAGTTACTGAAATGAAAAAAAGTAATGTTTTTGTTGTTGTTTTTAAAATTTTAATTATACTCCAGAACTGACAAAATAGAGTTGTTGCTCTTGATTTTATGCTTACCTGTTTCTGTGTGTGTGTGTGTGTGTGTGTGTGTGTGTGTGTGTGTACACATGCGTGTGTGTGTGTGTGTGTGTGTGTGTGTGTGTGTGTGTGTGTGTGCATGTGCAAGTGTGTCCAGATTATGAAAAACTGATATTTCAAAACAATCACAATGAACAGAGCCTACCACACACAGATACAAATAAACACACACACACACACACATACTCTTTGCAGTCATGTTCAATTTATTCAACCTGTTCAGACTTCACCTTCTTTGCTTTCTTTTTCCTCTCTTTTCCTTTCTTGGGTGATTGCTCTTCTTCACTGCCAAAATGCCTGTCCTTTGAAGTGTTTTCACCCTCACCACTGTCGCAGTCCATCGCTCGGTGCTTGGGCACCGGCTCTGGTGACACTCTCATTGCTTTCTTCACTTTATCCTTCTTCGCTTTCTTCTTCTTGTGTCTGACAGTATCCCTGTCTTCAGCAGATTCTCCTGGGGCTGCGGATGCTGTGGTGGAGGAATCGCCAATGCTGTGCTTTTTGAAGTTGCTGCCATCTTGGGGCTGAGCGGTCACCTGTACTTTTGTTCTTTTCTCTTTCTTCAGGTTCAAGAACATGGAAGTCACATGGTCCTCTTGGTCTTCATCTGCCTATCAATGGGGAAAATGAGATTATAAAAAAAATGACATTTTAAAATGATCAAAAACACAGAGCTTACCACACATAGATACAAACACAGTCATAACACATACACATGGAAGTCACATGGTCCTCTTGGTCTTTATCTGCCTGTCAATGCGGAAAATGAATTAGATTATAAAAACCTGACATTTCAAAACAGTCAAAAACACAGTTTACCAAACACAAACATCAACATATCATTAACCCTTTCAGTGCCAGGAAGGGGGAAGAAAATATGTGCAAGACTGTTCCAGGAAACTGCAAGGTACTGATTTTTTTGATTTTTTTAATCTCTTCTCACAAGCAAGGAAAGCACATATAGTTTGTTTTAGTTTTTCCCCAGCAGTTTATTTGATTATCTTACAAGTGATACCATAATCAGCAAAAAACACTGGAAGCATCAGCAGGGACAGAAGGTAGCGCGGGGGATCAGTGGAGGGTGAGGGTTGGGGGTGGTGGCTTATGGTCCAAATATCAGTAAGTTATAAACTAATGACATAACTCACACACACTACACATATAGACAGGCACACACACACGCACACACACAAAGCAGACATGCACACACACACATGCAGGCACACTCACACAGAGTACGACTAAGAGATCACCACACTGCCTGGTCCCATTTCTAAACGCAAAACAGCAGCACAGACTTCTACCTGCAAGTTGATGTCCTCGTCTTCAGCCTTCTTCTTCTTCTTGCCAGGAGGTTCTGAAAAGAGAAAAGGCATGCGATAGACAAGCAGTAGAACTCAGATATACCAAAGTCCTTGGGGGGGGGGGGGGCAAAATGGAGGGTTGGGGAAGTGGAAGAAGGTGGGGGGTGGGGGGTGGGGGTGGCAAGAGACACGCTCTCAGCACTGATATGTCTTCACACTCTAAGTATTAGGTTCTGTTGCCCAGTCAGCTACACAGGTCACACATCAGGGCAAAACCAATACAAGAGCACCAGATGCTAGTTAAAAAAAAACGAAACAAAAACATCGGGTAATGCAGTATCATAACAAAATCAAAATGTCTAACAAGTCAGCAATGTTGTGGCTAAAACTGTGAAAATTGGGAAGTCCAGAGACAATCAAACCAACACAGTCAATAGAATGCAAACATTTCATTGCTTAACAACTGAAATGTTTTACACTTATTATGTTGTTGATTGCTTTGATATAGCACTCTTCTCCATTCTCGCACAGACTCACTGCAATCCTGTTGCATGTGATACTAAATGAGTAACCGTCAATTTTTTACAGCACATTTTTGAATATCCACCCAAATGGTGTACTTACAGAGCTGTTTAGTTCTTACATGGCCAGTGCCACGTGAAACTGCTGCTGTATTGGTGTGTTCTATGTACACCATACAGCCATGCACGTCACATCACTCCATGCAAAACCACATAAGCAAGGTGCGTGCATGTTTAGCTGTAACCTGCCACCTGCATTTTTGACAGAATAACTGGAATCTTTTACATGCTACTGTGGTAACCCAGGAATGGAACAGATATCAAAATACGAGTCAGCAGTAAAAAAAAAAAAAAAAAAAAAAAGAAAGAAGGGCAGACCTGGTGGGGAATGACTTGTTCAGCCTTCCCCATAACACTTGCATTCAAGGAAACGCCACTCACACACTCCCTGCATGCTATACAATGACTCAGAATATATTTAATCTTAGGCGATTTACGACATCTCTGAAAACTGTGACTCAGTTGCTTCCCTTCTTTCAGCTACTGGCTACAGTTTTGTGACATGGTCTGGACATAGGAATGGTTTCTCATAAAGGTTGGGTGTAACTGTAAGCGAGCTGGTTTGGCCTAGCGGTAAGGCATTAGGATGGTAAGCAGAAAGACCTCAGTTCAGTTCCGCTTCAGCTCTCCTCTCTCTTCAAAAGTTGTGGTGTGTGGGCACTGCCATGTGACTTTGTCCCTCACAGTTAATGAAACATTAAATGGTTCTCATCACTGCCCATCTTAATGCAGGCATCATTCTGGTGTTGACAGTGTAGTGACAGGTACATAATCTCCCTCTTCCCCCACCTCCATACCCCCTTTCTCCCCATCCCTAATAAGACTTATGGTTTTTGTGGACATTAAGCACTGTTTACTTACTTAGGTAGGGTGTGTGTGTGCGTGTGTATGCATGTGTGCGTGCGTGCATGCGTGTGTGTGTGTAGGTGTGTGTGTGTAGGTGGGTGGGTGGGCGTGCGTGCATGCGTGCGTGCGTGCATGTGTGTGTGCGTGCATGCGTAGTTGCTGTGTGTGTGCGTGTGTGTATTTAAAATTCAAACTGTGTGCCCAGTACAAATTTTCCCTTGTCCTTTTTCCCAAAGAAATCTAACTGTGATGGTCACATTCATCAATTCTTAACACTGACAGAACTCTGCAGAGATGACACCACGCACCTATGCTGTGCAACAGCTCTTTCATCATGCGCTTGCGCTTGGTGTCAGCACCCTGCTGTTCCAGCCAACTCTCGCGCCTGCTGCTGAACAGCGGCAGTCGAAAGTTGGAGACCAGGAAATGACCGAAGCGGTCACTGTGGAGACGGTCACTCTTGACCAGCTCTTCAGCTACCCGCGTGCGTTGCTTGAGGCTGAGGTGTTTCCACACACTCTCCAGACAGCGACTGCCATTCTTAGAGCAGGCCACGTCCACCAGCAAACCCTGTGAAGAAGAAACGTATTCATCAAGCTATTGATACAGCGTGGACCACACTCCAAGTATCGCTTTCTGGCACCTTCCTCCAAACTCTGTCAGAATTGGTTACACCACTGAATGGGCACTCTTTATCTCCATGCAGCTGTCCTCTGATGCTGTCGATGCGCTGTGAAAGGTTTGGGTACGGATAAGACTGTGGAAGCAACAGAGCTTCCAAGTATGCACGTAAACATGAGGTGTGTCCAGCCTTGGGTTGAGGAAAAGAGTTCTGTTTTGATCCCAACGATTTTGGTTTTATTTGTACTGGTGTACAAAATGTGGACAGTTATGAAAGAAACAAATAAAAATATAGTCTTTGAGATGACTATTACAAACTTACTGCCATTCGAACTTAAACTAAACACTGTCCTTTCACTGATAGTTATTCAAGACCCATGGCACAATCAGTTACGGCAGTGGCTGGAGGAAGGATGTCATAAACCAAAGATAGTTATTCAAGACCCATGGCACAATCAGTTACGGCAGTGGCTGGAGGAAGGATGTCATAAACCAAAGATAGTTATTCAAGACCCATGGCACAATCAGTTACGGCAGTGGCTGGAGGAAGGATGTCATAAACCAAAGATAGTTATTCAAGACCCATGGCACAATCAGTTACGGCAGTGGCTGGAGGAAGGATGTCATAAACCAAAGATAGTTATTCAAGACCCATGGCACAATCAGTTACGGCAGTGGCTGGAGGAAGGATGTCATAAACCAAAAATAGTTATTCAAGACCCATGGCACAATCAGTTACGGCAGTGGCTGGAGGAAGGATGTCATAAACCAAAGCTTGGAGTTTCCGCGTGCCCCCCCCCCAAAAAAAAGAGGGGGGAGGGAGTTAATAAAATCCAGGATTTTGTGCTGTAAGTGTTTGTTGCAACAGAACTCTATACTGTATTCAAATCAGATACTGTAATTCAACAGTTTGCGTTATCAACATTTACTGTAATCAAACTCTACCACATACAAACTGAGCACTGTAATTTAACAGTTTGCGTTATCAATGTTCACTGTAATCAAACTCTACCACAATCAACAGTCTGCATTATCAATGTTCACTGTAATCAAACTCTACCACAATCAACAGTCTGCGTTATCAATGTTCGCTGTAACTCAGCACTGTAATTCAAGTTTGCATTATCAACGTTCACTGTACCACATACAAACTCAGCAGACACATGACAAAAAAGAAAAAAAAAAAAAAAAAAAGCAAGACTAGGCACCTTCATCTTTTTCAGAAAGATGTCCTTGTTCTTCTCCAAGACTGATGGACTGGAGAAGAAGACATCGATGACACGGCTGCCAGAGGGGTCGCAGCACAAGACCTTCAGCTCCTCAGGTGTGAGACTCACGATGCCCAATGCTGCATGCTTGGGCTTCTGGAACTGAAGCAGCTGCTGCAGCAGCAAAGAGCCGTGGATCTTGAAAGGTCCCTTGAGGGTGGCCTCCTGCAAAACGAAAATGCTGCTGCAAGAATACAGCCTTCTGGTTTGGGCCAGTGTTTCGTTTGTTTGTTTTTTGTTTTTAATACTTCATTTATCCCTTGCAGTGATTTTGGATCACTTTGCTTGGGTAACTTGACAGTGGCTGCAAGAACAGGTACTCATTTGTACCAGTGTGTGTGCAGTATTTTTGTGTGTCCCAACAATGGAATGGCTAGCAGCGTTTGGAATACTACTCATTCACACCAGCATGTGCAGTATTTTTGCCTGTCCCCACAATGGCGTGGCTAGCAGTGTTTGGAATACTACTCATTCCTGTCAGTGTATGAGCAGCATTTTTGTGTGTCCTAACAATGGAATGGCTAGCAGTGTTTGGGATATTACTCCTACCAGTGTGCACAGTATTTTTGTGTGTTCCAACAATGGAATGGCTAGCAGTGTTTGGGATACTAGTCATTCACACCAGTGAGCGTGCAGTATTTTTGTGTGTCCCAACAATGGTATGGTTGCCAGTGCTTGAGATTTTTACCATGCACACATATGCTGATGCGTGTGACTGGATGCAGGGGTGGTACAAACATCCCTTGCCGCACCAAGGAATCCAGCTTGCATCAGCATTGCACCTGGCTTTTTGGTGTGACACTCTTCCACCTGAGGTCCTAGTCTGGAAGTTTTGCTACTTTTGGAGGGGACATGGTGAGGGGGACAAAATAAAAAAAGGAGAGAGAAGTTGTTGACATATGCTATGTTGCAGTCTAAACTGAACAGAATCCAGTGCGTCTACTACAACCACTTTTAGTGGAGACAGGGACCGTTCTGGGGATCTATGCCTTGTGTCAGTACTGTGCTTTGTGAGAAGTCAGGCTTCAGACTAAAATGAATGCTTTGCGCTTTGTGAGAAGTCAGGCTTCAGACTGAAATAAATGCTTTGTGTCTTGTGAGAAGTCAGGCTTAAGACGGAAATTCACTAAAGAATAAAAGCTTGTGAGATAGCTAAATTAAGTTTGACAGAAAGTAAGCAAGAGTTTTTATATAATATCTTTTGAGTGAGGGAACTTGTAAGCCACTGTCATTCCCATTGTTTTTTTACATGGTGGGTGGCGCTTCAACATTAATTATGCCAACTGTTGTCTAACTCTAAATGTTGTTTTGTAGCGTGATAAAAGGGTTACCCAAAATTTGCATGTTGTGTTTCGTCCTAATAAACAGCGTTCTTTTGAACCTTTTGTGTGTTTGGATCTAATAATTATGCTCATTAAAAAACAAAGATTAATTGGTGGCACAACTGCCTACAAGCACAAGTTGTTTCTCTCCTTCATATGTGAGCTGGTTTGGCCTAGTGGTAAGGCGGTAGGCTGGTAAGCGGAAGGACCTCGGTTCGATACCGTTTCAGCTCTCCTTTCTTTTCAAAAAGGTTGTGGTTTGTGGACGCTATTGTGACTTTGTCCATCACTTCCTACTGAAACATTAAAATGGCTCTCATCGCTGCCCATCTTCATGCAGGAATCATTCTGGTGGTGACAGTGTAGCGATAGGTATATAATCTCCCTCTCCCCCCACCTCCATACCCCCCCCCCCATAAGCTGTACGGTTTCTGTGGATGTTAAGCACCATGTTTACTTACTTACTATTGCTTCATATTACCTTTGCCCCTTCAGCAGGTTTTTCTGCTCCCTCCTCCAGTGCAAAGAAAACCTCGTAGGCTGTGAGTGAGGCTATGAGTTTCACCAGGGAATTCTGTCTCTCCTCCGGTTCCCTGCAGTGGAAGGCACCCATCAGACTCTGCACAGTCAAATGACTTGAAAATGTAATGTGTTAGACACAGGGCTGAGTCAAACGACTTGAAAATATGGGTTAAACGCAGGTTTGAAAACTGTCAAACCACTTGAAAATATATGTGTTAAACACAGGTTTCAAAACAGTTAAACGACTTGACTATATGTGTTAAACGCAGGTTTGAAAACAGTCAAACCACTTGAGTAAGTAAGTTGGTGTTTTATGCCCAGTCAACCAGTACGGTTATATCAGGGCAATTAAACCACTTGAAAATATAATATGTGTTAAATACATGTTTCAAAACAGTCAAACCACTTGAAAATATAACATGTGTTAAATACATGTTTCAAAACAGTCAAACCACTTGAAAATATAATATGTTAAACATAGGGTATGAAAACAGAAATAAAGGTGAATTGTCATTCTGAACCTGACACAGAACTTAACCTTTAAGAGCACCCAAAGGCCCTTTATCAAAATGTCATTACAGGTGTGTCTGACACTGTCTAGTGACTAACACTTTCTAGTGACCGTACCATCCACATGTAGCAAAACAGCAAAGAAGGGTGGCTTGGTCCTCACCTGCATGCAGAATCATTCTGGTGAGGACAGTGTAACTGTGGTGGTGTTAGCTTTTTACTTGAAAGTGGGGAACAAAACAAAAACAAAAAGCAACAACCCCCTCCCCCCCAAAAAAAAATCCCCCCAAATGTATCCATCATGACTAACAGACTTCTGCTAACAACAAAAAAAAAGATTCACACCAGTGTCTTAAATACAGCATGGTCAACTGACTCATCCCTTTCTACTTTGTTCTGAGTTTCTCATCATTTATAATTTTCTTACGCATTTTAATTTCTATTCCATTTTGTCCCTACTTCAGTCTTACTTTACTTTGTCTCATCAGCAATATCACTTTTAGCCCCGTCACTTTGCTGTCCTCAAATGATATGTGGATGCGTGTGTGTGTGTGTATACGCTGGCATAGTACAGAATGAACTGATATGTGGATATGCCAACATAGTGCACACTTCAAGTTCATTGCACACACACACACACACACACACACACATTCTCATACCATCTGAGGACAGCGAACCAACGGGGCTAAAAGTGGACATTGCTGTTTCCTTCACACAGTAAGACACTCACCATGATGAAGTCATCTTGCTTCATATGCAGCCGTCGGCAGGCCTCCGCCAGACAGGTGACCAGGCTGAAGTACCCCACTGCCAGAACATCCTCCAGGTGCTCAAACAACTCATCAAACAGCTTCTCCATCTGATGAACAGTCACAAGGCCCTCAGCTGAACATCTTTTCATTGTTTTCCAATTTAATTGTGGGGCTTTTATTCCATTATATGAGACTATCCATTACAACATCGCTTCACTTTTTCTTCTTTCCATAATTCCTGCTGGTGGTTTCACATATTATACACATACACTCATGATTTATAAGAGGTCTTTTATTTCCATGCTGCTAAGTTACCATGTCACCCATGTGGTATAAAAATAAATTCAGCACTTGTTGACAGAGAAAACACACACACACACACACCAAACAAAAAACAACAAAAACTAAACAGTAAAACATCTTACATATTCTTGAATAACTGTCAAACACCATCTCCATCAGACAAACAGCTGCAATACTATATGTTGCTGGACAACTTGTCAAACATATTCTCCATCTGACAACACTTCATCAACAGACACAAAGTGCTCTATATTGTTAAATAACTTGTTAAATTTGTAATACACTCTCCATCTGACAGTCACAACATTTTACACGTTAAATAATTTGTCAAACCCCTTTCTTCCTCTGACAGTTACAACATACTCTCTGATGTTAAAAAGTTAAACGACTCGTTAAATGGCTTCTCTTTCTGACAGTCACAACATCCATAAAAAATAAAGTACATTTGTGACCTTCCCCATCTGACAAAGTCATAACAAATATTAACATGCTCTATGTTGTTAAATAAACAGTTTCTCCACACACACACATACATACTGCCGCACACACATACACACTGTCACACATTCACAGACCTATACTGACTTCCTGACACAGCTGTGGTTGAGAGAGACAAACAAGCAAAAACTCCATCTGAAAACACATAATACTATTCACATATTTTCTCACCACATCCTTCTCTTTGAGGTTGGAGATGAAACTCTGAAGGACGTAGTTGGCAACAGGATGAATGGCGTAGTACAGGAGCTTGCCCTGGAGCAGTGACTCAAATACATGCTGGTGCAGCTCAGTTGAACTCAGTTTGAAAATCACCTCCAGTAGATGGGACCCAACGACATCCTGTGCAACATCAGGAAGGCTGCCCAAACAGGAAAAACAAGTCACCCTTTCTGGCAGAACAGCACTCTTCATGGACAGGTATAAGGTTCTGGGAAGTAAGGTGGGGTGGGGGTTGGAGGGGGGGAGGAAGGGGGAGAAACAGACAAGGGGTGGGGGAGGGGGAAAGAAACTCAAAGGGAGATAGTTTTTGACAGAGTATTAGTATTTTACTAATTCATAATTGTAATACATATGTTAGTGGGTGATCGGATGGGAGCCTGTCTTGTGTGCATGTGTGTTTCATTGTGTAGGTGTGTGTGTGTATGTATGAACAGTTAGTGTTTGCTAGGTGATTATGTTTATGGTAAATACTACACTTAAGGTTCTGTTCATTGAAATGTATGTAAACGTGATTTTTGTCAAGTTGCTTGTACAGCACAATGAATTTAACTCATGTTAGAGAATGGTGCTTTATAAATATAAAAACTCTATTATTAAGATTATAGCAGCCTTTCTGCATGCCACAGAGCAGCACATTTCACTGATGGGCACACTACAAGAAACAAAAGCCTTGGCACATACCACTCAGCTGGGTTGTCTGACTGTGGACAGAAGCGTTGGACTTGCTGGAGGATGTTGCGGCAGTGTGTCTGGCACAGACTGGCGTCCACCTTGTGCCAGATCATCAGCACTGCCTGCATCAACAGGCTGAAGAACGGGTCCTTTAGGTGAACTGGGGGAACAGGAACACAACACTATTACCTCCATCTGTGTACATGTGTGCAGGTTTCACACTCTGGTGTGTGTGTGTGTGTGTGCGTGCGCGTGTGTGTGTGTGTGTGTGTGTGTGTGTGTGTGTGTGTGTGTGTGTGTGTGTGTGTGTGTGTGTGTGTGTGTGTGTGTGTGTGTGTGTGTGTGTGTGTGTGTGTGTGTGAGTGTGTGTGTGTGTGTGTGTGTGTGTGCGTGTGTGTTTGTAAGTGTGTGCGTGTGTGAGTATGTGTGTGCGTGCGTGTTGTGACTGTGCATGCATTTGTGCATGCATGCATGTGTGTGCGTGTGTGCACACAAGTGACTTGCATTTTGCATATCATGTAAATCATCCAAAGTTGCTCCTTCCTTCCTTCATCACATGACAGTTATTAAGCCAGTCTCCTGGTTGAGCATACCCTGATGCTATCATCACATCAAACTTCAATTGCATCTCTGCCAATAATTACCAGACTTGTTGGCACTCTACACTTAAGCATAAAGAATGCATAGGCAAAGAATGGAAAGCAAATCAGCATATGCAACTAAGAGTAAGAGCAAGATGAGGGCTAAGAGTAAGATTTTGGCAAAGAGTAAGACTAAGACTATGGCTAAGAGTAAGGCTAGGGTGAAGAGTAATAAGACTTTAAAAGTTAGTAAGACTAAGGCAAAGAGTAAGACTAGGGTTAAGAGTAAGGCTAGGATTAAGAGTAGTATTTACTAGTAAGACAGGGCAAATAGCAAGACTAGGGCTAAGAGTAGCCAGAGTAAGACTAGGCTAAGAGTAAGAGTAAGACTAGGGCTAAGAGTAGTAAGAGTAAGACTAGGGCTAAAGAGTAGCAAAAGTAAGACTATGGTTAAGAGTAGTAAGAAGAAAAACAACTCAATAAGACTAGGGCTAAGAGCAAGACTAGGGCTAAGAGTAAGACTTAGGTTAGGGCTAAGAGTAAGACTAGGGCTAAGACTCTTAGGAAGACTAAGAGTAAGGCTAGGGCTATGTAGCCCAAGAGTAAGACTAGGGCTAGGAAAGAGTTATGCATGGGCTAACAGCAAGGCTAGGGCTAGGACAAGGCTAGGGCTAAGGCTAGGGCTAAGACAAGGGCTAAGATTATGACTACACAGTGCAACTGTCTGTTGGCTGAGTTCCATCAGGGAAAGGCACTCCAATGTCCCACAAGAACATCCCCAACTGGGTCCGTAAAGTAGCCGAAAGAAAACCAGACTACATGGAAAACTGACTCCCAGCCCTCACAATGCTGACCCCTGAGGTATTACCTTCATAATCACAGATGTGGAACAGCCTCTCTGCGTAAGTGTCAAACAGCTCTCTGAACTGCTCTGGAAGCTTCACTTCAGGCACTGGTGCTGGTATCTCTGTGATCATCATCCAAAAAACAAAAAAATGTGACCAAATAATCATTTAATACTATTACTAATAATAGCTTTACATAAATTCATACCCTGCTGGATATCACACCAGTCTGACTCTCTGAGTTTGGAGTTAGACTCTGTTCAAAGTCAGCAGCTTATCACTTATATCAGAGTCATACTGTCAAAGTGTCAGTGTCACTGTCAGTACTGTCATAAGTGTCAAACAATCATAGTGCAGAAACTGTCTCCTTGTCATCTGATGTTGAAGAAACTGAGAATAATGACAAAATATGATTTTTTTTAATGAACAAACAAACAAATTGTAATGCTTCATTATATTACACCTTTACAGTATTATTGAAATTAGTGTAGATATTTGACAGGCTAAGAGTAATATTATGTGGGGATGTGCATCAGTCAACATTACATTATACTAGTTCACCTGTGTCCTTTAGTCTCAGCAACCTAGACCTATGGTATAATTCAAAGTTTTTTTGTTAACAGATGACACCTTGAAGTTGAAGGTCCAACTCCATGCAAAAACTAACAGAATATAGTGCAGTTGCACTGCTAACTTCAAAGTTTGTGCATGTGACTGTGGCTCTGTGTGCATGTGTGTGTGTGTGTGTGCATGTGTGTGTTTGTGCGTATGTATGTGTATGTGTGTGGGTGGGGTGGGGTGCAGTTATTGTGTGTGTGTGTGTGTGTGTGTGTGTGTGCACGCATTGGATTTGGTACACATACATGTATCAGTTTGTGTGTATATGTTTGCATGCACATGTATCTCATAACACAAACAGTGCTTATGTGCCTGCATAAATTAAAATGTAACACTGTAAATTTGACATGATTCTAACTCAGCACATCAAACTGACAAATCAACACAATACCTCTAGAATGGCGGCTATGCCCTGACTTTTGACTTTTCTTCAACTCATGCACTACCGAGACACCACTCAAAGCCTCCAGCAACGCCCGTAACACGTGGCTCCCATACGCGTGAGTTGCAAGAGTCTCAAAGTGGGAGTCCACAAACTGGCACATTGTTTCAAAACTCTCCAGAAACTTCTCCTGAGCAACATCCTCTTCCTCATCATCGGCTGAATCATGTTCTGGCTGATGAAAGAAATGTGGCAGGTTTTGAACCAGTCTCTCGAACACGTGGCTAGCGAAGCGGTCAAGAAAAGCCACCGACAGGTCTGAGACTGCTGCCACATAGAGCGTGCGGAGGTTGGATGGTGAGGCAGCAGCAATGAGGGATTCGATGATGATGCTGACAGTCTGGTTCTGGGAGACCTGGACCACCTCCTCTGCCAGGTTGCTGAATGTGGTATTGAGGAAGTTTGGATCTGCACAAAGTAAAGAGAGAGGATAAAAGTAAAACTAAAACACTAAAAGCAATAATAGAAAAAAACTTGGGGGTGGGGGTTCTGATAGTGATACTGATAGGTTGGGAGGGGCAGCAGTGCATGACACATGGAAACTGTGAAAGCAAAACTGTGCATACTCTTGAGACTTCATACTGTGAGTGTGATGACCTGGAGTATGATGCAATGCTGAACCTGGTATTTATGATTAGTGAGATGTGGATGGTTGATGGGGGGGGGGGGGGGGGGGGGGGGGGGGCAGGGGAGGGAAAGGGGGGGAATGTAGGGACAGACTGAGGTGGCCGAGTTCTGATGCAATCATGAACCTGGGTTTGCAGGTGTTGCAAACACATTTTAGAACTTGCAAGTCACATACAGCAAACACACTGTTTAAAAAAAAAGGTGTTTTTTTTACAACCAAACTTTGTGCTAAACACACTGACAGCATTTTTAAAGAATAAGACCAATCCTGCACTTATGTACTATGTAGTTAAAATTCTGCCTCTTAGTCTTACATCTACTGCAGAATTCTGTGCAAGCCTGATGGTAACAGCACTACTTTCAGTATCCTTGTCCCTTGAAGTTGAACTTAAGAGTAGGACCCCCTATGGCGTTGGCAATCAACATTTCTCACCAGTGTTTGGTCAGATCTGGGACCTTCATTGGTACTTGCAGACTCCTTGCTGGTTTGTTTACTGTCTTCAGTAGGCGGCCTATTGTCAACCAGCTCAGAGTTAATGGAAGGAACCGGTTTAAACTACCATGATCACTACGGAAAAAAACAAGTCATATGGCTCAGTTTTCTGCGTTGTCTTTTATGACATTATACTATAGATTATGCTGAGCTGCGAAATGTGGTTGTTCCCGCATGCAAATAAATGGCTGGAAACTAGTAGTAGAAATGCAACTGGAAACTGACATAGGTACTGAACTATTAGTATTACTGACATCGTTTGATTTCACCCACCCTGGCAGCTGTCAAAGTTGTTATAATTTATATACATAAATTATAATATATGACATGTTCTAACATTGCAACAACTGACTTCACATCCTGACATCAGAGAGACAGAGACTGAGAGAGAGACAGCTTGAAGCCTACTGCCCTTTAATTAATCTGGCATATATATGCATTCTGATTCTGTCATATAGATTAGACTTTTTTTGCATGATTGATATAGTTAATAGTAGTTAGTACATGGCAACCTGCATGGGGTTTGAGCAATTTTCTTGCGACAGAGAAGGGCTTATTTTGTGTTGAAAACATGTTGTTTTTCTGTGTATATCACCATGATCAGTATATGTGACCCCTGGGGTATGGTGAGGAGGTTAGGGTGGGCAGGGACATAAATTTAGTGCATGTGAATGTAGGGCCAGGGGGGCAAATACACAGATTTTTTAAGATTTTTAAAAACACAAATTAACCCCCTCTAATGCAACTGCTCAAACCATGTGCATTTATTACATAATACATATACCCAAAGAATCCAGATCTGTTTCACAGAATGCATGAAATTTAATTAAAGACTTTTAGTTTTACTAGTTTTAGCAGTCTCTGCTCTTTCTCTCTCTCAATCTCTGTCTTTCTGACGTACAGGAGTGAAGGTGATAGTGGTAGTTGCTGCCTACGTTAGCTTCCAGCTGCATTTCTAGATTCCCACCATTCAGATTCATGCATCCATGTGGGACCAGCCACATTTGCAGTTCAGTATCATGGCATGAAACTGAAAGACAAGGCAGAAAACTTCTTCTTTTTCCCCCATAACCATAGTCCATAGGCATAGTCATGATCATGATAGTCGGAAC
>OY757546.1:23273436-23300936 GCA_963584105.1 Alviniconcha strummeri | reverse complement strand
GTGGTCCAGAGAGGCAATTTTACTGTAGCGATAGCATGTGTTCCCTGTGGCCCACGCCGTTCTCTTATCTATGCGTGAGCATGAGGATTTTGTGTGTGCTGAAAATTGTCTGCGGCTGAGCAAGTAAAACCTGATTGCTGCCATATGCCCGCTATGGTCTCCATTTTTGACCGACTCCGCTGCCTGGGTCACTGTCCTGTTCTACGCTTCTACCATGCCATTACATATAGCACATACTCTGTGGTGGGGGTGGGGGGGGGGGATTGAGAACCAGTCAAACAAAATAACAGTTAGGATGTATGACCAGTTGCTGATTTTGTTTCTAGTATAATTTATATGCTGATCTTAACCTGTAAAATACCAGAAATTACCAGTTAGTGCAAACCCTGAACAAATTGTATGTAACTTACCAATAACGGATATTATCAGTGATAATATGTAAAATCATATTCATGCTAAAGAATGATACTTGATAGACAAGAGAAGAAAAAGAAACAGGCTGGAAGAAGACAGACTGCCACAGTTACTGAAAGTGAAGGCAAAGTCACTGATCTAGCAAGATACTATACATTTGCATACTACAGGCATGCTTGATGTGGTGCTGGTCGCTGCCAGTACTCAGTAATATAATTATAAGTGTCATTGCCATATTATGATAAAGCTTTGCTTAGTTTAAATCAGCATTTGTTACACAGTTACAGTACAAAACTGCAATCATTGTAACAATGCACTGGTTTTGACTGCACTTTTCACTTAAATTGTTAAAATGTAAAGTACAGACATGATGGAAAATAGAAAGTTGAAACAACCTTTTTCGGTTTCTGTGGCCACAAAACCCTGTTGAGTGAAAGGATGTAAATAGGTGCTGACACTAGTGACAGTCAGTACTGAAGTAAAGTCATAGGGTATAATATATTTATAATAGATAATACAAATAATTATATAACAGAATTGCAGCAAAGGGTGTCAAAAACTGTCATTTATAACATAAAACCTTTTGAGCCAGGGCTTTCCAGACCAGCTAATCATTAGAACTAGATTTCTTGGTGTGAACACATGGACATGCAGCTGCTGGCTTGTCATTGATGTCACACGCCATCTTTTTTCCCCATAGACACTCAGAATCTGAATCTTTTACTTTATCATTTTTGTTTTTAAATTGACTTTGAGTTAGGCATGTGGCCTTTGCTGTGAGACTATCTGGTCTTGAACCAGTCAGTGGCAAGTTTAGGAACTTAAACAATGGCCAGTGCTGACCAGGTAGGCATAAATGCTGCCAGTGTGAACTGAAAGTACCCAAACCCTCCATGTGGACCATGTGTCAAAGCAGGGAGAAAAGTGTTTTTTTGTTTTTGTTTTAAAGACAGAAGAGAAAGAAAAAAAGAAAGAAAGAGGAAGAAGCAAAGGAACAGAACAAGTAAAGATGATAAAGAAAAGGAGCCAGGTGATGAAGAAGAAAAGTGGTATTAATTGACATTAGGGATGATCAGCCAGATTTTTTATATATATATATATAAAAAAAAAAAATAGAAATTTTGCAGCAGCAGCCTTGAACTTAGAGCAGCTAACCCTTCTGCTTCATCTGATGCCTGTTAGTGTTTTCCGCTTGCAGTGTTTAGATAGAAAGTATGTAAAAACCAGAAATTTGCCCTGGGGGCATAAATGCCCTTAAAAATTGTTTTAGGAGCGTGATATTGATAACATGATAACTGTGCTCTTTGTGCATGTGCAACACTGATACACTTACAGCATGTGTTGTTCTCTTCCTCTGCAGTAGGTTTTACTTTTAGTCTTTAGGGATATTTCAAAACAAAGATGTGAGACTCCTTTTTTCTTTTTTACTTGGTCAATGCTTCCATGGTGTTTGATGATTGTGATGGTGCAGATGCAGCGAGCCATACATCTGCTGAGTCGGCAGTCGGCTCCTGAGACTCTGGGCTCCCTGATTCGTGGGTGGACAGCGCTGAGCCAGAAAATGCCGAAAGGGTTTGAGAAGTTCTTCCCCAAGCCGGGCGGGCAGGCTGCTGAGAAAAGTGCCAAGCCGACACCAAAAGGTGAATGTACAGTGTAAACAGTGTACATACAGGCTTGTGGATTCATCGTGTGTGCATGCTTACATTATCACACAGTGTATATATGTATACTACACATGCATGCAGTGATGCACTTACACAAGAGTCACAGACAGACTTATGCACACATGTACATGCTTGGGCACATAAACACACACACACACACACATTCCATTTTTTACAGTCACTCAGAAAGGTTCTACAGGCACTAGGTGGTTTGTGTGCACTGATAAACTTGTACAATTTATAACCTTACAATCTGTGCCAGTCTAATCTGTATACAACTGTAATATAAGATCACACAGTCAGTTGCATTTGTCACAAGTGGTGCTGCTTTGTTACAAGTTATTACTACCCCAGCAGCCAAAATTCTCATCTGTTCATTTTGTCCATTTGCGTAGATCTATTTATTACTCCCTTCTCACTGGGCTTCCAAAGAATGTCATTGAATTTCTCCAAAGAATTGGAAATAGTGCAGCTGGTTTTGTTTTTAAGTCACTCTTCTTGAGTGCTTCCAGTTGCACACTGGCTTCCTTCCAGTTTTTAGTGTAGAGATCTACAGTGTTACATAGTGTTAGTGTTTCACTGATTGTGATAGTGATACTGGTCCACAGTATCTTGCTGACCTCTTCATTTCTGTGTCCCTTCTTATCAGCCTTCTGATCATCAGATTTTCAGATTTCCAATGACATTGTGGAAAACAAAACAAAATGTGACAGATTTTTTTATTTTATTTTTGAAGACTGGTACAGTGATACTGATAGTTATAGCATGAACAAACTCCTCCAGTCATTTGTAGTGTCAGTCACTGAAACGTTCTTCTGCTTTATTGACTTTAAACTAACTAAAGTTTAATTTGTCTCTTCTGAAATTGTATTTCTTCAAGCAGTAACACATTTTACTACTGATGTACTATACTTCTAAATTATACCTTAGCCAGGTTTGATTGCTTTCTAACATATATCATTACAATGCCAAACATATATTATATGTGTGTGCTTGGCAGCTGTTTGGCATTGTAATTTGCGTGAATGGTGTCTTTAGTCAGTGAGGCATCAGCTTTAGTAATATGTACTGATTTTTTTTCTTATCCTGATTTATTACCATTATAATGTTAAAATTGAGCATGAGAGATCTAGGCAAGAGAAGGAGGCATGGGTTGGGTGGGTGATAAGACAGATTCAAATTGGTGTTTTTGTTTGAGATCATTAATATTTTGTTAATTATTGTATGAGTGGACAAGCGGAGACTGGTGTGCGCATGTCATTGTGTGTGTGTTGTTGTTGTTGTTGGTGTCTGTGTGTGTCTATTGTTTGATAGGCGATAACGGTAATTTAAGCTACAATAATTAAGGTTTTGTTTGCTGAAATGTATGTTATTGTTAATGTAGTTTTTGTGATAAGATGTTTGTACAGCGCAGTGAGTTTAACTCTGGCTAAATAATAGTGCTTTATAAGAATTATTTATCATTATTATTATTAAAATACCAGTCAGTAGTCTGATCTAGTTTATACTGAGTGAGTATTTAAGGACTTTGCACTCACATGAGGAAAGGTGCAGGTAAATATTGTTATTAAATATTAGTAAAACCAAAAGTAAAAATCATTTCGAGCTCAATCCTTTTCAGAAGTACCCAAAACAGAAACACCCCCACCTTCCCGGTCTGCACCTCGACAGAATGCAAGTCAGGGTGAGAAGAAACCGGAATTCAGCTTCACCATGGGAAAGTAAGGGTCCTGCTGTCACAGCGTCATTGTGTGTTTGTATTTACAATTGACGATTGTGCTTAGTAATAGTATGGTAAAACAATTTCCTCATCAGTAGCAAAATGTGTTTTGTTAAAATACACATTTGATGACAGTCTCCTATTTATATGCTCTGACTGCTTTTATTTGTCTGCTGTTTTTAATTTTTATTGTTTTATTTTCTGAGTCTGTGTAACAGTCATGCCCCCCACCCCCCACCCCCACCCCACCCCTTTTCTCCCCAGCATGCGTTTGTTTGTTAGGTGACCAACTACCACAGCACAATTAACCGACATGGTTTGGTGTTTTGTCAGAGGGCGAAATCCTTTCTCTGATCCCAACGACCCCAACACCAAGGTGCTGATTGGCTTGATCACTGGAGTGGGGATTGTGGGATTGATTGGGCTGTACCAGAACCAGTATCGTGAGATCACATACAAGGACTTCATCAACAGCTACCTTTCACGTGGAGTTGTAAGTCATCTATTTCTAGCTCTCTAAAGGTCTGGTGCCATAGTTTTAAATGTGTTTTAAATGCATCTCATGAGTTTGAAGTTTGATGATTATTCATTTATTGTTTTATGTTTTTTTACTGACAATAACTTTTAGACATGGAAATTGGAACTGATGGATTTCGTACAGTGTTGTGATGTGACCACTAGCAGTTCACTGTTGTGATGTGATGTGACCACTGGCACTACAGTGTTGTGATATGTGGACAGGTGGAGAAGCTTGAGGTGGTCAATAAGAAGTGGGTCAGGGTCAAGCTGGTGCCAGGAACGCAAGTGGATGGATCAGTGAGTTCATTTCATCTTCTTATTGATGATTTCCCTTTTCTCTTTCTCTTTTTCCTTGTTCTGTGTGTGTGTGCATGTGTGTGTGTGTGCATGCATGCGTGTGTGTGTGTGTGTGCCATGTATGTGTTATGTTCAGTTGACCCTATTTCTTCTTTGCAGAGTGTGCTGTGGTTCAACATTGGCAGTGTGGAGTCATTTGAAAGAAGTCTGGAGAATGCCCAGGTGGAAATGAACATAGAACCAGCCAACTACGTCAGTGTTATCTACAAAACAGAAACAGAAATGTGAGATCCAGTTCAATTCTTTTCAAGGGTTTTGCCATTTTTTTCTTTCTTTGCTTGGTGGCCTGTTGGCATTTTGGATATATTGGGTTGTTCAGGCAGGGTTGTTTGACTTTGATCCTTTGACTTTTACCCAGCATCGCTTAAGTCCCTTGGCTGTTTTTACTTTTGATGGGTACTTTCTTCACAATGGAAGGCAGAGAGAGTGAATTTGTGAAGTTTACAGTGCCAACTTTAAAGGCACAGTAGTGGCATTTGTACTGCTTCGCAGTTGTAGGTTCAGCTTCCATTGTTATACACAGCATGAAGCCGCGCCTACTCAGAAATCAGCCCCGAAGTGGCAGCTGTGACGTTTTGTGACTTCATATACGGAACATTTCCACTTGTGCAAACCAGCTTTGCTGAACTGCCCAGTAAGGAAAATGCCTTGGAGTCTTCTTTGATACTATGATAGTGATCCTGGTTCAAGGACACAAGAGCTTGAAGAAATGATGAAAACAGTGTGCTTGCTGGGTTGTGCCTTGCTACTTTTTCTTTGCTTGGTGGATTACATTTGAATTTTGGATATAATATATTGAAAATGCCTTAGTGTCTCAAGTCTTCCTTGACATTGACCCCTTTTTAAGCATACAAGAGTTTGAAGAAGCAACAATATCAGTATGCTTGCTTCCTGTGTGCTGCCTTTATTGTTTTCTTCTTCTGGCTGTGTCTCTTTTCACAGGCCACAGTTACAGAGATAATACTGTGATGAGTGAGATGAAGTCTTGTTGTTTTGACATCCCCATTGCCACATCCCCTTCTGTTTTGTGCAGGGCCACAATGCTGTATTCAGCCTTGAACATCTTGCTGCCTCTTGCTGTCATCATCTGGCTGTTCCGTCGATCAGCAAACATGTTTCAGGTCTCTGTCTGTCTGCTTGTATGGCTATGTGTGTGTGCTTGCATGTGTGTGTGTGTGTGTGTGTGTGTGTGTGTGCGTGTGTTCACAGGTATGTGTCTGCTTCTGGTGTTCCTACATCCACTGCACTGACCCCTCCACCCCCACCACCTCCCCTCATGACATACCTCTTTTGTTCATGACCTGTGCCTTATCACGGGTGGGCCGTGCCCAGGAAACCACTGTGGGTTTCATTGACAATTTGCCGGATGAAAAAAGCAGGGTTTGTACAGTCCTTTTTAGTGCTTAAAAGTCCTCTAGTTTTGAAAACCCTTGCCCTGATATGAATCTTGGCTGACTGGGCATTAAAAGCCTGTGACCTTTCCTTTGAAAGTCCCCTTTTAAAGCAGTGGATGTCCTTGTGAATCATTTAAGGCTAGGCACAGTATTTGAAAGTCCTGGAAAAGTTGAACTTGTGGTATGTTGTAGTAGTGCTCAAGTGTCTGGACAATGACGTTGCTTCTCTCCCTTCCAGCTGTTTCTGATACACAAGTCTAACTAAAAAATATGCATTTAAAAATTATTATTTTTTGCCATGTTCAGTGATTCATGCTATCCTTCCGTTCCAGTTCCTGGTCCTACCTTAGTCCAGTTATTAACAGAGAGAGTTTTGATCTTGCAAAAATAGGCTGTTTTAAAAAGAAATCTGAAACAGGTTTTTTTCAACAACAACAAAAAAAGCAGGCTCTTGGAAGTCCTTAAACACCCCCTCCCCCCAGAAACCCCCCCCCCCCCCCCACCCCAACCTGTGTGAAGGGGAAAAGTCTGCAAGGTTTTTGTGTGTGTTACAGGGTGGGGGAACGCGCGGAGGAACACGGGGAGGGGCTGGTGGAATATTTGGCTTCGGCCAGAGCACAGCAAAAATCATCAAGGAGGACATTGGCGTCAAATTCAAGTGAGTCTGTTCAGAGTCTGCTAGACTGCTTTCAATAAATAAATGAATCTGAAACAACGAGGCCCAGAGTGTTTTTTTCTACTTCCTATATATGAGGTAATATCCACTGTTTATGAGGCTTTAACAGCCTCTTGCCAGAATGACTGCTTATAAATGCTTCTTTTCTTTTCTGGGATTGAACACCCACCATTTTAAACGATGCATTAGGCATACACAGTGGTTACGTTAGTCACCATCTCCCCTGTCTCCTATCATGCTCTTTGTATTTTGTAAAGCACTTGGAGCTTCATAAGAATTTGGGCTTTAGAAATTATCATTATTATTAGTATTTTACTGATTCAGGTCAGGGTTCTGTTGTCTTTGTTTCACATTTCTCTGCAGTTCACAAGAGCAGCACATGCAATGTTACTGTTGTTAACTAACAGACACGTGATAGATGTGCGCTAGACACCTGGTGGGCCTGGCATCACTTCATCATTTCTAAACATACTCAGTAGAACACAGAAGGCAGAATTTACTGGATGAAGAAGTGTTGTAGTTAGAGGGCAGGTATTCCTGGCTGCAGGTGTAGCATGCAAAGCTCTAGTCTGATCTTGGAAAAGATAACTTTTGACAGCTCTGGGTTCACTGCACAGGAAGCCTTGATTTAATAATAAATAAAATGTTTATAAGTGCAAAATGTAGTCTGTAGAGGTTATTCTAAGTGCGCGCACACACACACACACACACACACACACACACACACACACACAGAGGCACCTGCACACAGAGGCACCTGCACACATACACACACACACACACACACAGAGGCACCTGCACACAGAGGCACCTGCACACATACACACGCACACAAGCATGCTTGCTATAAAGAGCTTAATTTACACAGTGTAAAATGGGCAGCAAATATATTTCTGCGTCAAAGGTATGCCACATTGCTGAGGTGACAGAGCAGTTGACAGGATGTTAATATCCAAGAACTAATGAACCAACTTTCCTGCTTCCAGGGATGTGGCTGGCTGTGAGGAGGCCAAGGTGGAGATCATGGAGTTTGTCAACTTCCTGAAGAACCCCCAGCAGTACGTTGACCTGGGAGCCAAGATTCCCAAGGGTGCCATCCTGACAGGACCCCCAGGAACGGGCAAGACCATGCTGGCCAAGGCCACGGCTGGGGAGGCCAATGTGCCTTTCATCACTGTGTCGGGCTCAGAGTTTCTGGAGATGTTCGTCGGTGTTGGTCCATCTAGGGTGAGTTATTCTCCTCTGTCCTTGTCTTCTCACCATTTTGTTGTTGTTGTTTTTTTTTTCTTTTTTTTTTGCTCAGTAGTGAAAAAGTCACACATATTACACGTATAACTTGCAGCAGTGCTTTCCTACTCAGATGCAAGCCACATTTTAATTTGATGAATTCACTGATTGGAAAATCTTAGAAAAACTGCATACTTATCACAGGCAGAAAAACTGCATATTGATGACATATTTATCACAGGCAGTAATCTGAGTTTACCATCCTGTCAACTGTGCAAGGTCACCTCTGGATGAGCTTGTCTGTAACTGTTTTCATCACTAGTTGCACAATGCAATGGGTTTCTCTCTGGTTAAAGAATAATACATTCTAACAATTATCTAGTAGTAGTATTAGTAGTAACAACTGGTTGATTCATCACAGGTGCGAGACATGTTTGCCACAGCCAGAAAGAACGCCCCCTGCATCCTATTTGTGGACGAGATCGATGCCGTGGGACGTAAGCGAGGTGGTCGCAACTTTGGGGGGCAGAGTGAGCAGGAGAATACGCTGAACCAGCTGCTGGTGGAGATGGATGGTGAGTGCTCAGTGCTGCCAGACCATTATTGCTTTTTTCCCTCCCTGTGTGACTCCTTGTCTGTCCTCTTGCTTCCCCCCCCCCACCCCACCCCTTTCTGTTATTTGCTTATGACAACAAGTTTGACTGTCCTAGGTGACCCTGTGTGATTGACAGGACATTAAATCCAATTACTACTACTACTTTCTCTGTCTCTTTTTCTTTTATTTGTGTGTGTTCAGTGATCACTGTTAGGTTGGCTGTCTGTCCATGGGGCTGTGATGTCTGTGGATTGTTCATTGCTGATGGGCCTATTGGGCGGTTCAGTGAAGCTGGTTTGCACAAATGAATGTCCTTTGTCCTCTTTTGTGCAAGAGGTCCTGAGAGGTCGCAGTGTCATTACCGGGCCAATTTCGGAGTAGGCGTTGCGTCATGCTGTGTATAACGGTGGAAATTGAACCTAGAATTGTGCAGCAGTACAAATGACACCACTGTTGCAGTTGCAAAAAATACTGGGGAAATGGGATGGAGGATTGGAAAAAAAAGGTCTTTGCATCATTTTTTGGCTGACCAGAAGATCACGATTTCGTGGAAAAATGCCTTTTGGGGCATCCTATAGCACAAGCAACATGTTATTGCTTGTTACTAGACACTCTGACTATAGGCCTCCAAAAATGCCTTTAAAAGTTGGCAGTGTAAAATTCGCCTTCCATTGTGAAGAAAGTACACACTGAAGTAAAAGCAGCCAAGGAACTCAAGTGATGCTGGGCAAAAGTTAAGGGAGGTAACAACCCCAACTGAACCGCCCAATACACAACGTGTCATGTGAGACTTTCAGTATTTTGTGCCCTCTGCCATGCAAGGGAAAGTATTCTCAGTGTGATCTCAGTGTGGGCTTTTACCAACAGGTTTCAACACGCAGAGCGGAGTGGTGGTGCTGGCTGCCACTAACCGAGTCGACATCCTTGACCCTGCTCTCCTCCGTCCAGGTCGCTTTGACCGACAGATCTATGTCCCTTCACCAGACATCAAGGGCAGGTAAGTCATGGCTTGAATGCCTCTTTACCATCTTCTGGGGTTGTTCAAGGTGAAGATCACCATGCACAAAATGTTGGAACAAGAAAAAATATTTAAACAGGGCAAAGTTTAATGGACAAAGTTTCGGTGAAATTATCTAGCTGCTGAGCAACAGCTGAGAAGACTAAGAATTATCATTTGCAATAAAATCATTAAGATTATAAGAACATCCTTGAATTTGTCTTTTAAAAACCTGACCAAAAATTGAATGAACCTGAAAGTTTTTTTGTTCATAAGTTTCTGGAAAATGTTCTTCCTTTTTCTTCAGTATTGTCTTACGGTATTGTTTGATACTCATGTAAAGTTTTATTTGTGGTAAAGTTATGCCTCATGGTGTATGTGAGGGATCTTCAGCTAAAAAGAGAAAGGCATGGTAGCTGTTGCCGTAGTTTCCTCCAACATTGTCCTTCTGTGCATACCATTGCAGTGTTAGCCATCATCTGGCGGTGCAATCCGATGTGGGGTATGTCAGTAATGGGCTTTGCGATGTCAAGGAGAATAATAATAAACCGAGATTTCCATAGCACTGTGACACTGACTGAAACAGCCTTACAATGCTTTACAATGAAACTAGCCTCCAAACTATAATCATATGAAAATATCATTGGCGTTCTAAGTTTATGACTGGAGTGTTATTTACAGAAGACACAATTAATAATATAACAGGACAATGTTCTGATGAAAGTCAGAATGTAAAAATAAAAGCAGTCCCCAACACAGGAGTTTGGAGAGAGAGAGAGAGAGAGAGAGAGAGAGAGAGAGAGAGAGAGAGAGAGAGAGAGAGAGAGAGACACACACACACACACACACACACCATTTGAGTCTCAGTGGTTTTACTAAGTGGATCTGTCTTTTGGTTTCTTTCAGAGCATCTATTTTCAAAGTGCACCTGGCTCCACTGAAAACTGATGTAAACAAAGATGAGTTGGCAAGGAAGATGGCGGCCTTAACCCCTGGTTTCTCAGGTAGGCAGCTAATTAGATCACTGTTAGCTGTTTGATGTGCTGTGTTACTGGGAAGATTTGCCACTTGGTGTGAGCTGTTTGCTGTGCTGTGTTACTGTGACTGCTGAAATTTGTGACTGTGATTTGTTTACATGGTGAGCATTGACATAGCTAACATGTATAATGGGGCAGTTGTGATTTGGTTGGCAGGTGCAGACATAGCCAACGTGTATCATGAGGCAGTCATGATTTGTTTGGTTGGCAGGTGCAGGCATAGCCAACGTGTATCATGAGGCCGTCATGATTTGTTTGTTTGGCAGGTGTGGACATAGCCAACATGTATCATGAGGCAGTTGTGATTTGTTTGGTTGGCAGGTGCAGACATAGCCAATGTGTATCATGAGGCAGTCGTGATTTGTTTGGTTGGCAGGTGCAGACATAGCCAACGTGTATCTTGAGGCAGTCGTGATTTGTTTGGTTGGCAGGTGCAGACATAGCCAACGTGTATCTTGAGGCAGTCATGATTTGTTTGTTTGGCAGGTGCGGACATAGCCAACGTTTGCAATGAAGCAGCCTTGATAGCGGCACGGGACCTGAACACATCTATTGAGATGATTCACTTTGAACAAGCCATTGAACGTGTTGTGGCAGGTAATGTTTCAAAAGTGGTTTGTTTTTTGATGCAGGGTGGTAGGAGGAGGGTGATATTTTATTGGGGATGGGGGGAGAGGGTCTAAAATGAAAAATGAGTGAAACTGTGGATCAGGAATCGATGAGAGTGGGAATGATGTGCAGTGAAGTTCCAAATAGGAACAGAAAATCCCCCCCAGACCAGAAATGTTAGATTCTTCCTGTTGTTTCTTTTTGTTCTTTCTTTGTGGTGATCTGTGTACCCTGATCAAAGAGGAGCTGCAAAACAGCTTGCATTTCTGCTCTGGTGTAAAATGAGCATGTTCATCCATAGCAGGCTGAGATTTTACCTCTGCTTCCATTTTGATGTCTGTACCTGTCATAACTTGTAAATAAACATGCAGCTCATCCCTCAGATTTTATGTGCCTGTTTATCCATCATTGATCATTTACAACAATATGACCTCAGATGTTCAGCATTTGGATCAAAACTATCATCATTGTCAGTGAAAACGTCATCAAAAACTTTCTTTTCGGTCAGAAGCCGTCACCGGGTCATTATTGGTGTAGCGGATAAAGCCCAAAAATAACTTATACAACTGGCAGATTTGGGTGCCCTTTTCTCACACACAGTGGCGTGTTTAAAAGTTCTGGTGGTCTCACGTCCCAGCTCACAAATACGCACAAAAGTGGGTTGTTGCTAACAGACCCGACAAATCTCAAGGCCTTGGGAATGGCAGGGCTAAGTGAGTTTGTCATTTCATGGGCACTTTCAAACTCTGCTGTTCGTTTTTCATCCCGAGCAGGTCTGGAGAAGAAGACGCAGGTGCTGCAGCCGGAGGAAAAGAAGACTGTCGCATACCATGAAGCCGGTCATGCCGTGGCGGGCTGGTTCTTGGAGCACGCTGACCCCCTGTTGAAGGTCAGTTGGACCAGTGGAGGCAAGAGTTTCTCATCCCCATGTGTCTTGCCATGCACACAGAATCCAGGACTGATTCTTTGTAGCATTGTAGTCTGAATTCAGTCAGCTTTCCTCCGGCCGATGTTCCTTTGGTGGAGTTCATGTGCCGCTAGCGTGCCAGGTGAAGGTTGCGTCTTTTTAAATACCTCTGTTTGTTGAGTCAGTTTTGTACTTTCACACCAGTTGTTAATGAAATGCATGCACAAACAAGCATTCTGCCAGCATTTTTGTAACGCAGTCCTAGCCAGTTGACAAGCAGCTGGAAGTTCCATGGGCCAGGGGAAGCAACTCAGCTTGGGTGACTTGGAAAAGGGAAGAATAAACCCAAATTGATCAAACTGTAATAAAATTACAATGCATAACTCTCTCGCTCTCTCTAGTCCCCTTCCCCCGTTCCACCTTTATAGTTCAGGTGAGCTCTTTGTGAAATGTTTCCACTCCAAAAGGAAAGGCCTTGAAAGTGGCCCCAAAGGCTCAGAAGAGATGTTGTAGGGGTTATGCCCCTTGGACAGGCCTCGCTTGAGTGTTTCCCCATGACCTCTCCTGAGCAGCTGTCTGGATACTGCAGGTTTTTAGTGAATCTCGCTTCTCCTTTTCTCTCACTGTGTGTGCTATTTTGTCATTTTTGTTGTTGTTGTTTTTCAGGTCTCTATCATCCCCAGAGGCAAGGGGCTGGGTTACGCACAGTACCTGCCCAAGGAGCAGTTCCTTTACACAGAAGAACAGGTAGAACACCGTCTTCATTCGCTGCATATTACTTTTATTAGAACAACTGAACCTCAGCATAACTCTGTGAGAGAGGAATTGGGTCTTTTTTGTGGGTACCCAAGGAGCAGTTCCTTTACGCACAAGAACAGGTAGAACACTGTCTTCATTCTCTCTGTAGAGAGTTGAACCTCAGCATAATGCTGTAAGAGAGGAACAGGGTAGTTTTTGGGGCGGTGCCCAAAGAGCGGTTCCTTTATACACAAGGGGTAGAGAATTGTTTTCACTCTCACCACAGACACCTTCATAACAACAGCTAAACCTCAGTGTAATGCTGTAAAAAAGGAATTGGGCAGTTTTGGGGTGCCCAAAGAGCAGTTCCTCTACACACTCTCTCACTTCATATGAACAGTTGAACCTCAGTGTTTTGTAAAGCTATGCATTGCAAAGTGCAAAAGGTGCAACCCCCCTTCTCCCTCCCCCTCCCCCCCCCCCCCCAAAAAAAAGAAAGAAAAGAAGCTGCACACATATTTGTTATTTTACAAAAACAATTTTAAATGTAGAAGCTAGTTCTTGGACTTTGACATCCCTTTAACTTCATTGGGATGCCTCAGGCTGATAGAGTTGTATAAACTGGACAGCTGTCGTCAGAGGTGTTCCCTTTGTGTTGTACGGCTATTCTGAGGTGTGGCTGCCTTTTGTTTCATTTCAGCTGCTGGACAGGATGTGCATGACGCTGGGAGGACGTGTGTCAGAGCAGATCTTCTTCAAACGCATCACCACAGGGGCTCAGGATGACCTGAAGAAAGTCACACAGAGCGCCTATGCTCAGGTCAGAATCATTGTCCTGTTCTGTGACACCTGCCTACCCACCATGATGCGTTGCTCAGTAGTTCTCCCTGAACTTGAATTAAGGTCAGCTGTTGACCTGGACTGCTGTAGTGTTACAGTGGGGCTGACCCGAGTGGGATTTCTGTCTCAGTGTCACATAGATGTAGGTCGGCAAGCAGGTGTACATCAAATGTTGCTGCATTACGGTGGATTGGTAGACCTGTGTGTGATCTGTCTGTTGATAATAGTAATAAAGGATATGTCTGGCGTCCCCATCTTGGACGAGTCCAAGCCCTTATGAAAAAGCACTCAGGATTAAGGAGCGGAGGGGATGGGATGACACACTAACCGAAGTACAAACATATTTACACGACTACACTATAAATCATACCTTACAAACACTGGAGGTCATTCACCAGCAAATCCATGCACTACAGAAATCACTTTTTCTCCCAGATGGTGAATGTAGGGCAGTTGCTATTGTTAAACTTCTGCAGCATTATAGTGTTGAATTATGTGGATGTATATCTATGAAATATATTCTCTTCCATGGTCAGTTTCTATTTTATATATTTTGCAGCATGATAGTGGTGTGCTGGGTTATATGTAATTATGAATGGAGGTCAGATGCCATTTTAAAAATTTGGCAGCATTATGGTGGTGTGACAAAGTAGGCCAGCTGTCGGAGTGCTGCTTGGTCATGCTGGAGCTGACGAGTGTTTGCCTTCTCCTTCTGTTGGTGCACTGTAGCATGACTAACATGTGTAATGCTGCAGCATGGTTGACCACCGGCACCGCTACTTGAAATGTTGCCATGTAATGATGGGATGGACTCTATGTGGCATCTTCTGTAGGTGGTGCACTTCGGCATGAACGAGAAGGTGGGACAGCTGTCGTTCAACATGCGTCAGCCAGGGGAGATGGTGTTTGACTGTATATGGTGTCTTCTGTATGGGACAGCTGTCGTTCGACATGCCTCAGCCAGGGGAGATGGTGTTTGACTGTATATGGTGTCTTCTGTAGGTGGTGCACTTCGGCATGAACGAGAAGGTGGGAAATCTGTCGTTTGACATGCCTCAGCCAGGGGAGATGGTGTTTGACAAGCCCTACAGTGAGGAGACGGCACAGTTGATAGACTCTGAGGTGCGCAACATTGTCAAGCAAGCCTACGACAGGACCATGGAGCTGCTTCTCAAGCACAAAGATGATGTGGAGAAGGTAGACACTTTCGGAGCAAAGAAATAAGTTGGCTTGAAAGATGGGAAGTATGCAAATCTTTTGGTTTGCAGCCTTCACATTGTAGTTATGTCAAAATAAAATTTTGTTCCACCGAGATTTGAACTCACAATTGGTGGCTTGAGAGTCAACAGTGCTAACCATTAGACCACCTGAGAAACAGGGCCACTGTTAGTTTGTATTAACCTTCCTTTACTTCACAGCATGACTCATTTGCTTTAGTAATCTTTAGTATTATTGGGTTAATTAGCCAGATGTACTGCCCACACTCCAGGTACATATGACCCTTGTGTCCCAAGGAATGTTCATGCCAAGTTTCACTTCCAGTGGGTCAGCAGACTGAACAGCAAATCATTCATGGCATTAACACAGACACAGATTATTTATGATATTTAGGTGAATGCTAAAGAGAAAATAGCGTTTTAATCATGTTATGGAGAAGCGTCAGTGTATGGTGGATGACCTGGCCAGAGGGATGAAAGTGATGGTGCGACTCACTGAAATAGCATGTTACAGAGAGGTGTCAGTGCATGGTAGATGACCAGGCCAGAGGGGGTGAAAGTGACGTTGCGACTCTGTCTGTCTGCTCCCCAGGTGGCGCTGCGCCTGCTGGAGAAGGAGAAGGTGGACAAGAGTGACATGGTGGAACTGCTTGGCAAGAGGCCTTTCGCAGAGAAATCCACCTATGAGGAGTTTGTTGAGGGAACAGGTGAGGGGGCACTTGATGACCACATGGGTTGTGGGGGGGTTGGGGGGGATCTGTGTGGCTGCAGAAATTGCAAGGAGATCCGCTTATGAGGATTTTGTGGAGGAACAGGTAAGCACGTTGAGGGTTTGTGTGCGGGGTGGGTGCAGGTGAGGAGCATATAATGAGGGTTTGTGTGCATGCTGAGTGGGGTAGGTGCAGGTGAGGGAACACATGATGAGGGTTTGTGTGTGTGCTGAATGGGGTAGGTGCAGGTGAGGGAACACACAATGAGGGTTTGTGCGTGTGCGGAGTGGGGTGGGTGCAGGTGAGGGAACACACAATGAGGGTTTGTGTGTGTACTGAGTGGGGTGGGTGCAGGTGAGGGAACACACACTGAGGGTTTGCGTCCGTGTGGCTAGGGTGGTTGTGGGACCTGTGAAGTGTTTGTGGAGAAAACTGACCTTCCAACCTTACAGGAAAAATACAGTTGCCAGTTTCCATCTTCCGTTTACGTGGCCTGAACAGTTTTCTTTTCTGATTCTCACTTCCCCTCTAACCCCTCCCCTGTTTCTGTCTTTATCTCTGCTGTTTCTCTGTGCCTGTCTGCCTGTGTCTCCCCCTTCCCCCAAACTCCCCTGTTTGGTGTGTCATCTTTAACCCTCTCAGTTTCTCTTTCTCTCTCACATTTCCCTCCATTGTTTGGCAGGCTCCATGGAAGAGGACACAACACTCCCCAAAGGTCTGCAGAGCTGGAACAAGGAGAGAGAGGAAGGGGACGCCAGTGAAGGGGGGCCCACAGACAGAGAGAAAGCAGCTTCCTAGACGTTGGCCACATCTCTCTGTGTGTGTGGCCATGTGCGTCAAACTTTGTAGTCTTTCAGCCGCTGGTTGAGACTGGTGGGGGACAAGGGGTGGGGGAGAAGGAGACAGAAAAACAACAACACAGAAACACCACGACAGAAATGATGAGACAGCTCTAGCAAGATCACACCTGAGTAATTTATTAGAAGTGTAGATCGATGTGTGTGCGTCTCAGCTGCTTACCCTGGGTATTGCAGTGTCAGATCATGGGGGTTCAGGACTATCACCCTGACAGGCATACTGTCCCAAAGGTCCAGGCCAGTAACTCATCTAGATGGGTTCAGTGAGATCTTGTTTGCAGGAAGAAAAAAAAGAGAGAAAGGACAAATTCTGACTCCACAGCATGGGAGTTTTCTCTGCCAATCATATATGTATCAAAATGTCTGGC
Organism: Alviniconcha strummeri; assembly: GCA_963584105.1. Classification (NCBI taxonomy): domain Eukaryota; kingdom Metazoa; phylum Mollusca; class Gastropoda; family Provannidae; genus Alviniconcha; species Alviniconcha strummeri. The sequence goes on along the minus strand of OY757546.1, from coordinate 23,284,090 downwards.
TGGTTTGAGCAGTCACAGCATTTTTCTTTTTGTTTGTTTGTCATAATATCCTACATGGCCCCATGCAGAAGTGTTTCCGTGGAAACTTTGTGTTACTTTTTTCAAGGAAACTGAGCTATGGCAGTCACAGCGCCTGTTTTTTGTTTTTTTTAATTCTGCAGTAGACTTCTTTTTTCTCTGGAAAATAATGGTTTACATCATGAAGATGAAAACTCATTTGTTCACAGGGCAAAGAACTGATGTCCAGTTTGTTTGGAGTATACTGAAGTTGGGGGTTGGGTGTAGATTTTGCTTGGAGAGCATTAGCAGTTGTTGGGGGGTAGGATTTTGTTTGAGAATGTCAGGCTTCCTAACTTGTTACAACTCGAGGGTTAATAACTTGCACAGACAACGCAAGTGGCATTTGGCACATCAGCCATTATATCCTATAAATATAATCATGTTCCTGGTTGGTAGCATTGTGTCAGCCCAGCTCTTTAGGAGTCTGGCAATGCTTACAATGGAAGCAACAGGAGAACCTGGCTTGGTTGTTATTATTGATCGCTTTTATATAGGGCTATTCTCTGCCATTAGCCTTGTTGAAAAACCAGAATCTGTTCTCTCTTCAGACTAACAGAAATATTTTATATGATATACCACATTGTGCACTTGTATCTGAATGTCGGTACCTGTTGCCTCTGTTGTGGGTGAGGGAAAGAAAAAAAAGAATGTTGGTTTTGCAGATTCAGTAACAATTTTATGGAACTTGGGCTTATGAAAAGGTGCAAACCTCCAAGACAGATAGTGGCTCAGATCTGAATTTCACGGGAAACTATTATCGTCTCTGCTCTTCAAAGGTGATGTGGACAATATTGTCAAGTGCCAAAGCTTTGGAAGTGGCAGTAAAAGGTGCAGATAATTTTGTTGGTCATGTTTGAAGTTTGTGCTTATGGTGTTTCACAACGTAATGTCAGATTATGAATGCATCGGCAAAGATTTCTTCAGGAGTTTGTGGACTGTGTGTGGCTTTTAATGTTATCATTGTTGTAAATAATGAAAACATTACTGTTATTCGTATGGATGTTGAAATGTGTCAGAATGGTTACCACGAAAGATCATTGGCTAAAGAATAAAATTTGTTTTTCCAAAATGACATTCGGTTTTGCAAAGAAGTCAAAGGAGTGAATGTTTTCTGTTTTCTTTATTTCTTTTTATCTGTTTGCCTTTCATCTTTTTTCATCATCTATGCACAGGATGGTATGCATGCACTTCCAGCAGCAAAGGAGGGGAAAAAACTGATAACTGTGAAAGCTTGAATAAAACAAATGTCATAAAAAGGCCAAAGCAACCATCAGTAGAAATGTATACCACTGAGGAACCAGGCATTACCAATTTACTTTACGTATGATTAGTGTAAAATGGTTCATGATGCGTGACTGAAGTATTTCTGAAAGTGACCTGGTGGTGGTTTTTACATTGCAATAGGAGAAAAAGAGTAGGCAGTGTGGATTGCTTGGTAGTCTGGAGTGGGGTCTGAACTCATCTGAATGTTGTAGTATAGGTGCTTCAGATTTTATGCTAATAATAATAAGGAATATATTGTGTGCTTTTGGGAACTCAGAGCTCTTTACAACTTGAAGAAAAACCTGAAACGCACAAATACACACATACAAATCAATAATAGTATAGTATTATAATAAGAAACATTAATAATCATAGATTCATACAAAACATAATAAAACACACACTTGTACATCATAGTGCACACACTCATAAGATCACATGCATATGTATGTACAATGCAAATTTTAAAAAAGCACATGTGCGCATGTATGCATGGCCAAGGAGGCTGAAATAAATAAAAGTGACTATACTGGTTTCAAATGAACAAAACAAGAAAGACAGTCACTTTAATGTATTTGAAAGTATACTCCCTGGTGTGTGTGATGCAAAGACTGTCATTCAGTTCTGAAGATTGCTAAATAAAGACCCCCCCCCCCTCCCCCACTCAATATATTGTTTCACTGCTCATGTAATTGAAGTCATTGCTGAACATTGTGTACTTTATATATTCACAAAATCAGTTCGTGCCATGGAAGACTGGGCATCTTTCAGTGTTAACCAAAGAACTTGGGTACATGAAGATGTGCACATGTTCTGTCCTGCATGTATCAATATTGGTGCATTGGAGCAAGAGGATGGGGCAGGGTACATCTTGCCAGTGCTTGCCTTAACCCCATCATCTTGTAAAGCCAAACTGAAAACCTTCCTCTTCTTGCAGTATTTCCACCCCAACTAATATCAATACCTAGTTTCTGCTACAGTCAGTGTGGGTGTGCGCTCGTGCGCACTTCCTTGCGCATACAGATCAGGGTCATACATGTTTTAAGTCGTTACAGTGTGTGCGTGGGTTTCCATATAATAATAATTGGAAGGACTGTGCTCTACATGTGTACAGAATATCATACCTAGGTTAATATGTATCATGTGAGCGCTCAGGGCGTTGATGGGCGCATGATAAATGTGCATTATTAAGGTACATAAACTGTGACCCCAAACACTTGGGCGAGATCATCACAGGCAACGCGACATGAGTCTGTGGCGCAAATTAAAGCACGTCAGCGCACTCGCTCGCGAAAGCCCAAGTTAAGCACGATCGAGCGTGGTCACCAAATGGGATGGGTGACCGTTACGTGCTAGGCTTTGCGCCCACCCTGAGATTTCTCCGGAGTCAAATTCTGTGCAGACTCTACAGAAGTTCTTCGGATGAGACTATAAACCGAGGTCCCCCCCGTGTGTATACATACGCATGTAAAAACATCACATACGCACGTTAAAATTTCTGTAGTCCATGTCTGAGTTCGGTGGATTATGGAAACACCGAACAGCCCAGCAAACACCAGAAATGTCAGCCTGGTGAAGCTGGAGACTATACGAAACTCGGAAGAAGAAGATGGCTGTATCGTTATGAACCGACCAGGAACGCTCAGAAAAAGCTTGGGTGACAATAGGTAGGTGCTTTCCCCAAAATTAATGGCTGGAAAATGCAGCCCTGAAAAGGAAGTTCTGTAGGTGGCGACACCGCTTTCCTCAGTACTAAGCGAAATTGCTGCGCCAAGCGATACGCACACGCGTTGAACTAGCTTGTCTGATTAGTGTGGCTGGGCGTCTCGCTGCGGATGAATTCATTTGCCAACCACCTTCCCCTCAACACACACCGTTTTTCGTTGTTATTCTTGATCGACATTTTGTGTTCAAATCGTTCGATTTCCTTTCACAGTCCAAGTCTTTTTTGTCACTATTTTGTCAACTCTGATAGTGAGGTTATGCCGGACTATTTGTGCCATGTACAGATGTGTCAACTGGTGCGGTGAGGTTCACAAAGTTCGCCTGCGCCATGATTTGACACGAGCGACTGAGTAAACGAAAGAGTACAAAGGTAAATGAACCAATACTTTCATTGAAAGGTACGAACACTGTGGCATCAGATCTTGGATGAGATAGGCATAGTTTGCCAGACATAGATGTAATCATAAGTCGACCGAAAGGCCCAGAAAAAGCCTTGGGTGATAAAAAGGAGAGCGTTTTCTTCAACTCGCAAAACAAAACAAAATGTTGCTCACACACACACACACTAAAAGTTCGATTGTTTTGTTGTTGTTTTGATTTTTGTTTATTTATTGATTGATTTGTTGTTACTGCTGTTGTTGTGTTTCAATTCCAAGGAATTGTTTTACAGAATTGGTGTAAGGTAGGAGACACCATTCTGTACTTGCTGAGGTGAACAGTTTCTACAAAAATGCAGACTCGGTACCGTGATGCGTGGATTCAAAATCCTTCATGACAACCCACCAGCCCACGTGTCCAAGCTGGTACAAGAATAGCTCACACAGGAAAACGTTAACACTTTGCCAAACCCTGCCTACTCCCTTGGATTGGTGCCATGCCATTTGTTTCTACCCGCACACCTGAAGAAATAAATGCCTTGATGGAAAACTGTTTAACACTCGCTCAGCCCTCAGATCTCTCATTTTCCAGTGCCTACGACATACCCACTAAAACGAATACAGATGAGCATGTATGCAGTGGACAGGACAAGGAATGAAGTGTGTGGCGACAGATGGAGAACAGCTGCACTAAAACTTGAATTTTAACGGTGAGAAATGGAATTTTGTTAAAATCTCACTGATCCTAGTTTTGTCTGAAAAGACCTTGGAATGACGTAGTGGAGTTGGTTGAAATGTGCTTATGAAGAATGAATGCAATACTTAAGTTTCCTTCTGTGTTCAGAATACAAGTTTTATGCCGTCTTCCTTGTGTTTTTTTTTTTATTGGTTTTGTTTTTATTTTCAAGGAATGTATACAAACACGGGCAGACAGGCACACACACATACACAGTCACACACACACACAGTCACACACACACACACACACACACACACACACACACACACACACACACACACAGAGTCACACAAGATTGTTCATCCTGAGTATAGACCCTGTGTAGTTGACAGGACGTTAAAATCCAATCACACACTTCTGCAGTCTGCCAGTATGTTTCTCTGCCCCCAAGAGATGTGTGTCACACACACACACACACACACACACACACACACACACACACACACACACACACACACACACACATGGATGCAGATAATTGAGTAAACTAGGCATACTCCAGCAATTGGTCAACTGGTCACTTTATAAAGTAATTTAATCCAGCAGGCAACTGGTCCCTTGAATAAAGTAGCCTACTCCACCAACTGTTCACCTGATAAAGTAACTTGCTCCAGCACTCGGTCAATTTGTAACTTAGTCAATAAGTAACTTGCTCCGACACTCAGTCAACTGGTCTCTTCGTAAAGTAACTTAATTACTCTAGCAGTCAGTCAACCAGTTACTTGATAAATGTTTACAGTCAGTCAGCCGGTCACTTCATAAACTTCAGTAGTCAGTCAACCAGTCTCTTCATGAAATAATTACTCCAGCAGTCAGTCAACCAGTCACTTGATGCACTTCAGCAGTCAGTCAACCGGTCTCTTCATAAACTAACTTACTCCAACAGTCAGTTGATTGGTTGCACTAATAATTATAACCGTACTGGTTGACTGGGCGTAAAAGACCAACTTGCTTACGGCTACTTGATAAACTTCAACAGTTAGTCAGCTGGTCTCTTCATAAAGTGACTTACTCCAGCAGTGAGTCAACCCGTGACTTGATAAATTAACGTACTCCAGCAATCAGTCAACCTGCGACTTCATAAAGTAACGTACTCCAGCAGTCAGTCAACCGGTCACTTGATAAAATAGTCGACCAGCAGTGTGTGTGTGTGTGTGTGCCTTGTGTGTGTGTGTGTGTGTGTATGTGTGTGTGGCGGAACCACGACTCGGGTGTCTCCCCGCTCTCTCACACACGTAAGCACCGCCACGCCACACATGGAGCGTGTCTGTGTAGGCCTACTGGCAGAGGTCTAGATCCTCGCAGTTGTGAACCGAGTAGAAGAATGTGCCAACCATTGTGTCCTGGCGTAATATTAGACGCGAGCGCTAGGCTATTTATAGGAACGCGTTTGCGACACTGACTTAGTGATAGCTAGTGTACCGTTATTTTTAGGATCGCCATAGTACGTTCTAGTCGTACTAGAGAGTGAAACCACAAGGTCCGAATGTGTGTGTGTGTGTGTGTGTGTGTGTGTGTGTGTGTGTGTGTGTGTGTGTGTGTGTGTGTAAGTGGACCCACACGGTACCCATGTTTGTATGTGTGTGTTATTGGGATGTCGCGTGAAGGATGTATTGATGATGACGTGGGGTTTAATGTCCTCATATGTCGGGCCGACCTATTAGGGACAGAGGAGGATGTGTATGTAACACGGGTGTTTTGGGGGGTGTCGTGAGAATGAGGGGGGGGGGGGGGGGGGGGGGGTAAGAGTTTTTAAATACGAAATAAGCATGTATAATTATACACCCAGCAGTCGCCTGATAGAGAGACTATTCTAGATCCAATTAAGCATAGACACAGTCATATTTCTAAGCTAGATCTACGACAAACCGTTGAACACATAAAATAAAAGAGACTCGAGGGTGAGGGCGGGGGGGGAGAGAGTGTGTTGGGTGTGTGGAGTATATAATGCGTGTTACAGATGTATTTCAAGGTGTCAAGTGCCTGTGTGTGTGTTCATGCGCGCGCGTGGTGTATGTGAGAGAGAGAGAGAGAGAGAGGAGAGAGAGAGCTCAAAGTCGAAACCTCATTATTTTACAAGGATTGTAGTTTAGTTTCAGTCAAAACCTGTCTCAGTAACAACTGGTCCTTGCTAAGCTACTGATGAGTAAAACTAAATTGCTTATAAACAGGAGTGAGTTAGTGAAATTTCATAAATGACAATTATTGTTATCTTTATAGTTATATACATGGAGCATGAAACTTGCACACAAAAACGTAGCGTGCTCACAGCACCAGATGCACACAGCGCATACATCACACGGCAGTTAAATACATGAAGAACATACAACCAGCGTAGACAAGGCAGTAGAACATCCCGGTGATAAATTCGTATAACTAATATTGGAGAAGAAAACCGCAGCAAGAGAGAGAGATGCCAAATCAATCAGTGAAAACATCACACGTGACTATTATACTATCATACCGTACCAGACTACTACGACTCGCTGTGCTTTGTTGGAGTCACGCAGCCGTGCGACCAACGAGAGACCATAAGACCGTGTTTATTATTCTCCAACCGCCGTCGCGCCAGACCTCCTGAGAAATAATCCGTCCTGGACCGAGATGTAATGCACTCGACAGACCTCGGGCCCGTGGACGGGCTTTCTTATCGATAAGAAGTGTTTTATTGTCTGGCTCACAGTATAGTTGAGTGGGGTGTGAGAGTTCGCTGCGTGGTGTTGTTTTTCCTTTCACTGAAGCCCCTAGCCAAATATGTGTGCGTGCGTGTGTGTGTGTGTGTGTGTGTGTGTGTGTGTGTGTGTGTCTGTGTGTCTGTGTGTCTGTGTGTGTGTGAGAGAGAGAGAGAGTAGAGAAAACTCGCACTCGAAAACTTTATCATACGAGGATTGTAGTTTAGGTTCAGTCAAAAACCTAACAACTAATCTTTGCTAAGCTACTAATGAGTAAATCTAAAACTACAGGCATCATTTATCTACATAATTAGAGGCATGAATGAGTGAGTGAAACGTTATACATGAGAATTTCTGCACAAAACACAGCGTGTTCACAGCGCCAGATGCACACATGCATACATCACTCAGTTATACATTATGACCATACAACTAGCAAATAAGGCAGTAGAATATACACACTACTACTGCCTTATCTGCTAGTTGTATACTCATATGACTAGTATTGGAAGGAAGGAAGTAAGTTGGTGTTTTACGCCCAGTCAACCGAGGCGGTTGTATCAGGGCGGTAGTATTGGAAGCAGTCAATGCTTATAAAGAACTGACAGAAAGAGACGGGGGGTGGGGGGGGGGGGGGGAGAATGCGGTAAGGCGTTAGGTGATAAGCGGAAGGACCTCGGTTCGATACCGCTTTACCGCTTCGGCTCTCCTTTCTCTTCAAAAAGGTTTGTGGTTTGTGGACACTGTCTTGTGACTTTGTCCATCACTTCCTACAGAAACATAAAAATGGCTCTCATCGCTGCCCATCTTAATGCAGGAATCATTCTGGTGGTGACAGTGTAGCGATAGGTATATAATCTCACTCTTCCCCCACCTCCATACCCCAATATCCCCCACTTCTCCCCGTCCCTAATAAGCCTTATGGTTTCTGTGGACGTTAAGCACCATGTTTACTTACTTACTTACGGGGGGGGAGAGAAAAAGAAAAAGAAAGTCATTCTCGCAAGTAGTCGAAAGGACTGGGCGGAGTTTTATGGGTGTATAAAGTAGGGAGGTAGAGAAGTCGTGGGACGAGTGTTCCAGGCGAGATCAAAAGATCAAGAGATCTTAGAGGAGGGAGGTGGAGCTGGACCCTCACTTTTGCCCAGAAGAGATCTTAGAGGAGGGAGGTGGAGCTGGACCCTCACTTTTGCCCAGAAGAGATCTTAGAGGAGGGAGGTGGAGCTGGACCCTCACTTTTGCCCAGAAGAGATCTTAGAGGAGGGAGGTGGAGCTGGACCCTCACTTTTGCCCAGAAGAGATCTTAGAGGAGGGAGGTGGAGCTGGACCCTCACTTTTGCCCAGAAGAGATCTTAGAGGAGGGAGGTGGAGCTGGACCCTCACTTTTGCCCAGAAGAGATCTTAGAGGAGGGAGGTGGAGCTGGACCCTCACTTTTGCCCAGAAGAGATCTTAGAGGAGGGAGGTGGAGCTGGACCCTCACTTTTGCCCAGAAGAGATCTTAGAGGAGGGAGGTGGAGCTGGACCCTCACTTTTGCCCAGAAGAGATCTTAGAGGAGGGAGGTGGAGCTGGGACCCTCACTTTTGCCCAGAAGAGATCTTAGAGGAGGGAGGTGGAGCTGGACCCTCACTTTTGCCCAGAAGAGATCTTAGAGGAGGGAGGTGGAGCTGGACCCTCACTTTTGCCCAGAAGAGAGATCTTAGAGGAGGGAGGTGGAGCTGGACCCTCACTTTTTGCCCAGAAGAGATCTTAGAGGAGGGAGGTGGAGCTGGACCCTCACTTTTTGCCCAGAAGAGATCTTAGAGGAGGGAGGTGGAGCTGGACCCTCACTTTTGCCCAGAAGAGATCTTAGAGGAGGGGAGGTGGAGCTGGACCCTCACTTTTGCCCAGAAAGAGATCTTAGAGGAGGGAGGTGGAGCTGGACCCCTCACTTTTGCCCAGAAGAGATCTTAGAGGAGGGAGGTGGAGCTGGACCCTCACTTTTGCCCAGAAGAGATCATGAGTAGGGAGGTGGAGCTGGGCTGAGCAAGTTGGACGTCTTTTGCTTCGAGTTGTCCAAGTTGTTCGTCAACAGCGGTGCAACGGACATTGTCTTAGTGACTCTGTCCAGCACAGCAGTTGAAAGAGCAATTGCGCAGTGCACAAGTCGCTGGGCAATGGCGAGGGGACACCGCCTTAACACTTCCATTGTTCTGGCGGCGGTCCACGGTCTCTCCGGTCTTTTTTCGGGCGGTTTCCGCGGTCGAGCCAATCACCCTGCCCCCTTTCCCACTCTGTCCCCGTCCCTAATAGGCCATCTCGCCTCCGTGGACGTTAAGCAATATGAAATCAGAGTCGTGGGTGGGCTCATAGTTCAGGAGCTGTGTGACCTAACGAGCCTTCTAGTTTCCGTGGACGTAAAGATTTATTGAACCGTGCTTCGGCATTGGTCACAACTTGTCCCTAATATGCTAACTGGCATCTGAGGGACATTAAGCATCACTTCATCATCATCAGTCGTAGGTGTGTGTGTGTGGTGGGGGGGGGGGGGGGGGGGGTGGAGGGGAGCGGGAGAGTGCCACGGATAATACATGTGCTAGTCATGGTGTGTGTGTGTGTGTGAATTCTACGCGCGCGCTGTGTGTGTGTATGTTCGTCAGTGTGGTGTGCGCCTGTGTGTGTGTGTGTGTGTGTGTGTGTGTGTGTGTGTGTGTGTGTGTGTGTGTGTGTGTGTGTGTGTGTGCGCGCGTGCGTGCGTGCGTGTGTGTGTGCGCGTTCACGCGCCCATGACATTTTTTCTCTCTCTCTCTCCCCCAGTCTAAACAAACCAAATGACCTCGTAATGAACGAAGAAGTGTTTTATGATCTTTTCTAGTCCTGCCGACAAAGCAGACGAGCGGCACAAGGGTGCGGTGTGCCGGGCTGTTGCCTGTATTTTTTCTGGGCAAGTCGGTTCAAAGGTCGCCTCCGTGATCGACAGCTTTAGAGTCTGGTAAGTGCTGTCACAGAGAGCGCGCGTGGCTCCACTTTTTTTCGGCCAACTTTATGAACCCCTCTCGGGACAACGGTAATGCTGGGAAACTGACCGAGATGATTCGAGTCGTGCCCGCCTTTTATGCCAGTGTACGAAAGACTGTGAGAAGCTGAGTGAAGTAGGTAGGTAGGTAGTGTTGCTTAATGTCCTCAGATGTCAGTTGACATATTAGGGACAAGCTGAGACCAATGCCGAAGCATGGTTCAATAGATCTTTACGTCCACGGGAAACCAGAAGGCTCGTTAGGGACGGACAGTCCAGGACGGCCACCTCTACTCTCACACAGCTCCTGAACTATGAGTGATGCAAGCTGAGTGAGCGAAATGATGGTGGTAATGAGTGTAGACTCGGAGGTTAATGGACCAATGAATGAATGAATAAATGAAAAGACGAATGAACGAATCTGCATTTACTCGCTTGCCAGGTGACGGTTACCGTCGGCGATTCAGGTCTCTGATGTTGTGTCTCTTGTCATTTAAATGGGTGTGACATCTTTTGCGGTTCGCTGAAACTTTGCCTTTGTTGTTGTCGGAATGGGCAAGTAAATGAGTAAAAGAATACACAGAACAAACTGGAGATCTACAAGATCAGTCGAATAAAAGACTATTTAATAATAATAATGGGTACCAGGAGCGGCTAACCCGCACTGGCCCTAAGCGCTGCCAAATTCTTTAAACGTCCGTATGTTGGCAACAACCGAAGATTGAGACTTCAAGCTCAGTGATTAACACACACACACACACACACACACACACACACACACACACACACACACACACACACACACACTCGCACGCACCGCACAC